>JABYQP010000012.1:600000-796445 GCA_022606235.1 Abortiporus biennis
CGGCGTCAGTTGGGTTTGCGATTCGGAACGAAAACCACTCACGTATGGCTGAATTAATTGTTTGATTGTCTGTGGGCTGTTGCAAGTCGTTGTCGCTCTATCCGCGACACTTGCACGAATCACGTACATACAGTCCAGATCATTGTGTATCTGAGTTAGATCTTGCGAACAGAATGTGTGTCAGCCGAAGGTTTAGCGAACCTTGATTTGGTAGACAGTGTGGAACAGAAGTTCCGATGACCGAAAGCTCTGCCGCCTTGCGAGATAGCTCGCGGGAGAATACCGCTCGGTGTCATATGGCAATCTTTCAATACTTGTTTACAGAGCTACCCCTCGGGGGCCACTAGTGATACTGGTAAAAAAACATAACACCACCTCGACGAAATTATGAACAACCACTGAGGCGTGTTCGGCACAAGTTGGGGTGGCCGTGAGAGGATGCCGTGAAGTTGAAGATGGTACGGCAGCAGTCTGTCCAATGGCATGAACAGCTTGGATTTACAGTTCAACCATGCACGAAGTTCGTTAGCCAAAAGAAGATCCTACAGTGGCAGGTGAGAGTAATGCTGACCATACTGAACTTCGACGCTTACCAACGAACATCACGCGTTTAGTCAGAACTCTCCAATTATGGTGCAAGACGATCGGACCTGAAGTCAATTCTGAAATCATTCGTTGACATCCCGTACATACCTCCATGCTTGCAATCGAACAAAATTCATCGACTCGGGTAACCCGAGGATGCGGAATGCTTCGAATGAATGGAAAAGTGTGTCCTACCCTGCACCACTGCCATAGGAGTTATCTATAGCTCTACGGGTTAGGTGTGCAAAAGGTGAAGATGTTCCAGACGCACTAGAATATATCGGAGAAAGCTATCGGAGGGAACCACTTCGTAAATACAAGAATTTGAAGTTGATTTGATTATCATTTTCGGGAGAAAAGACTTGGCACAATATTTGTCCTACAACGATTCCCTGAACAACTTACCAGCACGGAACCGAAGGCGTTCCCAACGACTTCCATAAAAACGGATTCACCGCAAAGTATCGTATGCAATTGCAACTGGGATTACTACTTGGATGAGAATGACTGGATACGCATTTTGCAGTACACATCTCAAACATCCAGGACGAATTTGATGACTTCTGAGTAAAACGGTACTGATGAACTGCCGACAGGTTTTTTTTGCGCAACGGAACCCATGCACGGCAATCAAGAACAGAATCAATAAATCTCCGCGGATGGTTAGATGTATGAATGAGTGTGAGCCTGCGCGACTGTCCGATGGAGGGGTTTTGAGTAAGCAAAACGGATCGGATGATGGAGGACGAGAGTTGTGTGTACTGAGCAACAATCTTCGGATTCGATTTCGATGTGCAACAATTGATTGAAAGGGTCTGCGTGTTCCTTGCCCAGGGACGATATCAATGATTACAAGTACTGAAGGTTGGCTCATAGATTGTGCTGTACGAACGCACAATCTGCATTGACAGAAAGGTATGTATGACATACAACAAGAATAAGTAAAAAATTGTTCCGGAGTATAGCGAAACAGGCATATGACATACGGTGTACCTCGGATTGCGTGTGTAGATTGGCGATTTGATACAGAGTGGCGGTGAGGGGAAGCTTTAAATGTGCATGTATCCAACGTGTTGGTGGAACTTCTTCAATAGTAAGTTAGGACCCACAATTTTGTATTCTGAAGTAATCCATCGGAGGCCACGTTAGAGTTCTGCCGTTGAAAACCCGCAAACGGCTTGATCATGATATTGTAAAAGTAGCACTTGGGATTGGTTTGCAATCAGAAAGAGTAGGCTGTTCATGAAGCCTGACGCTCCCTTGGAAGAGGCAATACCGACTCGGGTATACCTTAACAGTAATGCTCTAGGAAAATCCTGTTCAAAGATTAATTCGACTGTTTGCAGAAGGAGGATATATATATACCGACTCAGTTCACGATGTATGTTCATCAAATTTGAAGAAGCTCTACTCGGAACAACAGGTTAGTCGGCCTCAGTATGGCCACGTATGCTTGTGATATTCTTTCAAAAGGATCTGAAAGCACGCATATAATAAAAGAACAATAAAAGCAGTGGTTGTGATAGTAGAGGAGAGGCCCGATCGTTGAAACTTGAAAGCAAAACGAAGAATTATGGTATGCTCTCCAAGCACGAAATTCCCACAATATTGATCGAACTGAAGATTAGATATCAAAATTTAAATAATCTTATCACCTCACTTAAACTCCTCCACCAAAAAAACTTCTGCATTTCTCTCTCTTTTTCTATTATTCTTATTGTGTTTCTTTATCCATGTCCGAAGCAACAGCCACGGAGCCTACCGCGGAGGTTTCCGCAAATCTCAGTACCTCAGGGGATGATGAAAAGAAAATGTTGCAAGCAGTTCGACAAGGTAAGTTTTGTCACGGCCTTGTATCACTATTAATCCACACGTGCACTCAAACAATGCATTATATTTGAACACATTTACAGTCGAGTTTTACTTTGCCGATTCTAATTTACCATATGACAAGTGCGTCAGTATGACGGGAACAGCTTTATGCTTTCAATTGACTGATGTTGCGTCCTCCTAGGTTCATGTGGTCACTACATACCGAAAATCCTGAGCACTGGGTGTCAATTGCGACAGTAGCCTCCTTCAAACGTATGCGTGATTTCAAGGAGTTGGGAAACGAATGGCTAGTCAAGGCACTGCGAACTAGTCAGGACTTAGAGGTTGATGAAGCGGGCGAAAAGATCCGAAGGAAGGCGGAAGTCACTGAACCAAAGGGACAATTCGAAAGGAGTATCTATGCAGTTAGTGTTTCCTTTCATCTAGCAGCTTGTCGCTTGAATAAATCCCTCAATCGCGTTCTGCAGAAAGGTTTTGGAGATGAAGTTCCTGACTTGCAACAAAAACTCGAAGAGTTCTTCAATCAATATGGTCGAACTAATGCTGTACGGATGAGGAGAGACGATGATAAGGCCTTCAAAGTAAGTACACTTTCAGTTTAATCCTCTTGAACAGCCCTCTCCCATACAATTTTGCACTTCTAAATCATGTCAAACAGGGATCCGTTTTTGTGGAATTTGACAGTCTGTCATCGGCGGAACGTTTCCTCAATGCCGACCCTAAACCAACATGGGAAGGAAAGGAACTGGTCATTATGTCAAAGTTCGTATGTTCCTTAACCCCATTTTGTTTCGGACGTTTTGACGAGCTGACATCATTTTCGTATTGCTATGCAGAGAAGCCTATTGTGAGATGAAGATTGAGGAGAAAGGTCTCAAGGGAAAATCTGCTATCAATCGTCGGGACAATATGGCTACCACTGGAAAAACAGGCTTCAACGCGTTCAAAGAGATGGCAAAAGCGAGTGGAAAAACTTTCGATAAAAAGAACAAAGCCAAACCTGACGTCTGGCTGGAATTCCTTGGAAACAAGATTCGTGTCTATGACGAGGATGGAGGCACTTTGAAACCAGAGGAAATTCCATTTGTCAAGGGTACAACTTTGAAATTCGAGGGCTGTGAGGGAGATGTTAGTTTTGACGAGATCAAGGTTAGTATCTGACCGAGTTTACTTCTACCGTCGGCGAATGCTGATTTCATTTATCACCCGTACGATTATGATTCACTACAGGGTCCATTGAAGGAAAGATTCAGCCGTGCGCCGTTTGTCAAGTACAGCAAGGGTGACACTTGGGGATTAGTTGGTTTCGACAAAGCGCTGTCAGAAGATGACATTACCTTCGTCAAAGAAAATCTGAAAACTCTAGGCTCGAAGACTATCAACTGGTCTGTACCTGACGGTAAGCAAGCGCCTTTCCTTGCTATAATTAAATTGTACCTACCTACATGGAGTCTGATCATCTCCGTGATTTGCAGAGGAATCTGAAAAGGCATTCGAGATTGAACGTGCCACTTCTGCTGCGAAGCGCGTTATGTCCTTCGCTTCACGAGGAGATCGTGATAATCGCGGAGGCCGTGGCGGCGGCCGTGGTGGAAGAGGTGGTCGTGGCGGTCGTGGAGGACGTGGGGGACGAGGTGGTAGAGGTGGCGGTGGAAGAGGTGGAGATAGGAACGCAGAAAAGTCGACCAATGGCGACGCTTCGGAATCAACAAATGGTGCTCAAGGCGAGAAGAGGAAACGAGCTGTTGAACCTGACGGTGGCCCAGATACTGGATTACGAGGACTTGCCATTCCCGTTATTCAGAGCGCGAAGAAAGCTAAAACTGAAGATTCATAGCGGTATTCATCCAACACGTGAAGCATTTGTCGGGTTTATGAGAATCTATCATGTATATTATATCAGTATGTCCATTCTTTTTTGTTCTCTTGTACCTCGGGCTTTGTTTGATGCTATTCATATTTCATTAGTTGCATACTTGTCGTTGTATCATCTCAATGAAGACGTGTTCGTTTTGTCTTTTGCTCTATCCATCATCTATCTATGCTACCCGCATTCTGTGTGAAGGTACCAACTCGTCGAAATGAAACATGTGGGATCGATAGCAGTGTTTATTCTTCATAACCCTTGCTCAACCATCGGGAGAGTGTCTCCATGCAACTTGTGAGTACACTTTCCGAATATTCACCATCATCTGACGTTGCGTATGTTCAGTCACGCGACTTTCCTTGCAGTCAGCGACGCAGTGAAGAAGACACTCGGTCCTTCATCGGGGAAAGGAAGCACTTCCATGTTTGCATATCAGTGAGAGTTTGCCGATTCGCCTCGTTCGAAAGACTACAATATCGGGAGCACCTAGACGACACTTTCAAGCTGAAGATGAAGCCACTTTCTCTTTCACTCATCTGCTCGTTGATAGGCATCGTCCTTGCGATCTCGACGGCTCCAGCTTCTAGCAGAGAAAACGAAGGTAGTATTTCCATCGCGAACGATCATCCGTTCATTTATTTTCATGGTCGATGGGACAAGTCTCCCGGAACATGGTGGTAGGTGCTACAAACCTTTTTTCATGTTACATTGTGGCTGAGAATCGAACGTTGAACCTCTGGTTTTCCAATTCAGGGCAGGATCAGGTTTCAAACTTCACATTTCTAACCTCAAGTCGCTCGTCCTTAATCTCGGTGAACATACAACAACACCCATCGCTTCTATAGGCGTCTCCGTCAACTATGGGAATTTCGTAACTGTGAACGTATCCGCTGGAGTCAACCAGATTATACCTCTTTCTCAAAACATAACATCGACTTTGGATCTGAAACCAGAAACACTTGGCGAGAATTCGGTGATTCGTATAAACGTTGAAGGATGGCAGAATAATCGTATCAATTTGGATACTATCGTACTTAATCAAGTTCAGTTCTTTTGCTTTCTTCATTCCTTCTCCGCTTGCACCCGAAGCTTGAAGCTTGACGGATTGTGCTACGGTCTCGGAATTTGATCTTATGGACGGAACCCAATTGCAATCGTCTCGTGGAATGTCTTCAACGTGGCAGCTCACCATTCTTTTCTTCCCTGTAGGGCGCCAGGTTGCTACCCTATACACCGTCGAAATTGGCGTTTCAGTTCATCGGAGATTCACTTTCTGCGGTATGTGACTCCTTGTCCCTTTCGTTGATTCACAATAGAACCCTTTAACGAGGATGTCATCCGAGTCGGGTGTCTTATCACATGAAGGCATTGGGCGCAGTAGATTTTTCTTTGCTAATTACAACTAAAACTACTGTACGTCTTGTTAGGGACAATATCTGCCGCAAGGAGTAGATCAAGCTTGGCCATTCTTGACTGGAGAACACTTCAAAGCTGAGCATACTGTGACGGCTCAACCTGGTGCTGCATTGTCGGTGTGTATCTTTCAATATTTCTCTTTTTGTGTCTATTTCATGTTCATGGGAGGGCATACTAGGACATTGTATCTTATGGGAACCAACATGGATTATCGTATGAATTCTTCAGGGTTAGTAACACTCATGTCCTGGTACCATGGGGTTGCTGACGATACATTTTTAGACTGAAGACGATGGTTATTATTATACAACAGATCATAACTACACAACGCCATGGAACTTTGCCCGGGATACTAAGCCAACTCATGTGGTCATACACATTGGGTACGCTCTGTCGCTTTTCTGTTTTCTGACGTTTTCTGACCACCGGCATTCCTTTTTTTTATTAAATAAAGAGCTAACGATGCATCATATAATATCACCACCGAATCTTTCATAAACGTATCTTCATTTCTAACGCCTTATCCATGGTCTTAACTGATTCAGACATTTCAGACGTATCTGACTTTTGTGAGCCGATTTCGGTCACTCTATCCGTCTCAACCAATCTTCGTTTTTACACCAGTGAGGGCAAACCCATATCTTTGATTCATCCGTGATTCTCACCCTGATTATTGCAGTGGGGCTGGCCAAATGCAGACGGAACAGTAGGGCAGTATTACGAAGGAGCTTACGAGACTATCGTACAGTCTAGGTCAGTGCCACGTCTGCTCTTCCTTTCTTGAAGACATCTAAAACGGTGCCTCTCAAGACATTCAGTAGGCGATAAAAATGTATTCCTGGTCAATACTACCGGGTGGGTCACTTGGGAGGATGTTTATCCAGAGTAAGTCTGATTTACTTTCATTCCGATGTCACAGAGCGTACCACTAATGTTGATGTTTTTATTTTTTATTGTACAATTAAATAGCAATACTCATCCTAACGTAGCAGGGCACCAAAAGATTGCGGGTTTGTTTGAGAAATGGTTGGGGGATTGGGGACTAGACCCTCTAAGACTACTGGATGAACTGATGAATTGAGTTGCTACTTTTCATCGGGGAAAATATATTTGATACAAGGACTTTGAATGCCACTTCTTCTGAAGATAGTTGTGAATGAATACAGATTCTGCAGTTTCATATCAGCCCTAGAGAACGCGACCTGCTACTTTCATCTTCTTATCATCGTACAAGAGTTGCAGGTCACCAGCGTCTTCAATTCCTTTCAAGTTGACGTACAGCTGTCTTCAAAATTTTCCCAGCGGCGTGCATCATATTAAGTATGCATACGATTCAAGGTGACCGAGACTTAATGTACACGAATTGAGTCCCTATCACTACAACTGACCTCGACTTAGTAATTCTTCGTGTCTGATTTATACTACGTATACCGTATACTTGGTAAATTCTCCCTCAGGCTAGGAGGGATTTTCGTCCTCAGAACTCTAACCGGCTTTGATGTGTTGACGCAGAGACGCTTTCTCGGAGTTTTCAGTGAAATTCATGAATATGGACAATAAAAAATGTGACAAGTAAACGAGTTCAGCCCGACGATTCAAGAGACGAGATAGCCAGTCCTCGACAAAATCGACTACAGCAGCAGCTACCCAAAAACAAAGTCTATGGTTTGATTCACTAATGGAAGTACTTTACAGTATCTCCCCCGGTGCTCCATTCTTGCGGACGACTCGGAGGCAATTTCTATGAGGTAGTCGCGCTGAATTTAGATCATATTCAGGGATCCAATTCGCAGAATTTATAACAATCGATTCACAAGACATCAGTAGAAAACGTAGTTTGGCAATTGATTATAATAAATACAGCATGTTATAGTGATCATGAACTCCGGATGTAAACTTTCTCGCTCTCTGAAAATATCTACCTAAAGGCATGATTTCAATAGCATGTCCAAGTCATCATCCATGAAATCTTCCTCAGCATCGTGAGTGTCGTCTTCATCAGCATCGTCAGGTAGTCCATTGGTTGATTCGGGTTCACCTCCCAATATCGCCATGAACTTTTCGTACGTGCAAAGTTCGTCTCTTTTAACCTTTAACTGTTCTTCCTCAGCCGTGAGCTCCTCGATCTTTTTCTTGTTGTCAAGAAGGACCTTTTTCTGTTTTCGGGTTAACTGAGACAATATCGGCAGACTTTTCTCGACCTTCCGACGCAAACTGACGATCGTGGTCTCATTATGAGAGATGGACAACGTCGTGAATTCGACGTCGTTGAAAATTTCGCATAGCGGTGAAATCCATAGATCAATGAGAGGTTTGTAGCTTGAGTCGGTAGGAGCAAGGATAGCGTCGCGTGTGGGAATATTATCCAAGAAGGCTCGCTTGTTCACAGCTATCTTTCCGAAGTCAGGTGTCCGCCAATCATCAATGGACGACAAGGTGTTCGTTTTGGGATTAAACCCAGCACAGAACCAGACGAGGACATAGAAGAATGATTCGAGGTCGTAGCGATAAATGTGAATGGGTGTGGGCGTGCGGGCCAGGACATCGATAGCCATGAATGGTCCTGTCCCAGTTCGGAACCTCATCTTCTGGCATTTCTTGTCAGTGTGAGCTTTCTCCTTCACTGTGTCGACCTGCATACTGGCAACGAGACCCGGATGTTGAGGAGGCGGGGTAGTGTCCGTGTCAGGACCTATAATTAGAGACAAATGAATGAGTTTGAGGAAGCTATGATGAAGACTATACACATACCTCCAAGCTGTTCGACTTCTTCATCTTGCGCCTCCTTACTCTCACCGACCGCTAAGTCGAAGTCTGCAAGAATCCCATTGATCTCTTTCCCAATTCGCTGCACCATCAAGTTGGTAGCACTGAGATCTCGGTGAAGAATTTTGGCAACAGTGAAAACCCAGTGGTGCGCTACTCAGTCATCAAAGTCAGAATCTGGCATCGTATAACACGCAATGAACACATACCGATCACGACATCACGAAAGACCTTCTTGAATTCCTCGACGCTGTTGACGTTCTGCAATGGTTCGTAGCATACCAATACAAGTAGGCGGAATATGCGAGGCGCGCCCGACTCCTTGAAATTCTCCCAGCCGCGAGGAAACATCAGCTCCTCGGCGTCCCTCTTGAGAGTGAGCGAATACTTGACTTTCACAATGTTCTTCACATAGTGCTTCGCTTTTGGGTGCTCCTTCATTGTCTTGCGGATCGCCCGAATGTACCCATCCTCAGACTTGCGTCGCTCCTCAGGCCACGATATCTTCGCCACAAGATACTCCTCACCCATGTCCTCACAGGAATCAGAGGACGTGTTTGTAGCTGACGGCTGAGGAGGTAAAATGGGGACGACAGTTGTGGCGCGACCAATAGCACCATAAGTGTTCAGAAGTCGTCTGTGTTCTTGCACGTCGATTGGGAAACGTAGTTCAGCTGCATTGGTAACAGTTTTACCATCTTCATCCTCCGCCTCAGGAAGTTGCAGGAAGGTATGCTCGTAGCTGCCAAAGCTGGCTTCAGGGTGAGAGTAATCTATGAACGGTGAGACACCGAGTTTTGGGAGGCTTGCTGCTTTCAACGCAGCGACTACAAGGAGGAGATAATGGGGTTGTTGGGGAAACTTGAAGGGCTGCGATTTGACGATCCCCATCGAGTCGATGTACCAGAGTGAAATCCACTTGTTGTCAAACAAGATACCTGTGGAGTAGTTGCGAACACCGTGGCACTGCAACTCGTTTGCGTATTTGACCACCTGCACCTCATGCTCGGTGAGCGGCACCCGTTTGATTTTGCGGTCAGGTTGTATTGCAGGGGCGGCGGCCAAACCGTTTTCATTCTTTCGCCGTTTGCTAGATTCGGTAGAACTGGGAAGAGGGGTATTTGTACGCTTTCTCTTGACTGGTGTTGTTGGTGAGGCTGGTTCCTCGTACACCTCCGGTTCCTCATCGACCTCCTCTGTTTCCTCATCTGAATCGACCTCCTCTGGCTGCTGAACAACAATTTGTGGTTGATGAATGAATGAGGGATAATGTGCATAGTAAGAGAAATACGTACCTCTTTATTCAAAAGGGATGACAGATCGATTCTCAAAGTAGGTTCGTCTTGGGATGCTGGGAGGTCCAGCGGACGGCGATGTTTGACCTCAGCGAAACTAGTCATGTCCTCCCAGTGCTCCTCATCATCGATGTCTTCTTTCTCACTCCGTGAAAAGTCGGGCTTCAATTTCGCGAAATTGCCTATGACAACACGATCCCGGACGTTGATGAACTGCGCCACATTTGAAGGGTTGTCGGGTAATGCGTCGTGGAGATGGTCTAGGATCTTGCTAAGCCAGATGCACGATGCACGTTCACCGTGCTGATTATCATCTTTTTTTGCGAGACAGTATCCCTTGACATACTCCATCGGGATGTCGTAGTCACCAGCGGGGATATCTTCGGGCGTGAAATCCCAGGCGAAACGGACAAAGTCAAGGATAGGGTACTCGCGGTGAACCATTGATGAAAAGTTTCCTCTGATGTACCCCTTCACAGCAGAGTCGAGAAATCTGCCGTCTGCCGACTGAGAACTTTCTTGCATGCTCTTTTGTGATGGCGTGGACTGGGCTTGCTTTGCAAGATCTGACCCATGGGCAAATAGATAGGCAGTCAATAAGCGAATAATACGTCGTATGAGAACAACATACCAGCCCGGACCTTATCATTAGGATTGGGGGTCACCGGCTTCTTCGACCGTGTCGATTTGGCTTCAGATTGAGATGATTTTGAGCCTACGGAAAGCTCCTGGGGACCGATTGGGCGATCGAGTATCTTGCGTTGCCTCGTGCCAGGAAAATGACGTAGAGCGGACACCTGGTCAAGGCTCTCTATTGAGGAAGCGGATCATGGTCAGCGAAAGGATATAGAAAGATGCAGAGGTACTGACCATCATCCAGTGTGGTTTCATTATCGCGGCCGTTGTTGCTGCCATCTGGCAGTGGCGTGAACTCATGTTGTCGATTGTCAGGCAAGCCTAGATGTGTGAACGTCAGTGTGTTATTGAGCACACAAGCAACGAAGAGACTTACGCGACGTATCTAAGTAATGACAGACAGATGGAGGGTAGATGAGAACCCAGTCAGCGTGGGTCCCAGTAGTCAGAAGAAGAGAATGGCCACCTACCAATGGCCTCGTCTGTGGATGAGATAGTAGTGTCTTCGTCAGACGTCTCGACGCGGCGAGAAGACCTTCTTAATCTGGGGAGACGTTTGTAGACACGACGTTGAGATGAGGAAGACGACATAGGTTTGGTTGGAGAGTGTTCAGAGATGGTGAAAGGAGAAGGAGAACAGGAGAACCAAAGAGGAGGGAGGCGCATTTTAATATACCGTGGATTGATTGATATTTTGTCTTGTTTACGTTTGGCCTTTGTGGTTGAAAATCAAGATGCGTGGGAATTTTGGGAGTGGCGGATTGTTGTTCAAGTTCAAAACGCGACGCGACTTGTGCGCGTGCATTCACGTGATCCTTCGGCATTTCGGAAACTTGCCACGTTCCCATCAATCCTCCCAACCCCTGCCAGTAACTTACTAGTGCTGGGTTATTTTCAAGAATGCGATGATTTTACACGACTATCTTCCCTTTCGCGGTCTGTGGAGGAGACTACAATAATTTTAACATTTCTTCAGGTTGAGTATCGAATGCCACAGATTTTATTCCCGGATGTATGTCAGAGTTCATTTCAGCGAAGTCTAGTATCTACTAACTTCTAAACAACACAATTTCTTGTGTTCCCACTATGCTTAACTCTCCATAGTTCTTCGAGTCAAGAGTCAAGACAGTCGTGATTGATAATGATAGAAAGTTGAAGAATCAAGGCTCTAGTAGGACTGATATTCTTCACGAAGAGACAATCATTTCACCTAGAGGCCTCTAAAGTGGTTACTTCTGTGATGTACATAATCGCCAGCAGAATCAGACGAGGTTGCAGGCCACCAAGGAAGTTCATAGGGCGCATAAATTGGGAATCTGGGATATTCACAAGGTATCAAAGCCACCTAATAACATACTAGACTACAAGCCGCAAGATACATCAACAAACTGCAGAAAACATACATACACTTACTCGGACAGAATATCCCATCAATAGGGAAAGCCTACACACCGCGACTCAATAGCGGACCTAGTCCTCGTCTTCGCCGCCTTCTTCGACATCGCCATCTTCCTCCTCTTCGTCAGAAACAATGACCTTTCTGGATTTGGTATTGCTCTTTGAAGGCGGCTTTGCACTCGACTTGCTCTGCTTTGGTTCCTGACCTTTTCCCCTGGATGATGATGAAGTCTTCGATGCTTTCTCCTGCTCTTTCGACTTGGATGGAACTGAAGATCTCGTTGCTTTCCCCTTCTCTTTGATCTGTCGCTTTTTAGGCAAAACTTCCTCCACTTCATCTCCATCATCGTCATCTTCATCCTCGTCTTTGAAGCCGCCTTCGACTTTCGTATAGTCAATGCGAATACCCCGAGTACGTCTCGTAGTGGCGACAATTGGTTCGGTATCTTTTGCCAGCTCTGCCAGCTCATCTACGAATCACATTGACCACCAATGAGTCCACATTATCATAGGGTATTGAAAGATAGCAGACCTTCTAAGTCTCCTGCATCAGATGAAGCATCGCTGGACTCGCTCTCTGTTTCTTCTCGTTTGGCTCTGTACGTTCGAATTCGACACTTGTCGAATAAATGCTTCACATTTAATGACTCTCACTTTTTATGCCTTTTCTTTTCTGGCTCTTTAGGCTCTGCTCTGCGTTTTGCTTTAGAGGACATCCTTCTCTGAGTAAAAAGGAGATTGTCGAGGGTTTGGAATTGGTGAAAGAACGAAAGTCTATACACAACCCTAGAGGTTTGAGTTTTAGAGAGGCTCACCGAAGTGAGAGTTGTGGATAATTCGTTCGTGGGAAATAGTCTCGTCAGCAAGTTGATGTTTTCCAGTGTCGCCTAAAATAGGAAGGTCTTCAAGTTCGAGGTTCAGGACGATCATCTTCGTGCGGAGGAATCACCCCATCAGCATGCATGTCTTCACAGGCACGTCTCATTGTTCCTCGCAATCTCCTACTCCAATATAGTTGCGGCCTTCCTGGACAGATTCGCAGCCGAGATGCAAACAGCATTTCTCAGAAGCCAAAGCGGTGGGACATTAAAGACGCCGTCGTCATATCATTAACAATGCCAGCCTCTTCCCGAGTATATATTGTGCATCTTCGCACAAAGCCCTTACCTCACAACCTTCCGCCTGCACCCACAGTACCTTCTCTACTATCATGCCCATATTGACCCTCCCAACCCTCTCTCCGCGCAAGAAACCTCGTGAAACTTCCTCTCGCACCAAACAATCCAAATCCAAATCCAAGCGTCGCACTTCGTCCTCCGTTCAGCCCAATAAAGTTGCCAAAGAAACTCCCAAAGATGAAAGATTTCAAATCAAGAACGCACCTATACTCATTGAATATATTCGAGGACGAGCCTGGGGGCTGGACCGTCACGAGCTTCGATCCGAGCTCTGGCAAGTCCTTCAAGACTTTGCCAAGTTAACCGAACACGAATATGCGCAGAGGGCGGGATATGTACGAGGAGATATAGCTTATGACCTAGCAAGTATCAAAATGAGCGCGTACGTCTTGACCAATACCTATATAATCGCAGTTTTGTGGTTGGCTGATCTTTAGATTTCAGGATTTTGTCACGTACGACGAAGAGTTCCACAGTTGACGACGATGATTGTGGTGGCAAATGGCCTAACGAGGATATGACTGAATGGGAATTGACGAAGGAACTTTACGAGGCAAAGAAGACTCTTGCAAGCGCGATGGTTAGTTTCATTTTCGTGCGCCCCACCGGTACTTGCTGACGGTTGGATTCGAATTTTAGGATCGTGTTTCCTCGGCGATTCCAAATTTTCATCGCTACCCCTCGTACCTTTCAACTAAAGAGATTTTGAATGCTCTACCTTCCAGTACTTCCAGTAGTTCAATCAGCCCGGCGAGACTGGAAATCCTTCGAGCTCGTCTTGATTGGTTATCCCACGACGACGATTAGACCCTGTGCCATCAGCCTGAATGTTTATGATTCATGTATTCCCAAGTTACCTCCTGCATATGTTTTGTATGTATTGTCCATGTAATCCAACAGTGATTCCACAACGTGATTGAAAGTGACGAAATAAGTATTGAAAATCAAAGGAAATCCCGAAAGGTATCAAATCAAAGTTTTGCAGCATATCGCTGACCGCGCTCCAACAATGGTTTAAGGTATTCCTAGCATAATCGTGTATGAGCACAAAGAACGACACTGCAACGAACACTTGAGGTGCTTACTTCGTAGCCTTCGCTTATATGAGTTTTATTTAAAGGTTCAGTTGGCACTGCATCCCATAGTGCCTTGTATACATTGCCATTGGACACCCCGAGCGCACTATAAAGTAAAAAAAAATTCAGTCATGTAAAAATCGAACGATTAGTATAAGAAGGCGAACCTGTCAAGCTCCCAATCCGTGAAACCAAATGCGTCCGTTAATCCGATTGCTTGAGGAAGCAACTTGAGACAGAGTGATTTAATCTCCGCTCTCAGAATCCACGTAGGATCTTCCCCGCTGCGTTTCAGGTCATCCTTCTGGGTCGGAAGTAAATTGAATGACAATATATCAACCAAAGCGCTTTCGGCAACGGTCAATAAATGCTACAAATGCGTGTAAAAATCCACGAAAGTCTATAATGAGAAACGAGGATGGAACAGAAAAAAGGACAAAACGCACCAATCTGAATAAATCAGTTAGAACTAAAGACTCTCTTCCAGGAAGTTCACCCGAGAGTGCCGAGATAAATGTTTGGACTTGTTGCGCTACAAAAGCGTCCGTAACTGCCCTGGAGACCCTTTGGTCTGCACTTGCGTCTAAGTTTTCGGATTGACGCGCATACTGTTGAACGACTTTTGCTGCTCTTGTTTGAAGTAGACGCACAACATCCTTCGAATCGTTCCAATCGAAAGACGTTTCTGATGTATGGAACACTAGGGTGCGGAGATAGTCAGTAGATGGAGTAAGTTGGACGGTGGCACTTGATGCAGAGTTGGTGAATGCATGGTAGGCTTTGACAGCTGCACGAACGACTTGTTGGTCGAGTAGGTAGTTGTCACCTTCGTATCTAAAACAACAAAGCAACAGTCAATCATGAGGTTCCCTGCAGATGAGTCTGAACGACGACAGAAAAAACGAACGTTACACTTGGAAGATTGTCAGCATAGATCCTTCCAATTCCCGCGTAAGCACTGAAACCATGGCCCCCGAGTGCCCGACGGGCTGTTTCGATATCATGTGTACTAGTGGCGGTTACTAGTACCTTCAAGCCGCTCGTTGTTGCGTGCATTTCGGCTAAAAGGGAGGTGTCGCCTGATGCGAGACGGTTAGACATCTCGGAGAAAGCCAACGACTACGTCACCGGATAGGTGTATTAGGTTCAGTGAACAGAAAACATGAGGATATTAGAGGTTAAGTTGCTTACAAGATTTCTTCCGAGAAGAATAAACACATAAGCATGTGCAAGAATTGGTAAAAGTCTGTAATAAACGGAGGGGTACGTTATGATCTGGTTCTCGAGCCCTTGTGAATCTTTTCCCCCTTGACGGCGAACTGTTGCATATCGAACGGCGATCGTGATAGCTGCAAATGTGATGAACGAGTAAGACTGCGAGTTGAGTTTAATTGTGCTATAAGAAGATGATGAGCACCTTTTGCTATCGTCCATCCGGCACTAGTCACCATCCTAGACAAATCATGAGTATGCAGTGACAGAATAGTCACGAGCACTTATAAACGAACGATGAGCGAATGTAAAGCATCTGATAACAACGATATCAGTTACGATACAACATTCTGAGAATTCGAAAAAAAAAACGAACCCCTCCATAACTGATCTTAGCATGAGGAGGCTTGATATATTCCCCGGCCTCCGTAACTTGAGAAAACTTGGAGAGCATGTACTCGCGCGGAATACGTACGTGATCGAAGCGGGCAAATCCATTATCAACGGCAGTGTAGCCGTTCATTGCTTTGGGGCCTATTATTTTCACATAAATCCCTGACATTATAATCGAAGAATCAGATACTGACCAATATCACCAATTGTTATACCAGGGAGCACGGAGTGATCAACTATACGATGTATCAGTAAATCCAGGATATCGATTTACAGCCGATGAAAGTGAGAGACTGACTCAGGGAACGTAAGGGTACAAGAAAAAGATGTGGCCCTAAATCCTTGCCTCCAAGGATCAGCTTTGCTTGGAGTACCCCATGAGTTGAAGTCAACCCTAGCGATCCAATCCACCATTTGGTACTTGTCAACGTTGGCGAATGAATTTCGAATTGCTGAGTTTCAGGGATAAATATGGCCGTAGTTTCGAGTGCAGCCACGTTAGATCCGTGACCGAGTTCCGTTTGGAGATAACAACTGGATGATCAGTAAGTAGGTCATTAAAGGGTCCTTCATTTTGATGATTAACAATATACTATTACCCAACGATACCACGACTCTCAATGAGTTTACCGAACCTTTTGAGTAATTCTGGAGAAGCTTGAGCCATGAATACAGGTTGAAATGCTAGATTGAATTAGACGAGTGATTACTTTGCATTCATTTAACATGTGATGATGGAACTCACCAATGTCATGAAGATTCAAGGGTAATGGTTCATCTGCAAGACCGACAGCTTTCGAATACTGCGCTGGAGACCAAGAATATTCATCACGAAGTTGTATGATACGGTTCATCATTTTCAGACCCCGTTTGTACCGGTCGCTCCGTGACATATATACTCTGCCAAATAATCTCACTATCAGCCACCGAAAGTCCATAAAGCAACCATGGGATGCTGACACGTACCTCAGTGACTTGTCGAAGGTGGGATCGTTAGACATGATTTGAACGATACTATGATGAGCATCCCAATCATTCTTGCCACCTGTAAATGCGATGTCCAAAAAGCACTGAGTTTCACATAAGTAGCGAAGAACAATGGTAATGTGGTACCGCACCATGTATGAAGTTCCGTATCTGGGTTATGTCAAAGTTAGCCCTTTCCCGAGCGTCCAACATATCTTTCTTGTTCTGAAAGTCTGTTCCTGTCATAGTGGTAGTTGAGAAGGTTATCAATTCAACCAACTGCCACCGCCTATAAACCTGTGAAGTCAATTGCCGTCAATCACATGAGGATCATGGTACCATGACTTACGGCTGCTATTGTTTATATTCTGTCCCAGAATAAAACATTATTTAGGTGGTTTTCGTACCCAGTACTTAAAGGTAACTTGAAAGTACTCGGCCAAGCTTTGTTGGAAAAGTTGTTCGTTCCGAGTAAGTTGCAGTGAGCGTGTCTAATACCTACTGAATAAGTCATAATATGGATCGTCTGCGACGAGGGTGCTTGCTACGCAGATTTTTTGTTCAAGCGTATCCTTCAGAATCCTGGGAGTTTCGAGAGTAGTGCAAAAGTACGATAGGAAAGCTTGATTACTGAAGAGAAGGTTGAAGAGTTGGAGGAAAGAACTGAGAACGACATAAGCGCCCGCCGTCCAGGTGAAGAAGGCGGCGAGGTGACAAGAAAGCAATGTACTACTACTTCTTCACAAAAAAAAACTTGACAAGTCGAGTTCTTATACGTGCAATATGATAAATTTCTCTCTCGGTTACCGTAGAAGTCATTTGCAGGCGTTTTTGAGTCAAAACAGACGTGGCCAGAAATCACAACGGTGGGCTATTCAGGGTACTAAATGAGCCAAAATCACGATTGAAATATTTTGACTGTTTATCTATATTTTTTGAGCCGTGTATTCGCGTCTTAGGGCTCTTTCTCTAGCAATCTGCTCATTTTATATGATCCCTCATGGGCGTTTATCAATCTGGCAAAAAAACACGAGGCTATCCAACGCTTGTGCACTTGGTCAGCTCATATCTACTAGATGTCACATTAATATGCATCGCTCAACAGATCACAGCTTCATCTCACGAGCCACCAGTCTGTGCAACTACAATGTATTCAACAACCCAACACTTCTCAAAACAACAAAGGGTACTGCCTCCCCATGGCACGACGATAGAAGACCACGAATGACCCGCTAATGGGCCATGAGCGAGAGCAATTGAAAGAAGAACATAGAAAGTGTCATGATGGTACGATGCAAAGGAAAGTCCTACTCCCTCAAGGCGCGACGATAAGGGACCACGAATGACCCCCTAATGGGCCGTGAGCGGAGATAGTGAAAAAAGACGAGAGGGGGGAGTCATAGGGTAAGGAAGAAAAGAGTACAAAAAGAACCCAGTCTTCGAATGGCGCGACGATAGGAGACCAAACAAATGAATGACCAACCTAATGGGCCACAAGCAAAACATGGGAGGTAGAAACATAACAACGGTGAACAACAATGCCTGAGTCTATACAACAAGAACACATCTTCCCAGAGCTCGCAAAAGGAGACCAAACAAATGAATGACCACCCTGATGGGCTCTGAGCAAAATGCATAAATAGGAAAGCATAGAACAAGACGGAGGGAAAGAACAAAAGCAAAACAAAATAACGGCAAAAGGTCCAATCTCCTCATGGCTCTCAAGAGAGGGCCAACTTAATGACCGCTCTAATGGGCCATGAGCGAAATGGAAATAGAATGTATTAAAGTAATAGAGACGAGCACAAAGATAGACTACAACTGAAACTTTACAACATCTTCCAACATGAATCATCAACATAGCAGAACACTAGCAAATTTAAAGGCGTATTTACAGAGAAATGGTCCCGTCACCTCGTCAGGCACGCAAAAGAAGGCCAAGTGGTTGACTTTACTAATGGGCCATTTTCGAGTGGCTGGGAAATAGAAAATAAGATAACACGGGCGGACGGGAGATGCAGACGAGTGAACGAAGACAGAACAGTGAAGTATTGTCGATGGAAGGTCAAACCAACTCAATCCGTAAGCTTGGGAAGGACATTGATGAGCTGGTCGATGTTGAGAAATTGCACCCACGACTCCAACTCTTTGGCCTCCTTCTGCCAGATGAATTTGGTGTCCTCTGTGCCACGGAAGAAAGCGCAGGCGCATTGATAGGTTTCGTCAACTCTCGTGCCACCTCTGATAACACCAAGGTTAGATTGCCAGATGCGGAACTCCCAACCAAGAAGATCGTGTCCGTCACCAGAGGCTTTGGAATTGGGAAAGTCAAATTCGAGGCGGGAATAATCAAAGCCAATGGGTTGACCGATTGCACTTAGATAGGCCGACTTGAGAGCGATCAAAATAAGGAGTCTTCGAAGAGCAACATCTTCCGCGTGTTCTCGGGGGCTGACAAAAGAGACCTCAAGAGGGGTAAGCTGTGGTGAAAGTATCAGAAAGCATATCAATATTAGTGTCTCCGTTACGCGCTACAGGACAAACTAAGGAGGCTAACTTTGTGATATTGGGATTCGACGTAGGCTGTAATGGCCGTCGTGACAGGAGGAGGGTTTAGAAGTTTGATTCCCAACCCAATATTAATCACTTCGCGCTGGCGTCCTTGGGTCATAACCATACCAACCAAAGAGCGATCGTAAGCAAGATGGTAGCCGATCATGGCACGAAGTCGATGAGTGGGGTTCATTGCGCTGTCAGTATCCTGTACAGGGTTAGTTACATTTAGAGTGTCCGGAAGAAGTAAAGATGATGAACCTGTTCAATCCAACGCTTTCCGTGGGATGTGATATTATCTCGCCATTTAGAACGAGGTATGCGACGGTGACGCATCATAAGTAGTGGCAACATGTAGGAGACCATCTTCGCTAGGAGAGGTTTGCAATCAGCAGGCATAGCAAACAAAATGGAGAGAACGAGCTAACCGCATGAGTCTATGGATTGTGGCGCATATTCGACATTGGCGTGTGGGACGCAGGTCTGCATGGTTCTGTAGCACCTGTCATATTCCTAGAGAGAACGTATGAAAAAACTGAAGAGAGACGAGGAGCACATGAAAGACATGGTACAGAGGTAGAAGAACGTACATCGGGAGTCATCTCTCGGTTGCAAGAAAGCATCCATACTAGCAAAGGGCACTCCATCTCGGTCCATACAACGGTGAAGTAGGTGACTGTGGGGGTCTTCTGGGTAAAGTGAAGGAGGTCTGTCTGGTAAACTGGGCTGTATTTATTCACCTCTGGGTGGCGAAAGAAGATTTTGTAGCGCCTGGTTTGGCCACTCAGGCCTTAGCCGGCAGTGCAGAGAGCAGCAGAACGAGTTGTCCTAGGATTTTCTGGATGGTTACAGCGATCAATGCGTGGAACAAGGTCAAGACAAGTTTTGTACATGGTGTTCATTTCTAGTATTTGTGGTGGCAGGTCGAAAAGACAAAGCGCCCTTGCCACGCCTAAAGAAGATTATCTGATCATTTTCACAGCAAAGCAACCTTCTAATAATTCTATTCTCGTTGAGTAACGTTCGGGAGCTACACTGTATGTAATACATTTGTCGGGGCCATTGCACTGTATTCGTAGTCGTGTCTCTCTGCTGCGCGAAAGACAATGGCAGATATGTAGCGCCTTCAGCTTCTCGGGGGCAATGCTTCACTGCCTTGCTCTTTTGTCGTGACTGGGAGTTGATATGTTGCCAATTACTCTATCGTATCCGACAAGGGCGGTGGAATAGAGATACGGATGCGTGTAAGCACGCGCAAATCAGAAGAAAAAAATGACTACAAGCCCGAAATGATTAGCTGAGGGGGGAGGACTGTCGGGTGAACTTGATCGGGGTGGCTGGGATTTTCTTGTAATTCGTGACGTATTTATGAGTCCTGAGATACACAGTCACTGTGACACTGTCGGCAGGGTGGGGAAATTTTTGGTGTCGAATTAGAATATTATTGCCCAAACGAGTCTAACGTGATCAACTCACCACCTGCAAGTGGAAAGTCAGTTGCAATTCCCTTGGATTGACAGGCCTCATGTGTTGTGCATGTTCTTGCCAGGCAACCTGGTGAAAGTCTACCACACGTGGAACATCAGAAGCACCATGTATAGACTTGTAGTGTTTTGTGTATCACGGTATTTCGGCGTCATGCAACGGGATGGGGTGAACTGCTCCGACAATGATCGTAGATTCAGGTAAGCCATAAATTCTAATAAACGTGCTGTGAAGAGACAACGCACCATCCCATCAGTTCCAATGACATTGGCGGTCATTGCTGAATCTAACGTGGTTTACTCTCTGGTGATCTTCAACACATCCGATGGACAAGTCGCGGCATTCAAGTGAATCAGCGGAGATTCCATTACTCAGAGTTCAGATTGTGGTGTGCTAGGTCCCACCACCATGCGAGTGTCTACGACCTGCTGAGTTTGAAGTAAAAGTTCCCCCGAACATCCGGTAACCAGGTATACTTGACCTCCTCGATTGTGGCGAGTGCTTTCAACTGTGGCGTAACGACACAACAGCGAATATAGGATGCTGTCGAGAAGCTTAAAGCCTGTAGAAGCCAATTGACCTGTCCACGAAGGGTAAGAAACGCTCTGTAAATATATATCCACAAGATGAAGCAGATTAACTCACAGCGCGGAATAAAACATGACGTCCGTCTTCTCCCCTGATCTAACCTTGAAACGTTAGATGACTGCATACCCGGGGGTCCAGTCAAATTACCAGGTAAAAATCTTTGAGAAGTTCATCGACTACTGGAGCCGTTGTGAGGCGGTAAACGGGTCCCGTGTTCAGTGAATGCGAGAAGGATTGCCAATGTTTCGAAACCTCGGATGTGAGTTGCCACAGCAAGGTACTATGGGTCCGATGTAGGTCCTACCACCAAGTGTGGCGTAAAGAGAAAAAGGGCCCGTGTGTGACCTCGATGTTTCGGGAGTCCAGGATGCTCCTAAGAATTTGAAGAACCATCAGAGCTCAGATTCTGGCCATCGATAGAGCTATTCAGGGTTGTGAAGGTCTACGCTGCCACTATGCTTGTTGGGGAAAGTACGCCCGGTCGTCGTTCATCCTCTGTCGAAAAAGTATTCGGGGTAAGACAGATTTGCACCGAACAGAAAACAGGCGGTCTAACAGGCAGAAGCATCATGATGAGCAAATCATTTAACCATCTTGACTCCCCTGAGACGGCCAAACAAAAGCCGTTATCGACTTCCTGAAAAAGTTGAGGATCTGTGTGTCCATCATAGAACAATGGATCAATCGATAAGTATCTCACACTTTGCAAAATTCAAATAATTCATCAATCATCGTATAGTAGAACAAAGGAAGTACCGAAGCTAGCAAGTAGGAGGAAGGCCTCGAGGGTGGGCAAAGATGGAGGATTGTTGAAGACGGCTACCTTGAAGATCATCCTTAGCTTTAATTTAATAATTGAGTAGTCGTGGCCTCGGCGCTCGTTGAACTACAAGTTAAAATCCTACTCGACAGTCCGCGACAACCTGCGTCTCTAGCTCATACTTTGACATTTCTCTGCGTCTGTACTAGTTCGACGTTCACTGCTCGGAAACACTTCTAGCTGAAGCACTTGGAATTCGAGCTTGATCGATGATAGTTACGGTGGTGATTGACCATCGTTCATAAAGCTGAGTGCTGAACCCTCAGTAGAGGACATTGATAGCGACTCCAGGTGAATAGTATGGTCATAGTTAGAGGAGATCTTAACAAAACACAGCGCCGGCTGCCATTCAAAAGCAACCTTGTTGGCGGAAAAATTCAATCATCACGTATGTCCAGTTTTACGTCGTCTTTTCTAAGTTTTTTTTTTTGCTGGAGAGTTACAATAGCTTCCTCTTATCTGCCCTCTTCCTACCCTCGTATTCGCACGGAGCTCCGTAATTCACTCATCTTTATGTTTCACAATGAATTTCAACGGTTTGAGATACTAACTAGTAACTAGTTCCTTATGTGTTTTTGGCACGTGATACCATGTGATCAACACGCGTTTCGGATGATGCCGAAGTCGCGACATTGGCCCTGGTGGCCGTTACGGTCTGTTCGACTTTCAACGTCTCTCTCTCCCTGCTTTTGACTTCTCAAATTATCTCTACGATGACTCAAAGCATTGATCCAGTTGCTAGCAACTTTTCTTCTCCGACAGAAGCCCCATCTCCGTTAGAAGAAGGTGTGTAAGAATCATTCATCTCCAGTGTGCCATTGTTCATATCGTCCCGTTGCACAATTGTGAACCTTTGCCAATTTTCGCCACTGTTTAATGCAGAATTGATTAAATTCCGAGAGCAGTGTCATGGGCGGCTTGTGCATGGATATCCTGTCAATGGTTTCATTGAAAACGTTTGGGGACATCCTGAGTTGCCACCGCCTTCCGTCCGATTCAAGCTGTCATTTAACCCTCATAAGAGAAAGACGAGAACTGCGCAAGAGGGTCCTCAAGACTGCTTTGAAGATTGCCTTCAAAGTGCAATAACCCAAATGGCAGCAGCTCGGCAACGTTATACTTCGCAGTCTTATGTGGCCAGCACCGATGTTGGATTGGTGACATTTGAAAGGAAGAGATGGAACTTCCTTGGATTCTTTGGTATCACCAAAGATTTGGAGGACTTGGATCCTATGTATGTTAAGATGTGTGCGGGGGGTATTTTTCCTCAGGTATGTAGCCATCATAAGGTGCATTGCTTAGTAGCGTCTTGACGAAGCTTCCACTCTATTATAGTCCTTGTATAAGAAGGAAGATGAACAGAAGCGGAAACCTATCGGACCACCGATTACTAACAAGCGGAAGTTGTCAACTGATGTCGACGTATCCAACAAAAAGCCCAAGCTCATTTCTGGTCCTACTACTCCATCCTTCCCGAAACCTGCCAAAAGGCAACCTACTACACGCCCTCTACAACGCGACGAACTTGCCGCAATCCGCGAACTCAGCAGGCTTTTGCAATACAATTTTAGATCATTCGTTTCCGGTTACGCTGTCAATGGGCAACACGTTACTTTATGGTACGCTGATAGATTTGGGGTCATCAAATCTGAACCTTTCGATTTCATTGCACGTCCCGAAAAGCTTCTTCTCCTTGCCCATGCGTTGTCATCAGGTTCTCTCGACAAGTGTCATAGATTTGGGATATCCAAACACCTTTCCCCCGACCCTGAATCAACTAATTTGGACCGGGCGCAGTTGAGGATCTCTCATCAATTGGACCTGGAATCAGGGAGGTGCCGACTGTATCCTTGCTCTTTTGACATTCGTCTTGATCACCCAGACGTAAAGGAACTTTGGCCGGGACTAAATTGTGGAAGCGGGTTTGTGGGAGTGAAAGGCACGACGGTGGCTCCCATCAAGGCTGGAAGTGAATACGCAAAAATGTTCTATGGAGATGGAAATCTAGTCTTCAAGATGTCTTACGTCTCCAAAACCTCTTCGTCGGAGTCGACGAACGTTCTTCGTATTAGGCAGAAGTTGGCCTCAGGGGATGGGACGGAGAAGTGGTTGAAACATGTCGTTGAGCTCAAGTACTGGAGCGAAAAGCCCGTTCGCGAAGTGCTCAGGGATTTCCCTAGAACTCGCATGGACCTGTTCTTCGAAGAACGGGTTTGCACCGTCATCATCATGGAAGAGTATATTCCTTTGTTCCATGTGAAAAGTGCAGAACACTTCGAGAGGATTTTCATTCAGTGTATTCGAGGTATGTTCTTGACTTATCTCGTATTGTTCATCGTGACTCATTCATTCACTTCACAGCTCACCATTTTATATTCATGATCTGCAGAATCCTTCATTGCGACCTTAGTTTCGCCAACATCATGTTCCGTTACAACGAAAACGGTGAACCCGAAGCTGTTCTCTGTGATTTCGATTTATCCCTCTTCAGGCCACTTCCACTTCCACGCACCTACGCCCCAAACGAACTTACCCTCTATGACGATGAAGGATCAAGGGGAACTGCTCCATTCATGGCTATCGACTGTCAGCTTCATCTCTTCCAAGAAGAGACCACTTTGCAATATCACCACCTCTCTCACGATCTCGAGTCTTTCTTCTGGCTTCTGTTATATTTTTGCGTCGCCTTCAAGCCTCAAAAACACGAAATCGATATCATCGACGAACTCGAATGGCATCCCGACGAGGTGGTGGTCGAGCTCAAGAGGACACTGATCCACGATGATGATGCATATGGGAAATTCGTAGCGGATCATTGCAAGAACAAGGAATATCTGAGGTTCCTCCTTGGGGATAAATGTTGGGTGTCTCGATTGAGAAAGCGCTTCTCTTCGGTTTATCCCAACAAGCCTCGTAGAGGTATGGTGACTCGTGGTGGCGATGAAAAGCAGACAGCTGATTTTGTGCGATATGAGGAATTTATGGAGCTTCTTGAAGTATCCGACAAGGACTACGTGTAGCCTAAGTGTACTCAAATGCTGTTCCTGTTTTTTGCTTTGTTTTTCTAGCTCTTGCTTTGTATTATCAATGCTCTCGTTTATGTTTGTAATTTTGTAATTTATCTCGGTAATGGAGCCAACATATCTTCAATTCACAGCAAATCTAGTCCACGACTTCGTGTGCAAATATCATGAAAAAGGGGGCCAAAGTGTTCGGACTTTTGTAACAAATTATTGACCCAACAAATGCGAAGCAAAATTGTAAAAATATCAAAGGATTTGCAGAAAAAGTGTGAAAAATGCCGAAAGTCTTTTGACTTTTCTTACCAAGAAAAGTAGCCAAGTGTTGCGAAGATTTTGGCTACTATTTTCATGGTATTTTCACTCGAAGTAGTGGACTGGATATGCTGTGATTGAAACCTTCCCCCTTGCAGATCAATATCCTCTACGTTGCACCTTCAAAACCCGAAAATCATAGCCATCTAATCATAGTGCCTCCATTATTTTACTATTGACAAGTGGAACTCCCGGAGCGTTATATTTGAGAGTATCAGAAGCAATGGATTCTTTAAAAGTGTAAGCAAGCAAGTACTTGAGCTCTTTCAGTACCAAAAAAATAACATTTATTCAAGTTCATGTTCATCTACAGATGTAACAGCGTGATATTGAGAAATGAACGAGAGCACGAAAACCAGATTCCGATATCCAAGTACTCGTTTAATGCGAATCCTGCTTCTGCACAAATTTAAGAACGGTGAAAACCAGCTGACTGGATTTTTCAAAGTTCAATCTGTGGTCTATATGATGACTTTCCGTCGAAAAGAGTATGACAAAGATGGTATTGAGTGGGCTAGTAAACACCGAGACCTGGCGAAGTGACCGTAAGGAATAGAAGATGCTGATTATTTGTCTTGAAGCTCGTTAGATGGTGGATGATAAATTCCCCGTATTTAAGCTCATGAGTAAGACTTGTGCATGTCAGGTTTTGACCTGACCTCAGGATCCCCCGTCGGATTCCAATGATAGTTCCGATTCGGAAAGCACTTCACTGCTAGCGTCCTCCATAGAACCTCAACAAGGAAAATAGTTGTCCCCTTCTGAACTTTCGCCACGGTGATTGAAGTCGAAGAGTTGTCCTTCTTGAATGCTTCCCATCTTATGACTGAACATCTGGCGTCTACAATTCTGAGAAGGATGAGCAAGTATACATCCGACACTGAAGGATCACCGTCTATATTGAGAATAGAACCCTCTTTCGAAGAACACGTTCCTGATCTGACAGCTATCTGACGTATAAAGTCTGGTCATACGCGACGTAGAACAATAGAGAACCTAGAAAAGGAGAATTGAACTCAATATTATCATACTACAAATTTGGCAATCACTCACAGTATTGGACATAGAATAGTTTCTCTTCCGGACCTCGTGTGTGGAAGCAGTTCTCAGTTACTGCATATCATGACGAGCCTGTGAAGGTTCTCCAGAGTATACAGAGTGCGAACAAAGATGAATCCGGCGAAGTGCGCCGAAATGTGTCACGGTCGTTGGATGATCTCGAATAAGTCCTGTCCACGGAGTATGTTTTCCGTACAGATGGGTTGAACTTTGTTTCGAGGGCGAAAGCGAGAATAAAGTCATCTTGCAAGTTGACAATAATTACTTCAGCTGTGTATAGCTGCAAGATGCACATCCGTTTGACTCACCATAAGCCGTTAAATGTTGGATTCGTGAATTTGCATGGCTTCCAGGGAGCGTTATCATTATCGGTGAAAACTTGATGAGAGTACTCACTGTCGACAATTAAACAATTTCGAATATCGCAATCTTCGTCCCGATGAATTGGACTTCATCGACAAGGCTCGAGGGCATAATAGGTCAGCTGGTTCATATAGCTCTCGTGAGGACAGCAAACCAATCCGCCTTATGGTACCGGTGAAGCTATCTCTACCCACTCCGACGAATTCCTGACCCGGATGTTCCAGGACTTCGTTGAATAGGCGTTCATTCGTCGAAATATTGCATTGACGAGTGGGTTTGGCCAAGGATCAGAAGGCTACGAAGAGAAAGGTCGTGTTCCAGAAATTCCTTGTAACAAGAGGGCATGAGCCATATTGTATACTAGACAATCTAGAAAAACAATATCTTCCGCCTCGTTAGAAGCAATACATTTGGTTGTAGCAGACTTGCTGATCATGAAAGTAGAGGTTAGTTGGGTTGGCCTCTCGTTTGCAGAGACCATAGAGGAGCTGCGTCTATCTTCTCGAAAGGCATTTGGGGTCGTTTTGGCCGGCGGTGTCGCAGCGCGGAGAGTTCTTCCATCGGTGACCGTGTCTCTTCTGAGCATAAAATCTTGTTTAAGTGAGGAAACCTCGACTCGGAGTTTTGCCGCGGTAGACTGCCTAAATCACGGTAAATCTTCCCATACCCGCGCGGTTGCGTAGAGACATCGACCAGGTACAGAGTTCGTCTGAAGGTCGACAGAAAAAGATGTCTGTCGCGAACCGGAAGTCGGTAAAAATCACCATCTTAGCCACTGCTTGATGATCACTTTGGTTCGGCTCTCACACGTTTTGCGTAAGAGAATATCTTTGTGGCGTTCGTCGAACTTGATATCTAGTGCCAAAGATAGAAGGGAGGAGAAGGAATTCGGAATCCCGTATAATGATAGTTCTTGATCTATGAAACGGTTTGACAGGCTCGGAGAAGGCGAGGAAGGCACGTCGTCAAAGGTCTCGCACGGCGCAATACACACCATCTTGAACTGTCCGATGCCTGAAGGACGTAGGTACGACAAACTAGCGTAGAGTAAGTTTGGTTTCAGGAATGCGCTGAGGTATAGTCCATATACTGTAATATATTCCCCTGTTGCGTGTAAGAGAGTGCTTTTCATAGTTCGGGTTTTTATAAGCCGGCAGTTTGCTCCCATAGGAAAGTGGACCAAGACCCAGGTACTTGGGGAGATTCTTCCACGATTTGTCAGGGTTTATCTTTCCCTTTGACCGGCAGTCCAGAGTTGGAAGAAACGTTGGAGCAGTCTGTAGGCTTGAAAGGGAAGGAGGGGAATCACGAAGCTGGGGAATGCATGCCTTGTGAGTCAGGAGGGGTATCGGATGCATTATTGTAGAGTTCCTGGGATGAACTTACTTTTTATGAGAGAACAATAGTGAGAACTAGGTTGGGATTAGAATAGTGTTATTTCCATATTCCGTCAGCTACGGTCATAACGGAGACAAATACTGCGGTGTTCAGCGACATTGTATCATGGCTAGTAAGAATGATTAATATCGCAAAGGAGTAGATGGTGATGGTTTGTGTGAAGGATCCCAGGGAGTCTCCGAGACCAAGGAATGGGGTCAATCATTCGTGTGAACAAATAACTATTCTCGGACGACCAGGAACTAGGGCTCGCGGCGATTGGCTAGAGATCAGATAATGCTCTAGATCTCTGGGCGTCTATCTTATATCCCGTGTGAATGTCGTCTTTTGAGTGGATTTTGGGTGAGTTGGTCACCTTGAGGCCTCCCGTCGCTGTTTCTCGCTCGTTCTTCGTCGTTCAAAACTACCAACAGCTCATCGAGCTAGAGCTCTTTGCTTGCCGTCTGAAACTTCCGAGGATATGGAAGAAGAACAGCATCAGTTTATACATGCTACACTTCCACACCACTCACAGTATGACCGGGAACGAATGTGAGTAATATCTTAGTTCGATCTCATTTCCTCTGTCGTCTTTCCCCCGTCGCGCTGCGCATTCCCGACATTTCTGTGGCAACATGAGATAGTTGTGCTATTTGGTGTACGGTGCGACCTTGGGTCTGGTGTGGTTTGTGGCTGGTACAAATGGCCACAGAATATGCTCGGTCCAATTCTTCAATTTACAACTACGCGTGTGTTCCAAGGTCCAGGAGAGTGGAATGCACCGTGCCCGAGTCCGAGTTTATGGTTACCATCCATCGCTCCCCTGTATGTCCAACAAAACACCGCGCTTCATAATGTACCGTCTCGTTTACTTTCCCCTTCTGTCGTTTCTTCGTTCTTAACAGCCTTCGTCGGCATCGACGTTGGACTCTCACAGACGGTTCATACAAATTACACGTCTATCGTGTTATAACTCGTCGTATACAACCCACTCCTTCCTGACCTTTCTATAGCTATCTTTGCGTTGGGGGGGGATTTCTATCCGCTCTCTGGTTTAACTTGATTGTTTCACTGACACGGCTACTCTTTTGATCATCTCCGCGCAACTCTTCTGCTGCTCACGGCAAACTCACTGTCACACTTATCCTTTGGACACTACTGAATATCTGGACCGTCAATTATAACAATGCCTTCGACCGGACGACCTTTGGACCTCAGAGAGTATGAGTTAATCATGCGTCAAGAACCAAAGCAAGCACGCATGTGTGGTGTCGGTGGTAAAGGTTTATTCCCTCACTCTTAATTACCCTTGGAAGGTTTTTCTCTGCCTTCCACTTTTGTTCAATGCCTTCCTCGAGGTTTCCTCTTAACCTCAGCTTTTATTCGATCCATTTACTCCCACAACATTTGAGAATATGTACTAACTATGTCGCTCTTACTGACAGCTGACCGACGACCGATTGATCCACCTCCCATTGTTCAACTTCGTGTAGTGGATCATTCACTTCCCAGCTCGTCAAGTTCCGGCAGACCACGAAGCAGCTCCAGTAGAGCAAGCTCACCGGGTATGTCCTTCGATTTTATCTATTCTTTCTTTTATGCTCTTGATTATGTTCCGTCTCTGCATTAATTTGTCTATTCACACGCATAGATGCCGTTCAGTATGTATTAACTGCTTAATATCTCTAGGTGCAGGAAATAGTGGCCCATCAAACGCAATGTCAAGCCAGAGTTTCTTACAAAATCCGTACTATTTCATGTTCGCTAGTTTGGCAAAACCTGACGAAGACGTTGAACTTCATTGGCTGAAGGTACGCAAGCTCTCTTTTCATCTAGTTATTCGCAATTTGTCTGCTGTTTGCTTGTATTTGACATGGAAGGCGCGTATGTGCACCTACGCTGTAGTTGTTTGCCTGACAGGTGTTAGGTCCAACATGGCCACACTTCTTTTCCCGTCAATGCACAACAAGTGTGCATAAGAGAATCTGATCTTAGTAATTCTAATGGAATTCAGTGACAATTTTCACTATATATTCAGGGCTGGTCCTGTCAATGCAAGTCACAGCAAGTTAAATTGCTAAGATACATACTTCCCCAAATAAAGTTTCAGTACTTGATTTGGTAATCTTAGACTTTGATTGGAATCACGATGCTGTCGAAAAACCTTATTCCCGTCTCTCGACCCTCCCAACCTTATTTTACCATTCTCAGTGACTGATTTTTTTTTTGCGATTTAGGATGGCAAAACCCGGTGTACAACTGGTTCAGTTGTTTCGTCGTTGTATCACCTCAAAGACTCGGAAAATCAAAATGAAGATGCCGGTTTCTTTGTATTTCCGGATCTGAGTGTAAGAACAGAAGGCAGCTATCGGTTGAAGCTGAGCTTGTTCGAGGTCGTAGGGTAAGTTCCTTTTCTTACAGGCATGTTGTTTCGCGGTACCATTATAATTTGCTCACAGATCAAGCGTATACCACTGCAAATCAATATTTTCTGCTCCCTTCTACGTTTACACCGCAAAGAAGTTCCCTGGTATGGAAGGTCTGTCCACCTACAGCTTATGTAGTATCATCCAATTCTTCCTTTAACCCATAATACTCGCAGAATCTACACCTCTTTCGTGTTCGCTTGCCGATCAAGGAATTAAAATCCGTATAAGAAAAGACATTCGGGTTCGCAAACGTCCAGTTCAAATTGAACCACCACATCCGATCCCTCTATCTTCTGCACCTTCATCAGGATCTGGTGCCCCTCAAATACTTCCCGCTCCTTCAGGATCTGCGTTTCCCTCGAGCTCTGGCCCTCCCATGCGGCTAGATATTCCGCCTCCGCCTCCTCCTCCAAGTTCGGGAACTAACTTTCCATCAAGTTCTGCACCACCTGTCAGACTGGACAACCAGAGCTTCCCAAGTAGTTCCGGTCCTCCAGTGAAGCTACAAGATCAGAGTCTTCCTCCGCCTCCGCCTCCTCCTGCCTACCCTCCTGGTGGTGCACCTCCAGTTCGATTAGATAGTTCCATGGGTGCTGGCTTCACGACCAGTGGTCTTGCTCCCGTGAGGTTGGATGATGATGATGACGATGAAGAGGAAGAGAGACGAAGAGAGCGGGAGAGGATGGATGAAGAAAGGGAAAGGGAGAGAGAACGCGATCGCAGGAGAAGAGTGTCCAGCCGAAGAGACAGCACAGGACCCTCCCGTCGGGATAGTACGAGCGACCGAAGTGCCAAACGACAACGAGGTGACGATGGTATGAGTATGAACATGGGACCCACCGTCACGAGCCCGACTGGAATGACGGCGGATATGTCGGAAACGAGTCCAAATAGTGCTGTTGGTCCACCACCGCCTCAAAATTCGAGTTGGGGACCTATCGACCCTCAACTTGGACCTGCTCCTCCTGCACCTGCGCCGCCTCCGCCTTCAAATGAACATGCATATCATAGTGCGCCTGCGCCTGCACCCGCTCCTGCTTCATCGGCGTATGATCATCGGTTTGCGTATCATTCCTACGAAACGCATCATGCACCTCCGCCGCCACCACCTGCTCCCGCACCGGCACCTGCACCTGCGCCAGCACCTGCTCCAAATAGTGCTGCACATCATTACGCTCCCCCACCTCCTCATCACTACTCTCATATTCCACCTCCACCGCCTCCTCAACACCATGCACCGACACCTTATGCACATCCCTCATACCCACCTCCTCCACCGCAGAATTGGGGTGCACCTCCGCCACCTCCACCGCAACCTTATGATCCTTACGGTTATCATGCGCAACACTCTCACCCTCCGCATCATACCCAGCATCCTCAAGTTCATCCGGGACACGTTCAGCATCATGCACCTCCGCCTCCGCCGAGATATGGTGAATATCCTACCTATGGTGCTCCCCCACCTCCACCGAGTAGTGCTGCTCCTTCCGCACCTCCTACCGCCAACTACGGTGGATATTATGATCACCATCAACCCCACCATGCACCTCCTCCCAGTCACTCCACACATCCTCATCAACATCATCCTGGGTATTCCCCGCCTTCGCCTCCTGGTACTGCAAACGCCGTTCAAGGGAGCAGTAGTATAGGAGGTTATAGTGACTATCCCAGCGCAGGCGATTCTAGGTCTGCTGCTCAACCGCATACTTCTTCCTCTGCAAATAGCGCGAGAGGTTACGGATCTTATAATTCTGCTCCTCCGCCTCCTGCTCCCTCCGCTCCTCCAACATCTCATCATTATGGCGGTACGACTTCTGCTCATCCACCGCCTCCGCCTTCACAGTATCAACAACCCCCACCACAATCTCATCACCAAGGGCAATACGGCGCGGCTTCAGGAATGCAAGGACAAGGGATGGGCGGAGTTGGAAGAAGTGCTCCCAGTCACTATCAGCTAACACCACCACATCATCATCAATCCACTGGATACAGTGGCTATCCTGTGCCTCCTCCAGGATCAGCTACTTCGACGTCGGGTGAAAGTGGTGGTGCTTGGGGGTCGAGCTCCGGGGCTAGCGCACAGCAATCTCCTTACGGAAGTTCGTCACAAACCAGCTGGTCGAGTGCACCCAGCTCCAATCAGCATGTGATGATGCCTCCCGATAACAGCGGCTATGGGGTTGACAATCGTGGTTCGTACGGTAGTAGCAACTCAGGTCGCGACGTTGGATTGGGAAGAATCCAGTTGGCACCGTTGAGAGGCCATGGGCTTTCTCCTCCACCTGGTGGAATCAGTGAACGTTCCAACAAGAAAGGAAATCCGTTGAGTATCGGAAACATTATCTCGGATGATGGTTAACTTTTTTTTCTTGCTTGTCAGTTTATATTCGGTTCTCGTGTACATTTTTATGGGATACTTCGTTTGCTTCATGACAAGAAGCTCTGCACACTATATCCCTTGCTTGTCGATAACATCATCCTAACATCTTACCCACCTTTTACTCATTTTACCCTCATTTTTCTGGATATCAAACGGAAGATCCTCAATCTTTCGACCCATATTCCCGCCTGTTGTTCTTTATTTATAGATGGGTTTTGTTCATCGCATCGTCTTTGTTGTTTCTTTCTTTCTTTGCTTCAGCGTTTGCATCTGCTTTGCAGCTTAAATAATAACAATGAATGTATTATCGTAGAATCTAGTCTTCAGAAGGCTGGTTGTAGAAATGATCCTCATTTGCTCAATTCCTGCCGAACTTCGCTCGAGAGTCGAAACTCTCAATATTGTAAATCGAATAGTAGTCGATCACATTAAATGAGCAGAATACATCATTGGATTAACATTACAAGACGAACACTTTTTTGCGACAGCCTAAGTCTTTAGGCCTTCGTGATGCTAGCGTTCAAGGAATTTTATTGCAGGATTCAGGTTAACCAACTTCAAACTCGACGAGCATATTTTCTGATTCAAATGATACAACTGTTATTCTTCCAACCCATATTAGTACAAACCCACCAGTACAACAACATTGATACTTGTATTACAACATCTACTTCTTGATATTGAGCATTGTCCATGTTAAAATGTAAGCTCAAGAATCTCAGCAACGACATCGAAATGGTTGGAAAAGTCCAAGCCTGCCAGGCCGGTCCCCGGCTTTGCACGATACAACCTTCGCAATTCTTCTCTCCACTGGAAAATCCACCCGTCAGAGGATATGAACTCTTCGCGTTCATGTCCATGTCTCAAAATCCTGCGGTAGTACCTATCGTCCCGCAAGAATCGCCGCTTCAGTTCCGCCGCGTTGAACAAAGAATGGGTATGGTGCCAACCGATGATATCGTCGATCTGAGCATTCACTGGATCCAACCCAGCGACCACAACAACAAGCACCCAAAAGAATCCTTCCAGGTCATGCATATATTGGTGATGTGTAAGCGTCGTGGCGTCGTATCTCCCGTCCCAACGCAACAGACGGTCGATGGACAACGTTTGTTTTGTCCCCACAATGGCGTTTGCATCGCTAGATGTGTCCTGGACATCGCAAGCCAGGTCAAAGTCCGTCAGGATCCCAACAATTCCATGCTTGCCCGAACGTCGCCACATTATATTGTTCACACTGACATCCCGGTGTCGAATCTGAGCAACGTGCCATACCCAGTAATGCGCTTCCAGAAGACAAGACAATGAGCAATCCGAAAGAGAATGGACAGTACTGAGAAAGACTCACCGAAAATCACGTCCTTGAACACAATTTTGAAATCTGACAGGCTCTCTAATTCGCATAGAGGAACGTATTCCTTCATCACCAAGACTCGACAGCTCTGCGTGGGGACTGAACGGTTATCCGTGATATGAGGGAGAGGGAAGTTCCTGTCCTTCCATTTCAACTCCAACTGCGCCTTCAGCGCTGTTACCGAGCGTAGCACACGTCGGTTCGTTTCGCTGTCTTTGGACAGCCGTGCATAAAGACTCGAGAGCATACCGCCCTCGCTGCTCGAGCCAGAACGCTGCCATGAAACCTTCATCACCAGCGATTTAGACCCGCACTTGTTCCTCGTCCCTCCACATGCTATCACTGGGAACACCGTGGTCCCTCTACCAAGCACACCAGGTTCAATGAACGGATCCACTCCTTCTACGACCTTGAACGTGGGACGATGGCCGAAAGCCTCCCCACTGCCATCTTGCGCAAAAGGCAGGACAATCATTTCCAATTTCATGAATCGGTAACGACCGTAGTCCGGAGGTATCTTGCAGAGGGCCATAGCGAGTAGCAGCGAAAATTCTGGCTCGGCCAGAAAATCGAACGGAACAGTTTGGATGATCCGCATCCGATCCGCGTACCAAAGCGTCACTTTGGTTTCTTCCACAATGAAACCAGACACGAAGGCCACCGGAGTGCGCGAGAACAGCGAGTGAATCTTCCTGACGACCAGTCGGTCACTCTCGCTCGGTGCTGCAGTCTGAAGATTGAAGCAGAATGTCAGTCCATCGCATAGCATCGCAGCCAGCCGATAGCAGGTTGCTTACCACTATGTCGCCTACAACACCAGGCTTCTGGGTTTGGATTTGCTCGTTGAGAGGGATGTTTTCTTTGTCTTGATCGGGCTGAGAAAATAAAACCCACGGCAGTTATCAGCACATCTGCCCGATGCTCGAGTCACAACTCCCCACTTACCGTAGCAATTCCAAGTTTTTCGAGAACGACAGGCCTTTTCAGAACGCGACATGAATTCTTCTTCGTCACCAGTCCAAAGAACCCCACCGTCTCCACATCTGACGAGTCCAGAACACTGTTTTCCGCGTCTAAATCCACCTGCGAGATGAGATCGAGCAGCATGTCTTCCACGACCACATCCCGAAACGAAACCATTCTCCTCGTTCTTGTTCCGCAGAAAGATCTGACCAAATCGATGGAAAAGCCGTATTTTTTGGTTTCATCCTCGTCGATCTCTGACGGTGTTGTCTTCCAAATCTCCTCGAGGAATCCAATCACAGGGTACCCGCGACGGATCCTGCTCAGTGTGCTATCCAGTGTCGCTGCGTCAAGAGGCACAGACTCCCACATGTTGGATGCTTCGAAGTAAACAGGGTCAGAAACGTGAAGGAAAAGTATACGAGGTGCTATGTAATGTAGCTCACCAGCTCCATCGTCAGAATGACGGCTCGAAGTGCTGCCCCCACCAGACCCCGAGCTCGAATCCCTTCGACCCGAAGGTTCTTGCCGGGGAGCAGGGTTGGGGAAAGTAAAAGTAAATTGAGGATTAGCTTTGAAATCCATGTAGAATATTCTTCAGAGTTCAAGCTGATTCAAAGCTGAATGTAGGTGGTGATGAGCGAGAAGGAAGAAGTCAACAACTAGAAAGCAGAAATCAGCGCCTCGTGTTACCGGCGCTTGAATTGTTGCTCGTGACCGTGACTTTCGCCCAGTTTCGCGTGAGTGGTATGTATGTTGCTGAACTCCTCTGCTCATACAGTGCAAAAGAAGGGGTGTGGGTCTTCTTTTGTGATCCCACCTTGGCCTTCCGAGAGGGACCAAAATCAAAGGTAAGCAATATATTTAGCAAGGAACAAGTTTTGGCCCACTGACGAGGATGCTTACCCTCCTTAGATTTCTCGTACTCTCGTTTCTCAATGAAAGAGAGTGGCCATCGATCCCAACTTCGGTCCAGCTGATTCTGAGGAACGCTGCGTTTGTATGCAACCTCTTGGCTCTGTTTGATCGAGCGAATTCAATTTTTGTCTCGTTAATTTGTATGCCAGGAAATGGCCACAATGTGATATCTTAAAGGGATAGTGAGTAGGATCATTCACAACCAATTTTCAAACCTACTCACTGGGTACGCGAAGGATGCTTGGATCTTCTTTCGTCATTGCACCTTCGCCTTCTGAGAGGGAAAAAAAAGCAAATGTCAGTATTGTATTCAGCAAGGAATGAGCTTGAGAACACTGACGAGGATATATTGCACTCTGTAGATTTTCAACTGTCGGTTCTCAAAGCTAAGGTATAGCTGATGCTTCCAACTGCTTGTATGTAATTGCTACGTTTCAGGTAGAATTTTCATTGTCTCTCAAGTGAAGCCGATTGGATCCTAATTCTCCTAAAACCATTTCCCTGCCAAGAGATGGTACATCTGGTATCTTCGCAAAATTCGTCAACAACCTCATTCATATAAAAAATGGGCCAACTCACAGATTATCAGAAGTATGGGAGCAGCTTTCTTTCCTCGAAACCTAGCCACTCGCGAAACCCGGTCAAAAGAATAAGCTTCAGGGCCACGGACGGTAAAGTATCGCGTTTTTTGGATTGCTCGTTCTGACACTGGTGAATTTCTCGTAGGATCAAGTATGCCGACAGCTTTTTGTCGTCTTTAAGTCCAATTGGTATGACTTTCATACGTCAACTTGACTCCCCGTTTCGTTTGACCGATTGGCCATCGTCATATCAAGGATGACTTTCGTCCAAGAGGTGGATTTATCCGATGCCTTTGAACTGATGGTGAGAAATGTATATAAGTAGAATCCACACATCAACTCACTTGTCTGGCAACGTTCTGCGGTGTCCTTTCTTTACTAGGACCCTACTGAACTCCGGCGATGAAACCAAATATTGTGGGAAACACCTCCTGGTAGGATGTTCAGAGTTGACCTATAGCCGGATACAGCATACGTTTCTCTATCCTCAGACCCACAAATGATTGTCAAAGAAGCCATAACGTTTCAATATCAAAGCCTGTCACGAGACCAGTCATTCTTTTCGTAAGTTTCAACGCATTGCATTCTTGATAGAGCTTACAAGGACATGTTCTGTGCTCAGGACCTCACATTATTCCAAATCAATACGTCAGCCAATGCTCATATGCACCAATCTCAACCCAACCAAACTATTCCAGGGTCCTACGTTTCACGCGTGGCTTCCGTTTCATATTTAATTCTTCGGCATTGGCTGAAACTTATAACTCCTAAGCACTGAAAATATAGTCACAGTAGTCAGTACGATGACGATCACTTTTGAATCGAACGACATTGTGTATCACTCACATGCCAGTTACATACTTACCAGGTTTTCGAGGACAAGAGAGACTTTCCAGACACACTGCTTAGAGAAATAAGACGGAAAGATAATTGCAAGAGTTATGTGTAGATCGACCTCAGAGTCAACGCATGTACGTGTGTACATTCAGCTCAGAGCCACAGTACAAATGGTTGTTTGACCATAGTCTCACGCTTTCTTGAGGCTTCTATTGCTTACTTCTTACCTTTACACTTACTTACCATCTGTTACAACGAGGAATCTCGTTCTCACGCTTTGTTGATCTCCAACGTGAAGGCTCTCCCCACTATTGTCTCAACACACTACAGGTTATGAGGCCAACGCACTCTCGGTGTTGCCATGAATTTACAATGCTGTGCTCATTACTTATAACAAGTAGTATTGAAATTGTACGGTTCAGGTGCGTAGTACTTACTACTGATGTGTCGTTTGTTTAGTCCCACATTTATGTGCTCCATGCATCCTAATGCATATAGTGGATCGGCCTACGCCAATTCACAAATATTATACATAAAAACCGCACGGGAATGTCTCGAATCTGGTATCCGTAGTCGCCACGACTTGAACCAAGGGCCAAATGTTCGTATTCCAACATTAATTTGCATAGGAGGACCCTTCTGTCAAACGGAATGCTACACTTCCAGTGAGGCCTGTCACTCGGTGGAACCCTTGTCTCGCAAATTATCTCTCAACTAGCCCGACCTCTGCCAGTGCATCCATATTGAACAGGTGGCACCCTACAGCTTTCGGGCGTTTTTCAACAACCTCCTCCATTCTAGGTGCATCTGCGAAGGCAAAGGCAAGTGGGTTTACTGGCATCAAGGCGTTTATAGAGAGAAATGGATCAAGTCAGTGACATGAAAAATTGATTCCTGCCCAATATCGTCTTCGGTGGCATCGTCTGTAACGCCGACTTCCAAAGAAAATATGCTCTGGACTTTGTAATTCCTCCTTGAAGTTGCAATCCCCTATCGAGTCCCCATATCTCGATGGAATCACAAGTAAAATCTTTCAGGACCTTCTTGCCACCTCTGATGCTGAACTCCATTCAGTTCAAACCACTCCGACGTGACTTGGACGCCAGTAGGCGGTGATTTTTCTCTCGGAAGTAGCTTGAAATCACCACCTACCGGTTTGACATTTGACATTGCGACCGGTTGGAGATCAAAAAGTTCCAAATGGTATTCGATGATTTCCCATTCAAACGTTCGTACTCGTACATAGATGTCGTGCGACATTTGGTCTCTTGTATTTCGTATGTGTATCAATGGCATCCTTCTTGAATAACTTGCCTCTGTGGTGTAATTGATGTCTAGTAAAGAATCTCATCTATTTCGCTCTACAAAATGCAGAACACCGAGAAAGCTTTCCACAACTCTAATAATTGGTGTCGAGAGTCGCAATGTCAATCGAATTGAGAGTTCGCACGACAGAGGAATATTGAAGGCAAAAGGGGAATGAATACAACAGACATATAGAAAATTGATTAGATGGACATGAAGACAAAGCCAAGGTATGTACAGATCGTCCACCAAGAGAGAAGTAACGTACCACAATGTATCAGAGAAAACAGTCAAGAAAATGGAAAGTCAGAAGGAAGTCTACGATGATTTATAGATAGCCTAACAGAGAAACAATTAGTATGAAGTTAAAAACGATAAACGCAAAAAGAGATGGGGCGTACGTTAATCTCCTTTTCGAAGTGCTTTGCGATGTTCTTCCGCTGGATCTTCTGAGCGGCCGTGACCATTCCGCTCTCTGGAGTCCATTCTTCGGCAGTGAGGATAACGGCTTCCAGTAATTCCATCTGCTTGAATCCATTCTTCTTGCCCAATGCGTTGCACTCTTTCATCACGATTTCAGCAACTCGCTCATCATGGCATAACGTCGACAGAGCAGCATTTGGATCAACACCGGGAATTGATTTCTGTTCGAGGTAATGTCGCAGGTGAGCCTCGTGAGGAATAACAATGGCGATAGGTTGCTTGGCATCCGGATTGGCGTGGACACACAGATTCGATGTCAAGTCGCATGCCTTGTAGATCGATTCCAAGCGTTCTAAAGCAATATACTGAAGTGGCATTATATGATCAGCAATTGAGATGAATGCAATGTAGTCACTGATACTCACCTCTCCACCTTGCAATTTGATGAGATTCTTCACTCTGATCATTAACAAAGATGATATCAGACATTGTTCATACGACAGCGCCAGGGGTAGCACTTACCGATCAATGAGACTCAGAGTACCATCAGGATTCCATTGACCAACATCTCCAGTCCTGAACCATCCATCATCGGTGAAGATTGTTGGGTCGTTGTTAAGATCATCTCGCTTGAAGTAACCTTTCGTGACTGCAGGACCGCGAATCAAGACTTCACCTTGAGGTTTAGGATTCGTTGCGAGGTAACCAGCTTCTGCGACATCCAAGAGCTTAATCTCAACGGCAGGGACAGGAAGACCAACGGACCCATATTGCATCAATTCTGGTGGCAAGATTGCTGCCATACCGCATGATTCAGTCAAACCGTAACCTGTTCAAACCAATTCAGTATTAGCGTGGTCGACCATTTCTAAATCAAGACGGATGCACACCTTGGAGAATAGTAACAAGCGCAAGAGTCAAAAACTCCTGTGTTTCGCGACTTAATGCAGCACCACCGGAGAGTGCGAGTCGGAGTCGACCACCAGTCGCAGTCTTGACTTGCTTCATGACGGCGGCGTCGACGAGCTGGCTGAGACCTGGTACACCAGCCTTCTTAACAGCCATTGCACCACTGAACACGTTTTTCTTGATGGTACCGCCTTGGTTGACTTTAGCCATGATACCTTTGCGAATTTGCTCCCAGACGGCAGGAACGCCAACCATGATCGTTGGTCGGAACGCTCGGATGTCACCCAAGCAATTGCGAACAGACTGATCTGTGAGTGTTCGGACACGACCATATCCGAAGGTCATACCGACACAGAACAAGGCAAGCTCGACAACATACTCTAGGATATGAGCAAGAGGAAGATAAGCAAGGTAGCTGTCTCCTTGACGAAGATGTTGACCCAAAATCACGTAGATAGCTCCGAGGGAAGAAATGAGATTAGAGTGCGCAATCACAACACCCTTCGGAGGACCGGTAGAACCACTGGTGTACATAATGCATGCAATGGTCTCCTTCTTGGGCTTCCTATCCGATACAGTGTCAAGAGACTTAGTTTTGCCAATTTCCCGAATCTCATCGAGAGTAATTACGCGTATGTCTGGCCGGGTTTCGCGGATCTTGTCCAAAAGAGCTGGTTTAGCCTCTCCGTCATAGATGATGACCCTCAGAGTCGGAACATTTTTGACGACATTGGAAACAACAGGCAAAAGGTCAGCGTTTGTGAAGATAGCCGCACAGTCGGGCTCTCTGAGCGAATGCTCCAATCCACTTTCACCCAGTGTGTCATAGGCTGTAGCGATGGTTGTGCTGATGGAAGAACAGGCATGCGAGACAAGCTGCCAGTTGACACTGAAAATATTAACAATATTAGTAATCGTTTTCAGACAGAAACGAAGAAGTTGAAGAGGATAGGTTATTGCACAGCGGGTCACATTCGACAAAAATGTACCAATTTGTGAGATCAACGAAAAGCACGCCCAGCATAGCTTGCAAACACGCTATCATCCCCACAATGAGGGAGCCCCGATATATTAAGGCGCATGTCAGCCACCAGCCTACACCCCAAGAAGGCGCTGAGGAGAATGACGCAAAGCTCCCGGCGCGGTCTCGTGCAGTAAAGAAGGAAAAGTGAGAACTCACCTTGTTGCCGAGTAAACGTTGACAATGTCTTTCTCAGTGATGCCAAGGTCAACGAGACCACGAGCAACTTCACTGACGGCGTCCTTGATTTCGATGAAAGTGAGGTACTTGTAGTCACTGAGCTGGAAGTACTTCCACTTCTTCATCTCCTTGACCTGCTTCCCACCAACAACTTTGGTCACCTCCTTCTCTTCTTCGTGGATATCGACGACGTCTCGGTAGCCCATGGCGTTTTTAGTTCCATGAGTTCGTGCAGCATAAGCCAACACATCGTAAACGGTGTCAATACCTTCGAAGGGTTGGGTGACGAGCCTGTCCTTGGTGATTGCCAGACGACGGACTCGAGCACCGCCTGGTATATCTTCGCCAATTTCGACAGAGCCGGCGCCGTAGTCTTTGCGTGCGGACATGGTGATGGAGGGGAAAGGGAGAGTTGGGAAGAGACGAGAGTGATGCTAGCCTCCCCGCATTATGGCTAACGGGAAATGACAGTGTATTATGTCAGCAACTACGCCATGTATGGAAATAGTCAGTTAGGGTTAGGTCAGCCACCTTAGCCAAGTCACCGGCGGCAAGCCATCTTGGATTTCAACGTACGAGATCGGGTACTGAATCTGACTTGGATCTGATACCGATCGACCACTTACCCCGCCTTTTCTTGCTTTTACCAAAGCCCAACAGCTTGGTGAAGTATCCTATTTATCTCTCTATCTTCATCTTCACAGATATTTGATTATATGTTCGCCAATCTCTGAAGAAAACCCCCAAACGTTGCAGAATGGAACCCCGTTCATCCAGGTCTACAGAGCTCAGGAGCTTCGCCCAAGAATACTGATCATGTCAAAGACAGAAATGGATCGTATTTGTGTTCATAAAAGGTGTAATTCAGCTCACCAACTATTGGTTTTTATGTCCAGTTTTCACAGGGTTTTCATTAACAGCTAGGGTCTTTTTAGCGAGGTCATTTCAGACTGTCAAAGCCTCGAAAAAAAATTGTTTCTCCTTGGCCCTACACTCGGTGGAAACGAAACAAGTTGAAGAATGCAGAACGACCCTCTCGACGGCGTTCAACTACCTACCTACCCGTTCGATCCGTAGAGCATGGCTTTCTTTGTCGTTTCCGATGACCCTATTCTAATTATTGTTCTTGTTGTACACGTACTCGAGTACGGCTTAGGGGTATCATCAAGGCGGAGTTATACCCTGGGCGGCTTCACATCCCTCGAACCCTTATCCAACAGTGCTGATCGATTGCTTTACTTCAAGCTCCGTATACACACTGTGTAGATTCACAGCAAAGCTGCGCAACTATCCTATCGGAGCAAACCCTTTCGGCACGTCAGTCAAGCTGACCAGTTCGGGATGATCCAGAGTACCCTGCGCATCAGCCTAGCCAAGGGCCAAGGCTGACGGTTTTAATGTACAGAGTTAGTACGGTACGTGTTCAGTTTTAGATCAACACGATGAAGTGGCCACCTATCTTTAAATTTGATTGTCGATGCAGAGCCCAATTTGGGCGAGCCACGGCGAAGTTTTCGATACAGGAAGATGTCCCTCAACACCCCAAAGAAAGTCAGAGTCTCGGCCGGCCACGCTCTCTTTATCATAATGCAAGTAAACTGTCCATGGAGGAACGGTAATAGTTCAATCCAAAGTACAGACATTTATTCACCAAATGTATCGTATGTGCCACAAAGAAGAAAAAAATCACTAATCATACTACATAATGTAAGGAAACAAACTCGAAACGGTTAAAATCAGAAGAGAAGGAGGTATTGTCCACACTGTTCAAAGATAGGCCACAGTAACAAAGATCGAAAGACTGATATCGCACGGTGAGAAGCCAAAAAGAAAGATGGAAAATAAGACGAGAAGATAAGTAGATGGAAGACGAAAGGGTCTTCAACAGCAGGGAAGGGAAGGGCAGTGTGGGAGGAGAAAGCAAGGGTGTCGTGAAACTTGAAGCAAGTTGATAAGTAACTATAAAAGAGGCAAAGAGAGAACCTGGGAGATATAGAAAGCCATCACTCGTCTTTCTCGAGCTTCTTCTTCATAACGCTCACTAAAATGGACACAACGAGGTGAATAAAAGAGGCAGAAAACTTGAGCAAAGGCGATGCTCACCTTCTCTGGAAATCTGTCCAGACGACAGCCATCCATCAGGGAAGCATGCAACAATCTTCGGGGGCGACGATCAGTTTATCGAATCCACGCAAAGACCGACGGGAATGACCGGGAACTCACCTTCTGATACAACGCCTTTCGTACACCCTGATCACTCACGACTTGATTTGAACCTTCCAGTTGGCTACAAAATAAAACCAGTACCACAATCAGTACAACATTATTCGGAAACAGACACACAAGAACATACTTCTTCTCGTTTTCAATCCTACAACATTCGTTGCTCAGACATACCAACTGCCAGATATCGGTCTTCATTGTGTCCGTCAGCCGATAGCGCTTCTGAGGTGGGTGTGTGTCTTTCGCCCCCTTCGCACTGGCTGTTTGACCAGTTACATCATCGTGCTCGATACCTGTCTCATTTCCGGGATCATCTCGGGGAGGAAGGGCAGTGGACCCATTGGTGGGTGTTGCGTCTGGGACAGGCGTACCCTCAACTGAATTCACTGGATTTATCGGACCACCCCCATCCGCTTCGGCCTTTGCGCGCTCCTGTCTTTTCTCTGTGTGTATCAAAATGACATGTCAGACAAAAACACCTTGCATGAATTTCAAAGATAACTGACCCCACGCAAGTACGTTCTTCTCCCATTCCTCCTTTGCTTTGGGGAACCCTTCTTTGGCAAGCTCTGCCAGCTCTTCCAGAATGGCATTCTGACGTTGTACGAGCAAATTCGTATGTTCACGCCAAATCGTCCGCTTGATGAGTTTCTAAAAAAAATCTCTGAGCGGCAACTCACCAATGAAGGCAGAGCTAACGTACTGTCATAGTGAACTTGTTGTACGGGAACAACCGAGGCATCAGATTAAAAAAGTTTTCGTTGTAGTCACCCAAGATGATCGCTTTCAGAGCGACTTGTGACAAAAGAGGTTTCATCGCGGGAGGGAATTTCCCTTTCTGTTCCCAATTCTCTGCGGAACACGTTAGCATTAGATATTGACAGGTCAAAATGAGAAAAGACGGACCTCGAGCAATCGCTGCCTTCAACTCCTCGAGCAACGGCATAAGATCAGGATGGAATGGTTGCTACGAGTCCAAGCCATTAGCAAACAGATCAATTCTGACAGCGAACTACACGCACAATCTCAGTCTTTCTTTTCTTCTTCGATGTACCACCGTTCGAACTACTGAGCCCGTTCAATAAACTGCTTGGGTCGCCCTCCGGTTTTCGTTTAGTACCACTAGTACTTGATCTGTCATCTTCGTTGTCGGACAAAAGTGCAATCGGAGAATCTCTTGTACCTTCCGCTGTTGGTTTCTGCGGGGTTGTCGGTTCGTTGAGCAAACTACGCGACGATGACGGGTTGTTCAATGAGAGAGGTGCGAGAGAAGGAGGCAAAGAAGCGGCTTGTAATGCTTGAGAGACGGATGCTGCAGGATTAAGTATGTTGATCTTCTTGGATTTAGGCTTTTTCTGTGCACTGTAGAGAACATTATTCAGCAACTCGCCATGAAAATTATATACACAAAATCAAGCATAGAAATAATGAGGGTGAAAGACAGGAAAAGAAAGGCTCCGGATATGGCGGTCTTGATTGAGTCCAATGACAGGTGCATCAATGTGTATGAGGACCTGATTACTCAATGTCTACATGGTAGGGGACCACTAGTGATAGGAACAGCACTTCCGAGTGTTCAAAGCTGCATTGGAACTAGAATCAAGTACGACTTCCAGTACAATAGTGGGTCCCACGACGATTGTGTAGGTTGCTTCGCCAAGGTTGTTTGCAGTGAACAGCATCCCAGATAAGGGGCCACATTGTCAATGAAGGACCCTCTTGTATTTTGGACGCGGAGGGGGTTAAATAGCGTCACGGTAGATGATCCGTCTTGTAGCGCGACATTCCAAGAGGAAGATAAAGGAGAAATAAAATAGGTGCGCGTGGAAGAAGGATACTAATCGACGGTAGGGATCAAAGTGAGAGTGTACGTACGGAACATCCAAAAGGGCGACTTGACCACTCGATACATAGAAGCCTTGTTGTTTAGTTTGTGCGAAATAGGTGCGTTCGTCAACGGCAAGCTCAGAATCATCTATGAAAGGATCCGTGGTGTCGTAATAGTCTGTTGCATTGGCCTTCTTCTAATGTATAGTATAAGCTAGTCAAGAAAACAGTAGAGAACATGGAAAACATACCCGCTTGCGTTTCTTCGGTTTACCGTCACCTTCATCATCGCCTTCGCTATGACTATCATCAGTAGAGTCTGGTTTGATATCTTGCACAACAGGTGTAGCCGCTCTTTGACCACTCTCTTTGGCCAAAGATGAAATGTTAACTTCGTAGTGATCTGGACCACCAAGTTTAATGTCGAGTCTGATTGTTTGAAGCGGGGGTCGAGGGGGTGGTGGCGGAGGTGGTGAAGGTGAAGGTGAACGAGGAGCCGCTGCTTTGGATTTGGGCTTAGCGCCTGTGGCCGTGGGCGCGGGTTTAGTTGCGCTTGTTGGTTTGCTCCTTTTCCCCTTGCTAGCGACGGGAGTGATGTCGCCCGCAGACGACGACGACGACGACGAAGAGGTAGAAGCGTCGCCATACTGTAACGGTGGGGTGGATGGAGGGTCGGGAGGATGGCTTGAGTCGGTGTCTTCGACGACGATCGCCTCATGATGAGGTGGCTCCTCGTCGTCCTCAACGGGGGGCGGACTCTCGAGATTAGGTATCATTTCTATGTCGCTAGCCATGTTCTACGACGTTCTGGCGCCTTCAAACAGCGAGCAACGATGGAAAATGAGCAAGAAAACGACGGAAAATGTCTTAATAAGGCAAGTTCTGGGGGAGGGAGGATGGACGACGGGGGGGAGGATGCATTCTGATTATCCTTTCCGGTTTTTTGCGACCTTAGTTGCCAATTTTCCTTGAGCAAACCGCGCCGATTTGTGAGGCCCACCCTTTGGTAAGTTCTCCGCGCGAGCTGATTGGCTCGGCAATTCCCATATACGATTTTGACGAGGTGTCCAGAATCCGCGAGACAAAAGCTAGAGAACTTTGAGCATTCGTATCTTTTTTATCTTTTTGAGAGTTTCTTCCACAATTTGCTACTCGGATGTCTGTCAATGGCTCGAGAATGTATCTCCAAGCGTATAGGCCTATACTTTTTGAGCTGAAAAGACGAGGACAAGGTCACAGTTCATTCCGAGATTGCGGGACAGCGGCATTTAGCAGTCAAGTCTGAGACTCGAAGCTTTCAGGCGATGCTAACCATCACAATTGTATCAACTCAAAGGGGTTTATACAGCCTCAATGGCAGGTTCGAAGTGTTTATCATCGACTAATGTACTCGTGCTTGGATCCTTCAGCAAAAAATGCGAGTATGCTAAGTAAAGTACGATGATACATAAGCGCCATACAATGTTCGTATCACGCGGCCGACTGACAGTAATTGATAACCATAATGCGAAGATAAGTTTGAAAATCGTGACTTCAATTGGGAGACATGACTGTACGTACTAGCAGCATATCTGTGCGTTCTCCTTTCTGGACGTTGAAGAAGACGTAGGATTTGCTGCAGTCGACTGCAACTATTAGCGAGGGTTAATAAGTAAAACTTGAAGGCAATACAACTTTAGAAAGCGTGAGACCTCCGTGATGTGGCGTCCAGAACTTGGAAGTCAACGTACGCGTACATTAGCTGGATTTTGGACTCTATATCATCATCGCTTCTATTCTTCCATTATATTCGTCCATCGACCCCTATAAGCTTTGCGTGCTTTGAATGATTTTCAATATTGGATATGGGATGTGGAACGAGGGTGAGTGACCGCAGAATAATCTGATTGACAGTAAAATCTTGTTCTAATGACTCTTGCACTCATTACAGTCTTCGAATTTTATGACATAGATCTCCCGGGAAATTCTGAAGGAAGATCAATAATGAAAAGCGGAAAGAACACGTAAAACGTAGGATCCAGTCTGTTTGGTTTCTACCAGATGAACATTTACCGACTGCGGTAGATTTTCGAGTAGCCTGAGCACAGGAGGTGTTCTTGTAAGCTCTATTCAAGGATACAATTCATGATGTTTACCACAGGAGTGTCAGATATTGACATCGTGTTAGGTGTCAATAAAGACAACAATGATGAGTCTAGGACCAAGGAGAAACGTATGCTTCATGTCAAGTTTGAACATGTGCATGGTGGCATGTATCGTTGGCTACATTTTTCCTGGTTTAGGGATTTTAGCAGGGTCCTGTTAAAGGAAAAATCCTATAAAGCGTTGCAAAAGTGAGTTGGTATGAGAACCCTCTTCCCCAAGGCTGAATGACTCACTGTTAGTTTTAAGGTATCCAATGTATCCAACTCTCAGGAGGAAAGACATCCTTGATATGACGCTAACCAATGGGTCCAAGTGAAACGTCAAGCTGTCGCATGGAAATCGTACCAGTTAGGACTGAAATTGCGAAAGAAGCAACATCACGCCGTAGGCGTACTTTATCCTACGAGAAATCAACCAATGTCAGAAAGAAAAATCCAACAAATGCAATAATTTACCGTCAGTAGTCCCGAAGGTTGCTTTTTTGACCAGGTTTCGCAAATATAGGTTTCTAGCAAAGAATGCCGCTGCCGAGCACGTTTGCATAGTTAGTGAGTCGGTTGAGAGTATCTTTGGGATGAGGCTACTTACAATTCCATTTTTTAGGCATGCATACCCATTTCTTGCTGAATAAATGCAATAAAATGAAGAGTCCAACTGCGAGAACATTCAAGGTGCTGCATATAATGTAGCTTGGTTTGAAATGCATGCATTGCATCTTAAGGCAGTTGTAGCTTCTTTTCAAACAACGGACCGACTTTTACACGAGGGATCTGAAGAGTGCAATATATCCTCGTCAGTGTTTTCAAGCCGGTTCCTTGCAGAATATAACTCTAACCTGTGATTTTTTTCCTCTCGGAAGGCAAAGGTGCAATGACGAAAGAAATGATCCAAGCATCCTTCGCGTACCCAGTGAGTATGTTTGAAAATTGGTTGTGAATGATCCTACTCACTATCCCTTTAAGATATCACATTGTGGCCATTTCCTGGCATACAAATTAACGAGACAAAAATTGAATTCGCTCGATCAAACAGAGCCAAGAGGTTGCATACAAACGCAGCGTTCCTCAGAATTGGCTGGACCGAAGTTGGGATCGATGGCCACTCTCTTTCATTGAGAAACGAGAGTACGAGAAATCTAAGGAGGGTAAGCATCCTCGTCAGTGGGCCAAAACTTGTTCCTTGCTAAATATATTGCTTGCCTTTGATTTTGGTCCCTCTCGGAAGGTCAAGGTGCGATAACAAAGAAGACCACACCCCTTCTTTTATACTGTATGAGCGGAGGAGCTCAGCAACATACATACCACTCACGCGAAACTGGGCGAAAGTCACGGTCACGAGCAACAATTCAAGCGCCGGTAACACGAGGCGCTGATTTCTGCTTTCCAGTTGTTGACTTCTTCCTTCTCGCTCATCACCACCTACATTCAGCTTTGAATCAGCCTGAACTCTGAAGAATATTCTACATGGATTTCAAAGCTAATCCTCAATTTACATTTACTTTCCCCAACCCTGCTCCCCGGCAAGAACCTTCGGGTCGAAGGGATTCGAGCTCGGGGTCTGGTGGGGGCAGCACTTCGAGCCGTCATTCTGACGATGGAGCTGGTGAGCTACATTACATAGCACCTCGTATACTTTTCCTTCACGTTTCTGACCCTGTTTGCTTCGAAGCATCCAACATGTGGGAGTCTGTGCCTCTTGACGCAGCGACACTGGATAGCACACTGAGCAGGATCTGTCGCGGGTACCCTGTGATTGGATTCCTCGAGGAGATTTGGAAGACAACACCGTCAGAGATCGACGACGATGAGACCAAAAAATACGGCTTTTCCATCGATTTGGTCAGATCTTTCTGCGGAACAAGAACGAGGGGAATGGTTTCGTTTCGGGATGTGGTCGTGGAAGACATGCTGCTCGATCTCATCTCGCAGGTGGATTTAGACGCGGATAACAGTGTTCTGGACTCGTCAGATGTGGAGACGGTGGGGTTCTTTGGACTGGTGACGAAGAAGAATTCATGTCGCGTTCTGAAAAGGCCTGTCGTTCTCGAAAAACTTGGAATTGCTACGGTAAGTGGGGAGTTGTGACTCGATCATCGGGCAGATGTGCTGATTACTGCCGTGGGTTTTATTTTCTCAGCCCGATCAAGACAAAGAAAACATCCCTCTCAACGAGCAAATCCAAACCCAGAAGCCTGGTGTGCCAGAGGACACAGCGGTAAGCAACCTGCTATCGGCTGGCTGCGATGCTATGGGATGGACTGACATTCTGCTTCAATCTTCAGACTGCAGCACCGAGCGAGAGTGACCGACTGGTCGTCAGGAAGATTCACTCGCTGTTCTCGCGCACTCCGGTGGCCTTCGTGTCTGGTTTCATTGTGGAAGAAACCAAAGTGACGCTTTGGTACGCGGATCGGATGCGGATCATCCAAACTGTTCCGTTCGATTTTCTGGCCGAGCCAGAGTTCTCGCTGCTACTCGCTATGGCCCTCTGCAAGATACCTCCGGACTACGGTCGTTACCGATTCATGAAATTGGAAATGATTGTCCTGCCTTTTGCGCAAGATGGCAGTGGGGAGGCTTTCGGCCATCGTCCCACGTTCAAGGTCGTAGAAGGAGTGGATCCATTCATTGAACCTGGTGTGCTTGGTAGAGGGACCACGGTGTTCCCAGTGATAGCATGTGGAGGGACGAGGAACAAGTGCGGGTCTAAATCGCTGGTGATGAAGGTTTCATGGCAGCGTTCTGGCTCGAGCAGCGAGGGCGGTATGCTCTCGAGTCTTTATGCACGGCTGTCCAAAAACAGCGAAAAGAACCGACGTGTGCTACGCTCGGTAACAGCGCTGAAGGCGCAGTTGGAGTTGAAATGGAAGGACAGGAACTTCCCTCTCCCTCATATCACGGATAACCGTTCAGTCCCCACGCAGAGCTGTCGAGTCTTGGTGATGAAGGAATACGTTCCTCTATGCGAATTAGAGAGCCTGTCGGATTTCAAAATTGTGTTCAAGGACGTGATTTTTGGTGAGTCTTTCTCAGTACTGTCCGTTCTCTTTCAGATTGCTCATTGTCTTGTCTTCTGGAAGCGCATTACTGGGTATGGCACGTTGCTCAGATTCGACACCGGGATGTCAGTGTGAACAATATAATGTGGCGACGTTCGGGCAAGCATGGAATTGTTGGGATCCTGACGGACTTTGACCTGGCTTGCGATGTCCAGGACACATCTAGCGATGCAAACGCCATTGTGGGGACAAAACAAACGTTGTCCATCGACCGTCTGTTGCGTTGGGACGGGAGATACGACGCCACGACGCTTGCACATCACCAATATATGCATGACCTGGAAGGATTCTTTTGGGTGCTTGTTGTTGTGGTCGCTGGGTTGGATACCGTCAATGCTCAGATCGACGATATCATCGGTTGGCACCATACCCATTCGTTGTTCAACGCGGCGGAATTGAAGCGGCGATTCTTGCGGGACGATAGGTACTACCGCAGGATTTTGAGACATGGACATGAACGCGAAGAGTTCATATCCTCTGACGGGTGGATTTTCCAGTGGAGAGAAGAATTGCGAAGGTTGTATCGTGCAAAGCCGGGTACTGGTCTGGCAGGCTTGGACTTTTCCAACCATTTTGATGTCGTTGCTGAGATTCTTGAGCTTACATTTTAACATGGACAATGCTCAATATCAAGAAGTATCTATATTACAGTTGTTGTACTGATGATTTCTCACTTGTAACCTCTGATTGTATGTATCTTACTAGTTGTATTGATTCAAAGAATGAGAATACCAAGCCTCATCTCCTGCCCTACCGTGTCTCAAATGTGCATATGTATACGGTCACCATGTATCTTTATCTTTTGTTATTCAGACAGTCGATACATGGATAAGTGTTTGATATATGCCATAGCTGACACTGACACCAGTGTTACCGCACCCTGATATAAATACCTCGGCATTCTCCGACAGGTGTATTCGGTAGTGAACAACTTGAACGTTTGAGCTTTAAACCTCTCATCGACTGGTTCCCCGCAATTGCGAACAGTGTCTTTTCTTTCTTTCTGAAGTTGATGGTATCGAAAAAAATGGTTGGAATCTAAATCGGCCTCAAGTTCAGACTGTTGCTATTACGAGTGGCTGACTTAGATGTCGAAATTCTTACCTCCGAGTCGACCCAACTCATGATCAAAATCCAGTGAGTCGTTAAAATTGGTGTCCATTTAATTGAAGAGAATCCATGTATCTGATGAATTTTGTGTCTACAGGGCAAAGATAGACATGATATTATGTCGGAGGCTGACTCTACTTCTGAATCCTTATCCCGCAAAATACTGACAGTTTTAATCAGAATGCTATGACAATGTCAGCCAAGATTTACAACGTCACCTATGGAAATACGGGATTTATGTTTCTATCTTTCCCTTCTTACCCTGGCCTATGCAAAGTTATGACAACATTGTGGCGAGCTAGTTCTCGTGTATACTATACCCAATCACCCCCTCTTGATGTCAAGTCGAACGGTCTCCTTTTTGGCCCCGGAGGCCAAATAATAGAAGATATCTCTTCAGATTCACAGAATTTGAAGACCACAACCTCACAGCTCAACTCAGTTGTGACACCCACCGCGACAAGCACTTTGGCAACCGATTCTTACGATGTTACGAATGCTAATTCGTCCTCTGAAATCAGTGTCTCGACTCAAAACTCGATGACAGTAAGTCCATCTGTATGCGTTTCACTATTTGATAATACCAATGTTTGACTCCTGCAAGTGGTCGGATGTGGCACAGACGCAGCAAACTTCAGCCTCTATAATTTCTACACGTATCTCTTCAGTATGTTGAATTCCTATCATCTTTTCATTACCATATTCACATCCAGTTAGAATTTTGCCTCAGATACGTATTCCGCAGAGCCCTATGTCGCCCCTCCCTTTGTTCCGACAAATGTTTCGGTTCCTGCACAAACTGAAATTACCGCGCAAGTCGCCAATATGCCAACTGCCGCTGCTATCGTCAATCCCACTCGCCTCGTACCTACCGTCACGTTATTGCCGACGCTCTCCTCAACTCCTGATTCTCTTTCCTCAGCAGTGTTTGACCCTGTTTCGCTCGTCTCAGCTCTTTCGTCTACTACCCTCGTTATACCCGCAATGCCAACGATCACTGTTACTGCAACCTCCGTGTCGCTATCCATCTCCACAGTAACTTCATTTCCTTCCTCTATTCAAGGCGAGGGAACGATCGCTGCCGCCACACAATTCCAGACCGGGGAACCAAAACATTCTATTGCTTCATCCGATCACAGTGCAGGTGTGTACATCGGTGTCGTTTTTGGATCGATCGCAGGAGTAGGCTTCATCGCAGCCTTCATTGTGTGGTTTTTGAAAACGAGAACTAGCAGAGATAAATTAGGAAGAAATTCCGCTCTTTGGCCTTGGGGGGAGAACGATTTCTTCCTTGGTCACCCTGGGGTCACCGAACGTGGACACAATTTGGAGCATGGTCTAAACTATGACTACGACAGGCATGGATTACAAGGACGTGACTCTATATTCTGGAACAAGCAGCAAGAAGCCTTCACGAATGCACCCCAGCATCATTTAGAATCTTTACATTACTCGCATTCAAATCACAGTTTGCCATCTGTATATTTACCATATCACGACCCTCGTTCTGCCTCTCCGTTACCAGTCCCTCATCCGTTGGACTCTATGCATCAGCCTCTGACGCCACCTCAATTTCCTTTCCCAATTTACCGACCTTCAGGCATCTATTTAGGAACACCGCCGGTTACCTCACACCAATCCCCTCGTAGTTCTCCGCTTGCGACCAGTTCAATGCCACCAAGTCAAGAGCACGCGAAGGTGGCACCTTCCATCGTACTATCTCATCCCACCGTCCGCCTTCGACATACTTTCAATCAATCGGTTCCCGACCTTGCACCTAATCTAGGAGGAAAACTAAAAGTGACAAATTATATTCCTGGTGATTCTGGCCTCGGCTATGAATCTAGCAGGCTTGGGGCATCTGTTTCTGAGCTCGGATCTGAGAATACGGATGAGAAAGAGGATATGATTCACGGTGTTCCTCCTCAGAGAGATTCAAATGTCAGTGTCTCTCTCGGACATAACAATGCACCGTCACCCCCTGGAATTCCAAACAATCAAGCCACAGAGCCTGTCGGGGATCAGAAGGAGAGTTGGACCTCCTCGTTCAGGTCAAGCATAACTCGGGCTATCCAAGTTGTAACCACAGGGAAGACTCCAGTGCCAGATCTGCCATCTAGTACACTCGCTCCAAACAATCACCTCACAGCAGCTCCTCAAGCTCGCCAGAGAGGAAAGTTAAGTGGATTATTCAGAACGGCATCATTCTCGACGCAGCCTGGTGCCCCGAACCAGAAAGACAAGTCAGATCAAGCTACTGCTTCTCCTTCCAAAGGAGAATGGTCTACGGTCAACAATTGGATGACCTCTCGCGATGTGGGCGATACTTCACCTCAGGATTATAAGGGAACCGACGATGACACCCCCTCCCTCAACCATACGGAGTTCGAAAAAATAACATTAACTCCTACTCCTATCTCGGACACTGAACCACCTCTGTTACGTTCTTCTGCCTCAAGTATGACGAGTCGAAGTATCTACTCTGGTACTAGTAGCATGGAACGAAGTAGCACAAACCCTCCTCAGCTACCTCATATACCTAGCTTCCTTGATGGGAATCACTCAGATTCAGAAGACGCGGACTTGACCTCAGACGCAACTTCAACTCCTGAGAGTCCGTTAAGATCAGTCCCAATGGAAACTCCGAATTCATCATCAAGTGAATCTTCTTCCTACTCAGAAATGTCTATTCTCAAGAGACTTTCCCATTCGGATTGTGACTCCGAATCTGAATCAGATTCGATCAAATCTTTGCTAAATGAACAGGAGAAGAGTGCACAGATTGCCTTGAGAGATAGGTTGGAGAGAGCTCGCGAAATAGACCGCGCTTTGTCGGATTCTGCTTAATGTCTTTCTGCCAAATGTACAATCTATGTAGGCCGCTCCTCTCACTAACATCGACCCAGCCGTCAGTAAATTGAGATCTTAGTTGGTGGTCTTCCGATACTTGGCAATCGTGTATTAAATATTCCAGGAAGGATCCGATGACATCCTCCTCATATGTTTCATTAGCCCTTTAAATGACGGTCCTTGTCGATTAGTGGTTAGATCATCACGTTGTGGCGACGCAATTCCGTGAAGACGGAGGCTCGAATCCTCCCTGGGACATTTTTTTCACCCCAGCCATGGAATCCATTGCTGTAAAGAGAGCATGTATTACATCAGTACTGTATGAGTGTTGAAACATTGAGGCGAGAAAGTTGGAATATTTTCTCCCTTGGCCATTGTATTTTCCCGCTCGCCGGATAGCTTCGACTGCTGACAATTATCCGATGCTCATAGGCAAGGTAATATAGTGCGAAAAAAGAACTCTTTTTAACGTGGCCCAATGGTCTAGAGGTAAGATACTTGCTTTGGGTATCTACGATTGCAAGGGATCCCGGGTTCAATTCCCGGTTGGGCCCTCTTTTTCATCAGATAACCTTTTTTTGGCTGAGGGTAAGTGGCACTGTAGCAGCATTTTGTTATGTGACAACTACAGTTAATACTCAGTATATACACTGTTACAATAATAACTGATAGATTGTAGACCATATCTCATATCTTTTGTCGTAATGATTTGAGAGTTTCGTTTCAAAGTGAGTGCAACACACCAACGACCAATGAGAGACGCCTAATTTGTACTAGAATTGTATTGACACTTTAAATCATTTGTTACTCAGTAAATATTCTTTTGATCCAAAGTAACAACGCGCGCTTTTCGGTGGAAGCCGGAGGACAGAGTGCGGTCTGCTTTGGGCGGCAACCTGTTTTGTACAGCGACCAACGTCTTCACCACTTTACATACCTCTGTTCTCGATGCTGGCAGCTAGAACGTCGGCCGCGCGCAGTGCGTCGCGTATTGCACGCCAATTCTCCTCTGTCGTCGACACCGCAGGCATCAAAGTCGCAGCGGTCGACAACGGTGAGCCAACCTCTGCTGTAACTTTCCTCGTCAAAGCGGGTTCTCGTTTCGAAACCAAGCCTGGTGTTGCCCATGCCCTCAAAAATTTCGCATTCAAGGTATCTCTATATCCTCATTAAGTTGTCTATGTTTTTTACGCTGAGGGATAACGTTGTCTTCGCGTTAATTAGAGCACAAACAAGCGTTCTGCGCTTGGAACTGTTCGAGAGTCTGAGCTTTATGGTGGTGTCTTGTCCTCAAGTCTCTCCAGGGAACACTTGGCATTGACTGCAGAATTCTTGCGTGGTGACGAGTGAGTTTTTCATTCACTCTGGTACCCGCTTTCCGAGTCTAAGTTTTGCAGATCCTTCTTCGTCGATACCATCTCTTCTTTCCTGACTGACGCGAAGTTCACTCGTCATGAGCTCCAAGAATATGTCGCCCCAGTTTGCGCGGCCGAGTCTACTGCCTCTGCTTCAAACCCTGCCTCCCGTGCCCTCGAGCTCGCTCACATTATCGCATTCCGAAATGGACTTGGATCTCCCCTCTTCGCATCGGAACACAGTGATATTGTCGTTGACAACGTCAAGGAGTTTGCATCTTCAGTTTTCAGCAAGGGCAACGTAGCTGTTCTCGGAACAGGTATCTCTCAAGAAGCTTTGTCGAAGCTCGTTGAGAAGACTTTGGCGTCTCTCCCTGCTTCTGCTCCTGCTTCCTCAACACCCACCAAATACTTCGGTGGTGAATCTCGTGTTGAATCCCATGGCGGTCCTCAAACCGTCTTCGTCGGTTTTGGTACCACTGGTGCCCCTTCAGCTGAGCTTGCTGTGCTCGCAGCTCACCTCAACCCTCAAAGCTCTATCAAATGGGCCGAGAGCACATCCCCTCTGGCTGCTCAGATTCCTGCGACTGCTTCAGTACAAGCAGTTTCGTTGCCATACAGCGATGCCTCTCTGTTCGGCTTGATCATTCAAGGTGAAACCGCTGAAGATGTTAAAGTCGCTGGCAAGGCCGCTGTTGATGCTCTCAAGGCTGCTGGTTCACTTTCTGGAGATGAGTTGAAGAGGGCTGTCGCTAAGGCCAAGTTCGCTGCTGCTAACGCTGTCGAGGGACGAAGCGGACTTGTTGCTGCTTTGGGTCCAAAGGTAAGAATACTGCTTTCCCTCGTATAGCTATGGCGCTCATTTATTCTTTCCTTCTCTAGGTTTTGGCTGGTTCTTCAGCATCTGTTCAAGGTCTCGTGTCATCTTATGACAAGGTCGATGCCTCCGCCTTCTCTCAGGTAAGTTTTTTTGCGAATTCTGTACCACGAACTATCTTGTCTGACATCTCTACTCCAGGCAACTTCAACTCTGTTGAAAGCTAAGCCCACCTTTGTCGCGATAGGTGACATCCAAGCTTTGCCTTATGCTGACGAGTTGGGTCTTTGAATGGGATGCATGCTCTAAAATAGATCAATAGTCTACAGCCCAATTGAACCTATTCATTTTAATTTTAAAACAAACAATCATGTCGATATCTAAGCTCGAATCATTGAGGCAAATTATACGACTAACCTTGATGAGCTCTCAAGTACAACACTTTGGGCTTTCTCCCTTTTAAGTTGCACTTTGAAACCACATACGGAGCGCCATTGGATCTCTCCATTACGAATTTACCAAGCACAACGTAAACTCAATTCAAGATCGATCCTAAATACAAAGGCTAAGTACATGTCGTACAGAAGAAGCATGACGGAAAGAAGCTCTTCGTCTAAACGATGTACGTACACGAGCATCACAAATGGTAATCTTACATCCATAGCAGCAGGAACCAACATAGGACAAATCAACATAGGACAAGACATATATATCGAGACAAGGGTTTGGAGTTGAACGACACCTGATGGTTGTTCAAGCCTTGCGAGCATGAACGGTGTAGTAAGCGCAGGCCATACCGGGAGGAGGGTGATTGACCTCATGTATGAATCCCTGAACGATGCACTCGACGTCGAAAGGTGAATAGTACCCGGTATTCGAGAGCATGACGCTCATAGAATGCGCATACAATGTCAAAATCCTTTGAAGTCTTCTTCCGATGTCTTTCTCCCTCGGAGTACTAGGCCAAGTACCAATCGGAATAAGATGACGTGTTTCTTCAATGTTTCTGAACAATCCTGATTGGGCCAGGATAATCTTCAGTTCCCTGGCAACACCCCGAACACCAAAATGACGATAAAGAGCATTGTTCACGATTTCGAAGAAATGAGCGGATCTTGGGAGTTGTTCTTTGGCGTAGACTTCGGAGTGATCTTCAAATGCCATGGCGGGACCCCTTCCCCATTCGCACGCGAGGAATAGGCCACCTGGACGAAGAACTTGAGCAATTTGTATGATTAGGTCACTGTAGTTAATGACCTATGATTGCGATTGGGTAAACGTCAATTATAGCAACAGGAATTGGTATTTGGAAAGACTTACTCCCATAGAGATCGACCTTGCATGTACGAGATCATAGGTAGGTTCATGGTGCCGAAATGAATCATTGAAGTTCCAAATTTCGAACCGAACGTTCGCAGGCGTGATCCTGGGACAAATTGGAACTTAATTTATTCGTTAATCCCAGTCGCTCGTCGACTAAGAAAAAAAAAGGAAGACTAACATACCTATGTCTACCCCGTCGAAGTTCACGTGTTGGAATTCTCGAGCCATGTCGTTAACCCTGAGTGGCATCCATATTCGGCAAGATCAATACAAGAGAAGAAGCGGAAAGAAAAGAGCATGAAAACACGTACCATCTCCCTGTTCCGGTCCCCAAGTCCAGGGCCCTTAAGTAGCTCCCACTTCTACGACCGAGTACTTCGGAGACGGGTCCTATGTAGTGTGAGCCCAACCAATCATACAACAACTCATGTTGGTTGTTCGTTCTCTGTAAGAGCAAGGGATCAGTTCCGTGATACACTTTATCTGATTAGCATAGAACACAAATAAGCAGAAAATACCAGAAAGGCAGGAAGGTTCAGGGTGGGACGATTATCACGTTGCTTACTTCTTGCTCCTCCCCATCGACTGGGAGAGGATACGGTGCTTCATTGATACCATGAGAATGGAAGAGACGATCGTTGTGCTCCAGGAAGTAGCGGGGGAATTCTGCAGCGTCGATCTCAACTAAGTCGGAAGACGCGTCAGACAGACTATCTTCAACGTCTGAATTGTACCTGTCGTGATCAGGATCGCGATCAACAGGTGGGTCGTCGCTGTTCGGCGCACGATTCTGAGGGATAGCCATGAACAGTGGAAAATTGCGGCGTAGAAAGACTGAGGGATGATGATGATAGTTGCAAAAGTTTCCTGTTGACGCCGCAGTTGAAAGCACCCCCGCCCTGGCTGAGGATAAAAAATTGCTTCAGAACTCCGACAATTGAAAACACAGCGAGCATTCGGAAAGGAAGGAGCGTTATAGCGCCATCACCGAAAGCTCCTGGCCAACGAATGTTAACGTGGGAGGAAGGTGCTTACCTTGAGTTGGAGGATGGAAGTCGGGCTGCAAGATGCTCGACGGACACAAAGCGGTTTCTCCCTTTTCTTGCCTGCGTCGGAGGTGAAGACTGGCGTCAAGAAAGGCCTCAGAGTGCTCAATCCCAATCAGGAATAAGGAGCAACTAGTTCATGCGACCGCGGTGGAGACACTAGTCCCGCTATCACATACGGCTCTGATTGGAGAATGTGGACCAAGGAGAAAGGAAAAGGGGGAACGCATGGGTATCAACGCATCGAGATGCATCCTTGCCAACACAAAGTCCGCGAAATTGGTGCACGATGTCGGGAAAATTCATATTTCGGGAATTTGTAGCAAAGCCAGAGGTTGAAGGAAAGAGCAAGTCTTTGGGCGTTTGACAGCGAACAACCTCATTTTTGGAGGTCCTGCACGCACTTTCAGCGCCATTCCGCAGGCAATTCAGCAAAGTTCGCGGCAGAAGATATCGTAATTTTAGCACGTAATGTTACGCCTCTCTGATATATAATCAGCGTTGAAGCCAAGTTGAGGGATTGTCTATAAACAACAACGGCGGCAGATCTGGAGTCAGAGGGAAACTGACGTTGGGCTCATTCAATTTCGCAAGATTCTTCATACTCATGGTGGTATTTTTGTCACCAACTTTTCCATCTGAAATGGTCAAATTCGACAGCAAATTCACACTGTAGCCCAGAATTCGGGTATATAAACAGATTTGTTTGCTCTTGTAGGTCCAACCAACTAACAGGCACACGTGCTTCTCCATCAACAACAATCGCCGATCAGCCACCGCAGGCCACTGCGGCCTGCAGTGTAACAGTGGTGCTTCCTTGATAAACAGACTTTGCATATTCTTGTATCCACGTTTACCTTGCAAACGTTTACCTTTCTTAACTCTATGGCTCGGAAGAACTCTAAGGTTGAGTTTTTCTTTCTGTCGACGTGTTGGTCGGTCTACGGTGGCGTCTAGTGACTAGCCGCACAATAACTGGAGTAATTTGTATTGTACCTGATATGTAGCAGGGACCCTGAGTATCGCTCATGAGGATGACTCGACTTGAGTAAAGTTATATGGAAAAATGATAGGCATCTTCATCACTTCACACCCAGTCTCACGATCTGTTACTAGGTCCCGAAGTATCCACTGTCTGTCTACAGGATGTATGGCTGTCACCATTGTATTGACCACTATTACAGAAAGGATCTAGTAACTTCTTACAGACTATCGATGTTTTTGCATTGCAAACATAGGTACGTTTCCAGTAAACATTGTTATTAATGATTCAATAACCGATTTAGCAGGGTTGATCTCCGAATGCTGCAACGGAAGACAATAGGGATCTCAATCATGTCTACCTGATGTAAGTTCCTCCCTTGCTCTGATGACATCTTTGTTAGATTCGAGCGCGTCGGGCATTTTTCAGCGGGCATACCATCATCTTACAAACACGAGGTGTTGGATAGTAAAACATCATTGACTGCTTGATGGTTGGTGGCAAACACGATCCTCTTCTTCAAGCTACCAGACTTCCGGATGAGCTGCGGAGGTGAGTAATAACATTCAATTGCTCTGTGTGACTGGACTTGAATGACAGAATCAGTCCTTTCCCAGTCTGTGTCACATTCTCATGTTTGTTGATACCTGAACTTCTACAAACTGACATATGACTCATGTCACAGTAAGGGCATATATTTCTTGCTAGAAGATACATATGCAGAGTCCTTTCAATCCAAGGCTACAGTAACGTTCACGCCGGTTCAACAGCCTGGACTGTGGGAATTTACCACGGATGCTCATTGTGCTCGTCCAAAAAGGGAAGGAGGTGTCGGAGTTTGGTTTTTCAAAGACCGCACATCTGAGTCCTCTCCTCGATGGCCAACCGTTCTTTCGACCTCATCCTTCAAAGCTTCATTCCCTTCGCTCACCATGGATGATAATCGCGAATTTTTCGCACAACAACATGATCTCATGAATATGCCAGATGAAAGTATGGACGCCTATGTCGCCCGTATCTCAAACAAGTCAAGGTATGAGATGGTTATGATCTCTCGAAGGCTAATGTTAACTTGGCTATTTTTCAGAAACACAAATACGTGGGAGTGCTTGATGAACTGTACAGAGGATCTAGAAGCAAATCACCCCCCGCGACTGTTCGATAAGGGTCCAAATAAGATCCAAGAAGCCACTAGAGAAGTCGACGGGAAGGGGCGCCACAATCCATCGCTATATGCTACTCCCCAACCCTCAAAGTCCGTTTATTTTTCATGATGTCTATTACACGTACTGAATAGCATAAATATAGTCAACGGAAGGCCTCGGACACCTATTCGAATGTCGATTGTGTACGCCACAAAAACGCCTCAAACTCGGATAATGTAAGAGAAGCGGCTAATCCTAATTCCCCTTCCTCATCTGTGGTGGAACGCCCGCGAGAAGTCTGGAAGTATGTGTTACAGTATTCGTTTCATTCGCTCTTATATTCACCTCTCCCTCCATCCAGAAAACCATCCCCACCTGTGAAGCAACCTGAGGATATCGAAAGTCAAGTCTTGAACCTCCCGACCTCCGATAAATCAAAACATTCAAGGTATATCTTTTTCTGGCATCTCTGTCTTTACTTTCTTGACCACCCACAGGCGTCTCGATAGATTCCCGGAACGTCGCTCAGTCCAAAACGAGATCCAAGATCGTACTGGAGAAAGCAGCAGGGAGGGATACCTAAGTTCACTGTCATACACTGATTCCAAACGCTCAAGGTCTGTTGTCTATTTTTGTATCTATCACGTGTACTGAACAGGGGAATTTTAGTCAACGGAAGGCTGCAGACGCACATTCGGACATTGAACTTCGCGAGGAGAACCCATCTTTAAAGATCATTTTGAGTAGCGTTGGAGAATCTTCTCATCCCAGATCCCCTCCCCCGTTCCCCACTGCGCACCCGCAGGTAATCTTGAAGTACGTGTTCCAATATTATCTTCATTAGTTCTTATAGTCACCTCTCACTTCGTCCAGAAAATCTTCCACGTCTGCAAAACCCGTCAATGTGATCGCAAGAAACGTCTCAAGCCTACCACCACAAGAGAGTAGGACGGACAGCAAGAGTAGTAACGCTCGAGCGGAGGGATCGATGGGACGAGGCTGTTCGGAGAAGAACAAGGAGACCATCTCTCCTCCAGTAGTTCCGGGACGAAAGGGTACGCGCATTTGTTCACTCTTACTCAAACTCTTGATGTAATTTTAATTGCCTCCTTTTGTGAAGATATGCCACAACCGCCTAAGGGAAAAGTCGGTCAGTATACAGCCAGTAGTAGCAAGGCTACCACATCGAAAACGATCAAGAAGTCAGATTCTAGTGTGTGTAGTAACTTAACGTCACCTTCCAATTCACCGCTACTTCCTCCGCCTGTCCCATCCACTAGCACTGCTGTCGCTGGAGGAAGTAAAAAATCTGCCGCAACCAAGAAGACACCAGCTGTAAGGAAGAAGAAAGTAAAGTTGGTAAGAACATTTACCAACGAGAAGAAAAGATATATGTATGCGGAATATGTGGATTTGCTCCAATCTGCACGTCAGGAAGGCAGCTTCTTACGCCATCATCCTGTCTGCTTCAAGGGATTAAAATTATTCCTGTGTACAGCTGATGCTGCCGCCACTACGATGGGAACGCGGGTGAAATTAGAAATCGTGAGTCTTTTTATCATTTTATCGGGATAATCACATTCTAATAAAACATCGTACTAGTTGGTCCGACATGGTGCTACAGTGTTGCGCACATATGATGAGAAGGCTGTGACACAAATTATCACAAATACAAGAACCGCATTTGACGTATGCAGATCTTGTGATTTGGAGTCTATCGACGACATACCTCCATATATCCCAATGCTCGATTGGTCATGGGTTGTTTCAGCGATATCTAATCCGGACCACCCTCTACCACTCTACAAAAATCATGCAACCTTCAAGAGTAGGCAAATAATCCAGGAGGAGGGTAAGCCACTTCGGGCCAGATGGAAAGGCAAAAATGTGTACATGCGTCATAGCACTAGACCTCAAACGGACGAGACAACCGGGGAAGTCAGTGAAATATCGTGAGTAGAACCCACTTCTCTCAAAACTTCAACCGGCTGCTCAAGTTGATACAATGTTTACAGGGAGTACACGTTCGAAGAGATCCCAGAGAAACCACCGTCTCCAAAGCCAAAACCACAACCGGTGAAGAAGGAACTCTCCAAGCCTTTACCAAGGCCCAAACGCCCCCGATCCGAATGGTCTTCAGCAGAGGATAGTTCTAGTGAAGAAGAGCAACCTCCCCGTAAGAAGGATCCTCCATTCCCCTCCACATACACCGGTCGTCAAGTAAACTCTGTACAAGGAAGCATACCCTCTTGTGGCAACAAGCCGGGCAGTCATGACGATCCACTCGCTGAATTTTATGACTTAGCCAGAGAAGAGGCGAAGACAGAACACGTCGTATGTTGAGCTGTTTTATTTGGTCGTATGTCCTTTTAATGGTTTTTACAGGAGGTTCTCTTCGATTGTGACATCGACCCCTCCACCGCCGAGCAAGATACTAAAGGAAAGAAAGTCATGAAGGTAAGAAGAACTAGGGCAAACTATAGAATTAGTTGATACTCATTTACTTTTCTCCGTATGAAGGGTTTTACTCATTTACTTTTCTCCGTATGAAGGGTTTTACATGTGATCAGAAAGGAGGATCATCAGAGAGATGCCCCAATCAAGACTACATCATCATGGTCAGTATCCCTTCATTACATCGAAGCCATTAGCCTTGTTGGGATTGATCATGTTCTATTTAGCTCATGGAGTTGAAGAAAGCTTACGATACTAGTACCGTCCGTTCAGAGCAAGTAAAAGCTATCTCGCTTCGCAAAGGTAATTAGTACTATGATTCGGTGCTTGAAACGTGACGATGACATCTTTCGATATTGTCTCTACAGCCATAGCCTCTCTCAAAGCCTATGGGAAACGAGTCGAGACGAAGGAAGAAGCGGAGGCGTTGAACGGCATAGGACCCGCGACAGCAGATAAGGTACCGTTTATCTTGTTTGCGCAATAAGATAAGTTTGCTGATCAATATTCTATAGCTGATGGAATTCAAGAATTTGGGGAAACTTCGCAGGCTAGAGGAGTTGAAGAAAACAGACGTCGCGAAGGCGACCCTGTTATTCACTGGAATTTATGGAGTTGGTGAGTAACTGTCTGCAGCATTTCTCGCTGTTTTGAATCTAAATATTATGATCTGTAGGCCCTACAACTGCGCATAAGTGGTTCAATCAGGGATGTAGAACACTTGAAGACATCAGAAACAAAATCACATTGACCAAAGCTCAGGAGATTGGTCTCCGATTTTATGACGGTTCGCACAAGTTTTGTCTTTTAGAATACAAGAGATGTTCATTCATTTGATAGATATCAACGAACGCATGCATCGACAAGAAGCTCTCGATATTTTCAACCTCATCAAGCCAATTGGTATGTCTTCGATCGCGAATTCTTGTTAGCATTTTTTTAATTTATAAATTCTGATCGTCGCAATTCCAGCTCTCGGTATTGATCCTCAGTTGTTTGTCGAGATTATGGGTAGCTTCAGAAGGTAAGAACACTCTTATCCCTTTCGGCGCAATTGTCGTTTATCAACGCTCTTAACAGGGGGAAATCGACTTGTGGAGATATCGATATTATGATCACAAGGCCTACAGATGACGGAAAGACACACGCAGGTAAGGGATGACAGTTCAACCTCTCAGTAGACTTATTTCCTTGATACTCACTCACAATCATCGTATGAAGGTATCTTCCGTTTGCTAGTGCAAATTCTACATCAGAAAGGAATCCTCACCGAAGATCTCAATCTTCCTGAGAATTGGGATGACGAGGAACTTATCTACCGTGGATTATGTAGAAGGGATGAAAATAGCCGTCGACGTCGAATCGGTACGATCTATAAGTCTCTACGGGTTTCATCTACAATTTGAGCTTACAATAAATGACTTAATAGATTTCCTTCTGGTACCGTACAAAGCGCGAGGTGCTGCTTTGTTGTACTATACAGTGGGTATCATTTCTGTCCCTTGGTTGAAAATCACTAACATTGTTATTTGATACCTCAGGGTGACGATATTGTATGTTCTTCGGCCGCCTCCGCATATAGATTTGTCGATTAGCTAACTTCTGCTGCCCCTTAGTTCAATAGATCGATGCGATTGAAAGCCAACAAGATGGGATACTCACTCAACCAGAAAGGCTTGTTTTCGGACGTCATGAGGAGTCATGGAAAGAAATTAAACCAAGGCAAGTTTTCTAATATCATGAGTTACGATGCGATTAAGCTGATGTGATATTTATGATCTTTTCAGGTCGACTCGTCGCTTCGGAAACGGAACTAGAAATCTTCGAGATTCTTGGTAAGTGGTGGTGTCTTTGTAAAGCTAACGAGCCGAAAATTGATTTTCATGAATACTAGGCGTTCCATGGCAGGAACCTGACGGACGTGTCAGGAATCTCGACTAGTAAAGTGGAGAAAGTATGACGTATCGATGAGAGTCAGAAGCAGCAGAAATGTATGGTTTAAAGAATAGCAGACGTCGATCTAGCAAATGTGTATCATTAACATATGTAGACTGGTAGCTGGTCAGTGACAGAATATTAAATGTATCGATTTGCAAGAAAATGTATGCAGCTCATAATATGAAGTATACGATGGTGGCCTGAACTTGAATATCGAACAAAATCAATGTAGAGTACTCTAAATGACTGATGTCCTCGCGTCAATATTCACATGTAATGTACATTTCTGATAAGGTATCTTTGAACTAAAATTCCTCATAGTGAAGTTTGTCTCTGAGGGTCGCTGTGCGTTGAAGCTTGAAAGATACGTGGGAGAGTTGACGCGACTTGACGCATACTACACGTGATCCTAATCATGCCAGAAATTTCCTGGATCCATACTTTTGTTTTTCATTGAATCACACGAAGCGCTTCCAAACTGAATAGTGAATTCTACATGGTCGATGGATTCAAGGATACAATTATCTTCTATACTACGTTGTCATCATGAGTATTACTTCGAGTTCAAGCCACAGGCCAACCGAAAACAGGCATTACTAGAAAACCAAAAAAAGAAAATATCTGTGGAGGCGATGATCGAATACACAAACAGACAACAGGTGTATGTTAGTAAAGCGGGAGTAAAGAGAAGAGAACCTCCCTGGTACGTATAAGACAGGTATGCATTGTATACAAATTGCTGTGAATGGAAGTCATCATGAAAATATATGTGTGCAAAAAGGACGAGTGGAAAGAAGGATGAAAATGGTATGGATCGAAGCACCAGCATCAAAATTTACCGAAGTCACTCTAATGCAGAAAAAAAGAATCCAAGAATAGTGAGGAATATAATGTGCCAGATGAGTGACAGAAGGCGAAAGAAAGAGGGATGAATGAGTCGTCAACGACGATCTGCTGGTTTCCCATGGCCATGCCCAAGGGTAGGAATTGCCTTCAATACTGGCACACCTTTGGAATTCTCTTTCGCACTCGATGAGGTCGGTGTGGGCGTTGTCAATTTCGGAACTCCGCTGTGAGGGTGAATTGGACTATCTGATTCAACATCTACCTCCGTCACCGTTGCATCTTCTTCCACGGGCTTCATCGCGTCCACTTGTTCAATACCTACCCGGTCTGGGGTCTGATGATGTTGTATTTGCTGTTGCACTTTTTTCCGCTTCGCATCCTCTTCCTCCATACGTCTGATAACATCGAGTTCTCCTTGAACGACGATCCCGTCCAGCCATGCATGATGTACAAGTTCGCTCGCTTTCGCCCGTTTCTCAGGGTTGAGTCGCAACATGGGAGTCAAAAACGATGCGATCATATCGGCTTCTTCTTTGGGTAGCAGATACTTATCGTGAAGTACGGCGTCTAATGGCCAGAACCGTAATTTCTGAATATGTCGCAGCTCGCCTACAAATTATCAACGGTAAAAGAAACTGTAAATTTCGTGGAAAATAGCAGCTCACCTTTCCGGTTGAAGAAATCTGAAGAATATTTCCCGGCAAACGCGATAGATTTCGGAAATTCTCCCATGAGTTCCATAATTTGCGCGATATGGTCATCGTCCTTGCTGTACCGCGATCCTGACGCGGGGTCAAAAAGATAATCGCCGCCGGTAAGTAGCTCAAAAATCTAGATAACAGTCAAGACAGGAAGGTTGAGATAGAGTAATCTATCTTACGACGCATGCGACACTCCATATGTCTGCACTTGGACCCCACCGTGCACCTATAATGACTTCCGGACACCGGTATTGTCTTGTTTGGATGTCGTCGGTGAAGTGATGTTCAACCCAGGTCGCTAAGACATGGTGTGAGAATGCTGAAATTTCTTCCGCTGTAGAACTCACCATTGCCAAGGTCTGCAATTTTCACGGTGATTTTTTCCAATGGATCGTACGGCAGTATACTTCCATCAACTGACATTGCAGATGATGATATTGGTGTATCCGTCGTCATAGACTGGGGCGCTCGCCCACTTGACGTTTGAGGTGTGTAGGGTGGTGGATTTGTCGACGAGCTTGTAGATAGAGCAGGAGGAGGTGAAATAGAAGATTGAGGTTTCTGCTGTGGGTTTGGTGGGGCCTGCTGGGATAGTAGAGAAGGGCCGCTGGGTTTCGCCGGATTCGGCCTCGTTTTCTCACCAAACGGTGAGCCATCCAAGGTGACATTAGATATCCGTTCAGCTGCCTGGTCTGTTGAGTCCGGCCGCTTGTCTTTGGATCCTGTATCATCGCCAGTACCGCCTGCGGCACCTCTTGAGCTTCCTAGCGACCCCGGTTTACTCGCCTCTCCTTCAATTTTGGACATACCGAATGCCCAGCGATCAAGCATCGAAGATGAACCGTAAGAAGAGCTTGGAGAAGGGAGCGGTTGGGACCCTGTGATAAAAACGGACTCTGATCTTGGTGTTTGGTTACCACCTCGTCCGCGAGAAGGAGGTACACCGACAAGTCTTGTCGGCGGGGGTGTCGCAGACGCGGACTGGGCTGCAAGTTCGGCTTCGATGATGGATTCGACATCATCTATACAGATCAAAACGTTCTCTGGCTTCAAATCTAGCGGCCAGATTCGTGGGTGAGTTGTAGATGATGATACAAGGAACAGAACGTACCAGTATGGATTACGCCGCAACACCGATGCATGTAGTCAAGACCTAGGAGGATTTGCTTCGCAATCTGCTTCACGAGGGGCATTGGCACTCCCTTGTTCTGATGTCGCTTGATTAGACCAAGCAGGTTCTCACCGAGAACTTCGAAAACCATGCAGACGTGAGTTCCGTTCGGACCTTTGTGTCTGAAGTGGTCGAGGAACGAGATGACATGCGAGCGACCTGCGTGAGTGACCGATGGGGAGAGTGGGGGATTCGGATTCGAAGGGCTGGGTTGCACGGGGGGTGTAGATGAAGTGATGAGACGTTGGAGGAGCTTGATTTCGTCTAGCGCAGTCTCTGTGTACCTAGGGGCCGACTTGACGACTTTGAGGGCCACATGCCGATTCGTTCTAACAGAGCGTTGTGGGAACAGATGGGGAACACCTGAAGCAAAACTCACTCACTTGGTATCCTTTGCAAGCCACACGGTCGAGAAATGACCCCAACCCAGTTTCCTGACCACAACATATCTTCCGTCTGAAAAAGTGTCGCCAATGTGTACGGGGTGATAACCGCCTTTCACGTAGTCCTCCCAGTCTTCCTCGTCCTCTGTCATGACGGATTGAGAGTGAGAGGAGTCGTATGAACCAGCGTGTGACATATTCGAGGCACTTTGTACGATATCTAGCCTGTCCGACTCCAAGTTTTTTGATGTGGAGATAAGCCAGGAATGTGTTGCGGGGAGATAAGGACCTCTCACCGGTTTCTGTTGTTATCTGGGCCTGCTTTCGGTTCGTGATAGTTCTATAGCAAGGTATATGGCCTATTCGCGCGTAAAAGACGACGATTAATCTATAAAATGAGCGGGACAATACACAAAAATATGGTAAGAAATAAGCAGGCAGCGGAGAGGAGGAGCGTTCAGTATCACATTTTGGCGTCATGTGATTGGTTGAGCGCAATTAATTATTGGTCCGGCTGGAAATTTCCTTTTACAGGTCCGACGCCGGATGCATATCATATTCAAATTCAATCTTCAAATCAACGTGCTTATGTAAAGTCCCATTGTCCTGAATTTCATTTTCAAAGTATCCTTCTTATAGGTATACTCTTCCTTCTCCATGTTGTTCCTGTCATGTATAATCTGAGTCTCTCATAATCTCGACTATTAGCATGTTCTCGCAATTAATATAATCCATAGAAAAACAATCTCGTTCGGTTTTCAGTTTAGCATGACTGTAAAATCATTGCTGTGGAAAGATCGGAATCATAGGATATCAATCATTATTGGACGGTATAATTTGCTTTAGGAGATGTGCCACTGTCACTGATATGATATGAGTGTGAAGGTACGAGTATCTCGCGGAGACTTACTAGATTGTAAGGGACCTGTCGTCTCACCACTAACCTAAATCCCTTGCATTACTGTATCACTCTAGGCCTAGTCACAGCGCATTCATATCCGGTTTGGTTTGATCTCAAATTCAGTGAAGGAGCAGATACTAGACGTAGTTTCTTCGATGGGTTTGATTCATGCTCTAGGCCTACTAGAATACAGTGACATGGAAAGAATTGATGTGCAAATAATTCTACATTGCTTGTGATGCATATCCAAAAGATGAACCTTCTAATCCCCGTGCAACTAGTGTAAACTGTTGTGCAGCTTCCCTAGTCCGTCGTAACGACTTTGAGCTAATAAGAGGTATGAGCGAGGGATCATCAGAACCATTTGCTTAATAATAATACCTGAATATAGACTTCACAAACTTCTCTTTCGCCTCAGGTGTCGCCTTCGATTGTGTAAAGTTATCCTGAATCATGGTAAAGTAAGGCGTCGCAATTAAGATAAAAGAAGATATGAATATAAACTTACAGAATACAAAATCTCTGTAATCCACGCTCGGCTCTGAAGAGGGAATCGTGTCACCAGCGTTGAGAGTAACTCTATCAAGTTTGGTGTTACAGATCTCGGTGCTACGCCTGCAAAGCCATTTAACAGAGCTTGCATGACATTCCGACAATGTGTCTGAACCAATAACTCTCGAGCTTCATTCAGTTCATCGGTAGTCACTGTTCTATTAATCAGCGTGCCCTGAAAGCCACATGTCAACAATCGGAACTCAAGATCATAGAAGTGTTTTTACCAAAAAGTTGCAGGCAGAGACCAGAGAATACCTCTCTTGGAGTGAAAGAGCACTGACAGCACATTGAATGATTGCGTTGAATATCTCCGGTGGAAGTCGATAGAATGTTGAAATGAAAAGCTTTATAGTCTACAGATGAGTGTCAGCGGCTTTGTCGGAGATTGGATAAAAAGAGGGCATACAGATTCCACGAAGCCAAAGAAATCTTGAACTATATCAGGATTCTGTATGACGATGTTCAGTTTTGTGGCTCCCAAAAAAAATGAAGGACACATACCGCTTCCATTGCGCCAGGTTGTGAGAACAAAGACAAAGTGGTCTGGGACAGAACTCCAAGTACATTCAGCACAATGGTATCTGCATCGGATGATGGTATTGGCTTGAAAAGCGTTGGAAGAATTGTGGGAGGGTTGAGTTGGATAATGAGCATCTGTGCGAGAGACAACCATACTGATGTGAGTTGTTTCTGGACAGCTACACATATCAGTTCGAGTAATGGTTCGGGGGATAAGGACAGTAGGGTGGTGTCAGTAGGAAGTGCGGTTATGGCTTTGTACAGGTCACTGATAGCCTAGAGATCTTTCAGATGCGAGTCGATTGGGCTCAAAGGAAACAACTCACATCGCTGATAGAGGCATCTGTGGACCATAAATCTATGGTTCGTCTGATACCATTTAATATGGCATCCCGGAGCCTGACTACTCGCGGGTCTTCTCTTGCTTGTTTCATCTGTTGGTACTCTGTCTGATTCTCGGGGGAGTCGTCAAATATGAGCAAAGTATCGTTTACACGAGTCAGTCCACGCGCTACTCCAGCTATTGTGAGTAACTGTTGAACAGCTATGCACCGAGCTTCGTCCGGGAGCTACATCACACAGGTTAAATCGATCACGGCGACAAGAGATTCGTCAAAATAGAGGACGTACGAAAGCGGAAGACTGCAAAACGTCAAACAGCTTCGCTACAATGGGATTCATGATTGCCTTCATTTGAAAATTAGTGCCTCTCATATAGAATTGGCGACATGAGCTGCTCACTTCGATGGGAGGGATCTCCTCCTCTGGAGGTAAGGCCTGAACTACGCTTGCAATGGATTGCAAAACTTTGCTCTTTTCACTATCCTGTAATAATTGTAAACACTCGTAGCAAAGTTCTAAGCATAGACATAGATGCGGCTTACAGGTATACCAGTTATTCCGGCATGGAGTTCGCCGAAGGCATTTATATGGGGAGCAAGTGCCGTTCTGTTTGAATCACAGATGTTCCGAAGAGCATTTGCGGCAGGGAGGCATAGAGAGGGCTCGGGTAGTGCCGATACAACGTAGGAGATGGCGTTCATAAGCAGTGAAGCTGACGATGACCCAGGTGGCAGGACAGGTTGAGTTGTAAACCACGACGCGTAGGATCCTAGTAAAACAGCCTGAGCAGAATGTCGAAAGGCATGGTAAGAGAAGACAAACGCACCAATAAGAAGGACAGTCGTTCGACGAACACGGTCATTACCCGTTGATGGAAGCCGACTGAGAACATCGGAGCTAAATAGCCTAGAGAGATGTTCATTTTCTTCCACCGCGACTGCTTCTTGAACGGCCATGATACAATGAAGAGTAGCTTCAATTTCCTTTAGATAGCATGAGACCATGAATTATTGACAACAGAATTCTAAGCTTACCTCCCAGCCTTGCGATTCTTGCTTCGTCATCAACCTCTCGGTCAAGTCGTTGATATAATAAGCAAGCATGTCTTCTCGGAGAATGTAACACCTATATTGCCGATTAGTTTCTAGGGGTGAAGATACAAATCGCACAAATGTACTGACGCATTGATGAGTGTATCTCCAACATCGCGACGATACCTGGTACAAGATATTCTATCAGTATGCCATTAATAGCGAGTGAGCAACTAAATCGAACGTTTGGAATTTGTCCCTCGAATCTGCAAATCATTAGAGAGATTAGCACAGGGCACAAGCAAATCTAGCTGATGACTTGCCTCTAGTCCATTTATTTAGCTCCGTTCTTCCAGGCCACACTACTTTCCTCCGCAGAACTTGGACAAGTTCTGAATACACAGCTTTAGCGATATTCCATTGATCTTTCTCGGCGTTACGTTGAGCGTCCTCTGAGCCATCCTCCGAGTCAGCCTCCATGTTCCAGAGTGCTTCCTGAAACAGATACCAAAATCCTAAGGTCATTTCACTTTCTTCTTCATCCACGCCATAATAACCAGGTAGTGATGTATAGACTAGTAGAAGTTTGAGGTATGTATGAACGAGTTCAGAACGGGAAGGAAGGGAAGATATGTCTTGAATCGGACCAGATGGAAACACAGGCGAAGCTTTAGAGGAAGAGGCAAGGTTTGCGGCAAGATAGTTTGTCGAATGATCACCAATCGCACACAGCAGTTTGCAAAACGAGTGAGATATAGCGTCCGCAGTGCCACCTAGAAAGCTCATCAGATTTGAAGAACCTGCAGAGCCTGAAAGACATACTGGTCACTGTTTCCTCCGCAATGGTACCACCGAACTGGTGCATCCAAAGCAATAAGGGTTCAGTAAGCGTTTTCGAACCACCACCGTCGTGCAAAGCGGATCTCGACATGATCTCTTGCAGTGCATCTGAAGCGATCAAAAATTCTTCTTCGACAAATTCTGTTGGTGCTTGTGAGATTGGGGACAATAACAAGATTAACGATGGTATGACGGGTGTAAGATTACTAGGTCTCATTAGTAACGACAATCCTACTGTGATGTTGATCAAACATACTTTGTAGGTAGGAAGGGAAGCCAGGCTTCAAAACATTTCAATGCTGAACGAAGTTCGCTTACAGAAGGTCGAGGTCGAGGTTTGGAAACACAGGTCATTATAGCGTCGATAACCATTGGGACCGCGTCAATCAGAGATCTGTGCATGACTGTTCTATGGTAAGAATCTATTAGTTGAGTTAGCAGTGATGATGTGCATGGAATACGAACTTATGCGAAGCTAGTAAGTCTGCGGATTCGACTTCTTCGGCGACAATCTCTAAGAAATTCAGCAGACTCTCTGCATTTGCTCCTCGGGATGATAAAGATTGTACTGAAGAAAGCAGCCATTCAGGCCATTGCGTTTCAGGCTGTGAACAGATCTTGAGGGCAAGAGACGTAATCTAACATCGAGTCTTCAATGGGAGTCGCTCCAACTAGTAGAGTTTCAAGGACGCACGGCGACGAATAATTTGCGCAAAGTGACTTTATTTTGAGCATTGCTGATAGCCTGGCCCGTAAGGTCGAGGAGCAAATCGCGAAGAGCGAAAACGTGTTCATGAGGAAACGTAGCCCTAGATACAATAGCATGAGTAAATTGATTCCAGGATGTAAAATGATCAATGCGAGTCTTAAACGAACACGTGTAGTCAACACTAGTGGAGAAGGCTAATGAGTTCTCAATGGATGGACTTAACCATATATTGAAAGTTGATTCAAATTGATGAGACGACATTAACATGTACCGTGAATTAGCATGTAGGTACATTTCCATATGTCACCGCTCATCCGTTCTCAAAACAAAGAAACCAATATGTGTCGAAGCAGATGTGAACCTAATTTGAACGTTCCACCCATGACAACAATGACTGATTCATGTAGAACCGATGGCTGTACTTGCGCCATAGCAGTAGTACAATGAGAAGACTGTCACCAAGAATATCTCCCAAAGCCCACACACTAGATTCAACAGTGTCGAAAAGTGTCGCTAACGCACTGAAACCACCTCTCAAGGGCATATAACACAGATGGACAGTTTAAGCTCACCAGTCGCGCGCAATCTTGACTTGGGCCGTATGTGCACCAAAGAATTGTACATTTGGATCCGGATGCTGTAGAAAGGGAACAACCAATCCCCATGCTTCTGGTCGTTTCTGAATTTCAAACAGCTCTTGTTGAAGTTGTCGTTGGTCTACCGAACCGTGTCCTTGCGGGTTGTATGCTTGCTGAATTAGCTGAGACAAGAGATAAGAAACATAGATGCGCCAGATCTGAAAGATGAGATTACATTGGCAGCCTGTGCAATATCATTTGGAGAAAGGATAGGCAAGAAATTTGATGAGTTCATCTTGAAGCTTTAGGTCATAGAGGTAGGAGGAAGAGGTTCATAACGTTGTTATAATTATTATTTCCAATTTGGATTATGATAGCACATGATCTATTCGCAGCACGTGATTCGCGTGATGGAAGGCGAAACACGCTGGCAGTCAGTCTTACTCTACACAAGTACTACACTTTCATACTATCTATACATCTTCTATCTTTCCCCTGATATGAAATTAGGACAACTTCCCGTTCACAACCAACTCTATTTCCTGCAGCAACCTGTCTGTATCACTGATTAGAACATCTGCAAGTTTCGTGCCTTTCTCTACTTTTCTTGTTAGCAATTTCTTGATCCCAGATTCGACCTTTGCAGTATTTGATGCAAAGAGGTCTTGCCACCAACCGTTTCAGTGAACACTATCAAAGAAATCTGATGTACATGACGCACCTAGGACATCGCCATTCTGTTCAGAATAAAGTACACTAGGAGATAGCTGGGAGGACTGTAGAAACGACAGTTTCTCGTGATCTAATTCAGGATTCAATAGAGCGATCCCCGTATCGTATGATTAGAACTCACTAGAACAGACCTGTCTTTCGAGGTCTTGAACAACTTCCTTTAAATTCTCAATATCACAACGCATATATCCCGGCATTCGTCTTGAATCAGACTCCAAACCATGAGTGCTGGAAGGACGCTTCTGAATGGAAGAGTTAAGAGCATCCATGTAACCCTGAACGGCGTTTTTTTCCTGTTCAAGAGATTCATGCAACAGAGGTATACTTGATTCTTCGAAACCCGCCAGCTAAAGATAAAGGTCAAAAGCGAATCAAAAAAGGCAGAACAGTCACTAACTCCATCCAGTGCCTTCGAGCAAGAAGAAAATAGAGACAACAGCTCGTCCGATCTCTGTTGCGTGCCGGTCTCCTTATTCTTCTGTAGATTTGTAATCACATATGGTTTCTAGGGTGGGATATTTTGAGATGACATACCATACGATTGGTAACACTGTTAAACTGCGCGGTCTCACCAGATGGGTGGACAGTCGGAGGCTTGAATTTGATCGTCCGAGCAGCACGGAGCCGCGCAATCCGTTTCAACTTGTCTCTTGTTGAACAGTTAGATGCACGGTACGATCATGCTCTAAACTTGCGACTTACAATGTCATATCCACCTGTGGATCAGAATCGGCGGTATGTGCCAATTTTTCGGCTATGAGGCTTCTAAGCCCGGAGGTTACAGTTGGATCTTCCGCAGATATTTCAAGTCTTTGCATTTTTCTGTGATAGGCTTGAAGAGTCTGTAATGAATGGAACCGTCGATATCAGCTGACGACAAGGAATTGAGTTTCCTACTGCAAGCATATCATGGGTATGTTCTGACGATATTGGCGTCGGGGAGCGTTCGCCCACTTTCACCGAAACGAGAAGGCCTGAACGTGCGGCATATAACTAGACCTATCAATTCAATCCTGAGGCAAATGAGGACAAACAATCATACCTGGTCGACTTTTCTGTTTCAGAATGAGCCTTCTCGCACTCAACAGTTGGACAACTACTACTCATACTCACTGGCATCGACGTTTATTTTCACACAACTTGGAAATTTCTACAAGCCGTTGGCGCCTGATATCCTCTTTTTTGTTCAAAACATGAAGCAAAAGCTTTGTCATTTCTTTGTGCTTGACCTCTCTTCGCAAACATTCAATTTCTGTCTCTACTCGTGTGTTTTATCAGCATTAGCTCACTGAAAGAACAGATATATATGGTACCAAATGAGAGTAATTTGGTTCGAATTCCAGAGATTTCTTTTTGGGAATCATTCATTGCGTTGACGGAGCCTTCAGCGCGTAATATAGCTTTATGCATCTTGTTGAAAGTGGTATGCTGAATGTCTCTTGCGTCAGAAGTCTCATAGAATCTGAATCCAATATCTTCAGCATTTTCTAAACGAAATAGTGAGGCTTGATCATGACATACTCAGAAATCAAGCGACGGGTTGAAGTCGCTTCCTCGCGACCTTTGCCATGTGTAGCGAAGAAATCGATTGCCTCCCCAATCTCTCCTTCATGAAGCAACTTGTATTCAGTATGGGTAACTTCTGGAGCACCTAGATATACCAAAATTTCCTCGGCGGACATCTTGTTGTAGAGATGATTATGGTTCGGGTTGAACACTTATGGAACTATAGGCTGCAGTGGGTGATCCGCACGTGCATCGTGCGATCATAGTTCCACGTGGCACGAATCGCACTCCGTAACGCGACAAAGGCCAACTTACTGTCCGCGACTTCAGTGATACCAACGAGATTTTATCAAGCGGTAGATTCCCTGCCTTCTATTTTGTTCTCTTTTCACCCAACTCCCTTCACTATCTTTGAATGTCGTGCTAGAAGTAGTACCGCAGAATCGTCCAGTAGTGCCGCTCCTGTCAAGCCAGTCGCAATACAAAAACCGACCGCAGAGAATGACTTTCGAACGAATTCCAGTATGCATCATGCTCATTATGTTCTGTGCGTTGAACACTAATCGTAGATTACAGCTGGCTAATCATCTGTTTCATTGCAGGATAATGGTTTTATTTTTGCTAAACGATGATGCACTGTAGATTGGCTACGAGACAGAGTTTGGTTCAACAAGCTTTCCAAAAATGACAATTATGCTAAAGCTAGACTTGGAGTTCCCACTCCCAACATATTTGTTATGTCGTTCAACAAGTACTAACTACTCTATAGGGAGGCTTTTTACTTCGTTGATTGATATTGTTTCTATACCACTGCATCTATATCCCTTGCTTCATGTTTGATTCACGTAATGTATAAATTACTGATTTCTCCAATCGAATGTTTCATTGACTCGTCCTCGCCATTTGCTTGTAATGAATATTTCCAATATAACAGACAGTAATGGTGAGAAGTTAATACAACCTCAGAATATACTACACTATATAATGCAACGAGAATCCGTACTATGATCTATTGCCAGTTAAAAGGTGCCGAAATTTAGATCGAATGTCAGCTTTCTTGACGACTTTGTGAGGATCCTCCAGCGTCTCCATAAAGCTTTTATACGTGGCCAACTCCTCTATCATCTTCTTTGCATCATTTATTTGTGCATCCAGCTTCGTCCACTGAACTTCAGTGTAGTCTTCGTTCTCCCAGTGTAATTTGACCTCTGATTCGCAGACTTCTAGTTCCGTCGATTTTGCTACCACCATGGCAAACACCCCTCTCAGTTTGCGAATCCAGCTGTTGATGAGGGGTTGATATTGTGGATCTGCTCGTTGAAGAACAGCTTTAAAGGTAGTGTCCTTTTGCAAAAATGAGAGCTTCGCCGAATGAATTTTGGAATGGTCGGCTTGCTTCCAGGTGATGATATCGCCAATGATGTGTTTTCTTGGGTTGAAAGCGACAACAAACCACACGAGGACGTAGAAGAAGGACTCGAGATCATGACGATAGAGGTGCACAGATGGTGGTGTGGGATGGAGTAGATCGACAGCCATGAAAGGCCCCGTCCCTGTCCTCAAGATGTGCTTCTGTGACTCAGATGGATTAGTCTCGTCATTGTGCGTGACCGGACATTCATCGTCAGATTCAATCTTCGTTTTATCTTCCCCGGAATTCTCGACTTGTGATTGAGCATCGTTCGCGGAAACGGAAACAGTCTTGACTTGCGCTGGTTGAGAAGCTGAAGTCGAAGCCGTTTGGGTATTCGCTAGAAATTCCAAGTCGGATGTGTCAGAACAGATCTATATATAGTGGTGGTTAAAATTATATGATCACTTACTACCCGTCAAATCCCTTCTTTCTTGTTTTTGTTCTTCCGTACTTGCACCAACTGCAAGATCCCAATCATTCAGTATTCCTATCACTTCATCACCAATCCGCAGGAACATCATGTTGGTGATACTCAAATCACGATGGAGGATTTTGGCGACAGTGTAAACCCAATAATGCGCTGAAGGAATGGATGGGCCATCAGTTGAAGAACAGTGACAGAGTGAAGAATACGCACCAGTAACGAGTTCCTTGTAAATCTTCTTGAATTCAGCGAGCCTTCTAATCCTCTCAAGAGGTTCATACCGCTTGAGGATTAGCACTCGGAAGATACGGCGTACACTTTGTTCCTTGAACGTCTTCATGAGACCACGGGGGAACTTCAGCTCCTCCGCATCCATCTTGAGTGCGAGCGAATATTTCAACTCGACGATATTCCTCACGTATTTCTTCCCCTCTTCGTTATCCTGGAGTTTCTGTCTAATTGCCCTAATGTATCCGTCTTCTGACTTTCGACGTTCCGCAGGCCACGACATCTTCGCGACCAGTGCCTCCATGCTCTCTTGTTGCTTCTGTGATGTCCGCGCACGCGTCCGTCCCTTCTCCAGATTGTTGGCTACCTGGATGGCTCTAATAGGGAACACCGTTGTACCACGCCCAATAGCACCATATGCGTTGAACAAGTCACGGTCGTTTGATATGTCCACCTTGAAGCGAAGCACATTCTCGTCCGCTACCGGATTGTCATCTGCATCTTGAGCTCGCGGCAACTCCAACAGTGCGTTCCTGTAGCTGCCGAAGACAGTGTTACGACGATCCGGAAACTTGATGAAGGGAGATATCCCGAGTTTCGTGAGGTCCGCCGCCTTGAGAGCAGCGACAGCGAGAAGAAGATAGTGGGGTTCTTGGATGAAATCGAATGGTTGGGATTTTATAACCCCCATGGAGTCAATGTACCAGAAAGAGACTTTCCGGCGTTAGAATAGCATCCCTGTTGAGTAATTTCGGATACCGTGGCACTGCAGCTCGTTGATGTATTTCAGGATCTGCACTTCATGGTTGGTGAGATGGTCACTATCTGATTCCACTTTGATGCCGGTCACGTTCGGAGAGTCTTTGGATGCCGGGGTGGAGGAAGAGGCAGTGGATGTCGTAGTGTTGCTGGCTTTCGTTCGCTTGGATGTGGATGAATCATTGATCGCGGCCTGAGAGGACACCTTTCTCTTGAGGCTCGGCGCAGAAAAATCGTACATTCGGTGAATGATGAGCTGCGGAAGGGGTTTCACTTCGTGTGGCACTGGAAAGAGGATCGGAAGGAGTGGCTTCGTCCGACATTGTAACGTCGTGTAGACCGCGCAATGACTTGGGAAACGGTTTAATCGGTCGAGATTGAGACGTTGAGAACCGAGATATGGGAGGTAGGGTATCGGTGAGATGGATGTAGTAGCAGAAAGAGGGAAGATCGTATGCGTCCATGTTTTATATGTCAAGTTGTTGAATATGTCGTGAGAATATGTGTTTGTGGCCCCCAATGTTCGAGCTGGTCCTGCGGTTGGCTTCAGTAAGTGGCGGTTATTGTTCAAGTTTGAATTACCAAATGAAGTTCGAATGTGGCCCTCAAGCGCGCGCGTCGATTGATCGGCATACCTTAATATAGTAACAATCACCATAAGAGACATCGGCGAATCAATCCACAGACCACAGCAATCCACAACGTTGAGTCACGCCTCACTTCCTTTGTCTTCTACCTCGTTGCGATACGGCCAAAATATCAGTATGCTTCGTTACAACACGTGTCCATCTTCGCCGTAACTATGATAATGGCCAAAAATTTGTTGCCTTCTGAATTTTGTTCAGACCTTTGACTTACGACATGATCTAGGACGAACAAGAGGCAAATCTACGCCATAAATTGGTACCAGAATACTTTAGCGTGAACTCATCTTTCTGCCTCATCATAGGTCTTCATTGTCATTCTCGAAACTCATTGCGAGCATGGAAGTTAACTCAACAATTGCTCTGACAAAAAATAGCAGAAGATGGGATCTCAAGCTGGAATAGGATCTGTCGTGGATATTGTTACTCACGCCCGCCCACAGCTACGGACTTGAATTACTTTTTCACCTGCTTATCTCGTTCTGCGTTACTCTTGCTCCCGAAGACCAGACGTTGGTCATCTAGCAATGATGCTTAGCGGTCCCCTACTTTCGACAAGATAGCCACGGTCCACGGACACGATATACTTGTTCCAGATGACGAAGGACAAAAAACTTGTGCTTAAAACCCTCGAAACAAGGAATTAACCCCCTACCAATCAATTCATCTCACTTATACCATTTACGCGATGTGTTCGACCACATCAATTTCAAAACGAATTCCTTTATTGTGAGGTCGACGAGGTCGATAGTTCGAGTAAAGTTTGTTAGAAAAGTCGAATGAATTACAAACTAATATCTATCCAAGAGAAACAAAGTTCTCGTTAGGATCACTGACACCTGCGATGAATGAGACAGTTTGGCTAGCTAGCTAGGTAGAAGGGAACGACTATCTTCCCTTCCGAGGTTCTGTGGAGGAGACTAGCAAACTTCATGACAATTCTGAACCAAAAAACACATATAAACCGCGGACAGACGAGAGTGATGTCTCCTACTTGACTGTTGTGGGCATTGATCTTAACTTATTTTACTTATGTATAAATGAGTTGCATGTTGTAGATGGTTTGGGGAACAACGGACAACTCTCGATCTCAACGTTCTTTTGAACTCGGACTCACTGTAACGGTTGCAGTCATGTCTTCTGCAGACTACAATGTAGCGTGTGGTTTTCGATCCGGCTCTAGTAACTTATCTGGGATCCTCATGACACAGGACGTAGGACGTATAGCAGGACACATCGCTTCATCTCTACCTATCATAAATATTTTCACAGTGAAGGTTATGTTACCACACATGGAACCAGATCTGTAAGCCTGAAACCGAATGAGAGAAGGAAAAAACGATTGAATGAAACGAACGAATATCGATGCTGTATATGTATCGTAATGATGATGCTGAGCTGATAGATGTATACCTCTGCATCGTCCCAATGTCCATGCCATGAAAAAATACCCCCCCACGATAGCGCACACCATACCTTTGCGACATAAAGAAAGGCCCACATCATCTAACCAGATCACAAATCAAGACTATAGCACTGTCCAAGCACCTCCGAAAAGACAAATCAACAGTGTCGACATCAAGGCGAACATCTGCATCCCTGATCCTTGGATTAATTGCCATGTAGGAAGCATGGCACCGTTAGCGCTCGGAGGGAATGTCGTCGCAAAGACTTGTGTCGGGTTTGGTGAACCAGACACTGTCACAGTCGGAACAGTAGGATCTGGTGAAGAAGCTGTCGCGTTCGAAGCACCGGAGTTTACAATGGCGAATTGCGGCGAGGAAGCATACATGACTCCATGGGTAGAGTTGATGAACAGTAAGAAGTAGTCATCGGCTGGTGGAACGTCTTGAATAAAAATGTTAAGAGCATGCAGATTTGAAGGCACTGTTAAAATTCGAATTCGAATGGAAGTTAATATTCCGAGTTCACAGAGATGTCAAATACGTCAGAGAGTTTCAAATACTTGACAGAGTTACAAGAACGTACCGTCTCTTGCGACGAAGATTAAACCATCCTGGCTTAACCTCGACATTTCGACATCTACCACGTCAACACCGTCTAGCAGACCCTTCGTCCATGTGACACGGTTCGCAGCATTATTCGTCCACTGGGTGCCTTGTGCGGGCTCTTGAATAACGAAATACGCTATCCAGACAGGTAAATACTCGCAAACGATTGAAAACAAAGAAGCCAAACTCACTGCCTGCATACGCAACAGGAAAAAGACACCACGTAAGAAACAGGCCGATAACACTTGCGGGGATCGTCGATAGCACATGCATGTTTGGAATTGGAATCGGTTCGTGTATCGTTCGAGGGCGTTGAGAAATAAAGGCTCTTGCTGATATTAGGAGAATTTATGTGTTGAGACTAAGCAGTGAAAGTATGGTGGTGGAAGATAAAACAAGAGCAGATCCCGTTAGATGCAGCCTGCCGCAGTTCTTTCGTCTTCCCGCAGGTATATGTATGTCGATTCAATTGAGCTTGGGTCTTCGAGCTCGGGTTCTACTGCGATATATGAGACTCGAAGAGATGGTGGTAGAGGGTGGCGAAGAGGTAGGAAGGTAAGGACGAGGTTACTACTCGTTACTATTGGTGTCAACATGTCTGTCAAACTTCAAATCAGACGCTACAAGTGTATTCCCACGGTTACAATTCGCTCCGCCCATGGTCAAACTTGTCCGTACACTGTTTGATACCTGTCCTCGCTGGTTGCCTTGAACTTATGATTTTTCCATTCGTTGCTATCATTGTCGGGCACTCCAATATTTGACCGACAGATGTAAAATAATAGGTGGGTGGTAACATAATCTTTCAGAATCATTATCTCTTACGAAAGAAGTTTAATGATATGAATTTACTAGATATCTTGATTGTGTCTATCTAGTTTCTTTATGGCACCCTGTACATACTCACTTTCGCCCAAAATTGAAGGAACACTCAGCGGCCTCACCCGTGTATCTAAACATCTCAACTTTACTAGGATACGGAAGTGACAGACATATTTCTTTTGACAGGTTGTGATATGTCTGAGCATGAATCTGAATGACCTTCGAAAAGTGCACCGCTTCATCAATCCGACTGCAAACTAGTATCCAATTCGCCGTTATAAGATATTGTATTTGTCAATCAAATTCATCGCTTTCGGTGAGTATCATACTCTCCATACTTCAACTTTGGTTTAACTCGAGAGTTTTCATTGCACCAATTCCGCTTCCGGTATCAAAGCTGGATCCAGATGGGTGTTCCTGGACATGTCAACGTGTCGATATTCTCGCCCCGTCGCCAACAACAGGCATTTACGTCCACGGCTATATTGTCGAAAGTAGCGGTCAACCAATCTTTGCAAGATGACTAAAGTGTTGTGCTCGGGATCCGCAGAGCCAGACAAGCACGGAGTAGCACGGTCCAAATTCGTGGCGGTAAATGGATATGAGCAACAATGTTCACGACGTTTGGGATACATAATTTCGCTATTTTTCGTCAGAGTAATCGGTGAGTTATTATTATCCATACTCCCAGTGAATGTTTAGAATCCCGGTCAAGACCTAGTATGTTGAAACAAACAATATGAGTATATGTCAAAGCCTTCTGGTGCTAATTCACTTCTACGCTCCTCTACTTACTTGTCTTTTTCGTCTTAAAGTGCATCAAAAATGAAAAATCAAGGGGCCATAATTTTTGACCATCATCCCTACAGCGAAGAGGATTACGAAAGTAGACACTTGAAACGAAGCATATTGAGGAAAGGACAAAAGGGAAAATATAACCGTTAATAATGGGCGTAACGAGGTTGAGGTCAAAAGAGAATAGAGTCATCATGGTGAGTTACAGTGTTGACTCAACGCTGCGGATTGTTGTCAAAAGTTGAATTGCCGATATCTCTTATGGTAAGTGCTATATATTTGTATATGCCGCATTTGAACTTGAACAACAACCGCCACTTACTGAGGCCAACCGCAGGACCAGCTCGAACATTGAGGGCCACAAACACATATTCTCACGACACGTTCAACAATTTGGCATATAAAACATGGACCCCTTCGATCTTCCCTCTTTCTGCTACTACATCCATCTCGCCAATACCCTCCCACCTATTTCTCGATACTTGGCATCGTCCTCATCTCGGCCAATTAAACCGTTGCCCAAGTCACTAAGAGGTGTACACGACATTGAAATGTCCGATGAAACTAATCCTACTGAGCCTCTCGCGGGTACCACATCCGTGTCTGCTGGTCTGGACGCAGACGAGGCGGAAGAAGCAAGAGACACCATTTCAGACCTCCATAACGATCTCAGTCTCGTTCGAACACCTCTCCACCGACGAAAGAAACTAGTGGCCCGTCCTGAAGGACAAATTCAGTCACAGCAAACTGGTCAAAACAAACCGATTACCCCGCCTCGTCGAGCACACTCAGGTATGTAGTACTAGATATCTGATAGTCATCTTTTATGGGTTGGTTGTTGACTGTTCATGTTCATTCAGACGCTACCACTGGTGATGACTCACAGACACCACCGAAGAGACCAATGTCAGAAACAGAGCACAAAGGAAAGGTCCCCGATTCTCACGTCATTCAATACATCCGCGACAACTTTGGTGGCGTCATTCACCGTGGCTACCCACTACTGGATTTCGTTCGCAATGTTTGGTCGTTTGATCCAAAGGATATTCCGAGGAACTTGTATTACATGCGAAAGAACGACGTCGATAGCTACCTCAAGTGCGAGTGGCGATCTTCGCCGGGTGGGGAGCCTGCGTCTTGCAAGCAATTGCAAACTATTCTGCAGCATTTAGACACAATGCTTGGAGATAAACACGACTACGCCAACCAGAAGCCGGATTGTGCTCTGACGGAAGAACTGGTAGTAAAGGAGCAGTTCGACAATGGGGTATGTTGGGGAAGTCAGAATTGAAGCTTCCTCAATGAGAGTAGACCTGGTGGATGCAGACGTGATGATCAACTTGTCAAAACTGCAATTTGTGAGCATCTTCGTTGATATGCCATCTATTTATTTCCATTAGTGCACCTGCTAACAATTTTTCGTCAGAAACTATATGAATATGCGGAGCCTGCACCTTCGTCATCTGCGCCGAACCTCAAGAGGAAGGTGTTGTCGAATGTCGTCGCTGCGGACGACACAGAGCACAAGCGTGTCCGCAACAGCTCCAACAATGTCTCGTCCAAACACCCTCCAATCAAAGTGGTCCCAGAAGCAGGGATTGTGGACGCTGTAATCACGAACAACGAAGTACAGATGGTCAAGTACATCAACGAACTGCAATGCCATGGCGTCCGCAACTATTCCACAGGGATGCTCTTCGAGGGTCGCAAGGTCTCGCTCTGGTACATCGACTGCATGGGCATCATTAAATCTGAACCATTTGACTTCGTCGATGAACCACACTACCTTCTCCTCGCTGTCGCTGCTCTCAAGGCAGCGAATCTCACCGAGCTCGGCATCTCTCCCTTCATCGAATTTCCAGCTCGGACTGCGCAGGAACCATTTGGCAACTACCAGAATGCGTTCCTGCAGTTACCTCGGGCCTACGACGCTCAGGGGCACTTGATCGAAGACCAGAGTGTGCTGCGATTCAAGTTCGACATGTCGCACGAACGTGACCTGTTCAACGCATACGGAGCCGTTGGGCGTGGTACAACGGTGTTCCCTGTGAGGACGGTAGCCGCCGAGGATAATAAGAATGAACGCACACGGCTGCAGAATGCCCAAAAGAAGTATGAGAGTATTGAAGCATTGGTTGCAAAGATGTCGTGGCCGTCGGAGCGACGCAAGTCGGAAGACGGGTTCATCAGAGCTATTAGGACGAATCTGGGGAAGGACAAAGATGGAAAGAATTATTTGAGGAACGTAGTGGATCTTAAGCATTCACTTACTCTGGGGAGAGGTGCAAAGGAACTGAAGTTTCCCCGTGGGTTGATGGAGACGTTCAAGGAACAGAGCGAAGCCCGTATCTTTCGAGTGCTAATCCTCAAGCGATATGAACCTCTTGAGAGGATTAGAAGTCTCGCCGAATTCAAGAAGATTTACAAGGAACTTATTACAGGTGCGTGTTCTTCACCCTGTCATTGTTCTTCAATTAATGATGGCCCATCCATTCCTTCAGCGCACCACTGGGTTTACACTGTCGCCAAAATCCTCCATCGTGATTTGAGTATCACTAACATGATGTTCCTGCGGATTGGTGATGAAGTGATAGGACTTCTGAATGATTGGGATCTTGCAATGGGTGAAAGTGAAGAAGAACAAAAACAAGAAAGAAGGGATTTGACGAGTAAGTGATCATTTAATTTTAGTTACCATCGTCTATACATATCTATCCTGACACTGCAGTTCCTCACCCACTCCAAGTCAACGCCGTTTCCATTCCCGTGAACGATACTCAGTCACCGGTCGAAGCTAGAATGAAGATTGTACCCGACGATGAATATCCCGTTATGGTCAAGCACAATGACGAGACCAACTCGTCTGAACGGTGGCCGCCACAGACGTACATCTTCAGGACAGGAACAGCACCTTTCATGGCTGTCGATCTACTCTATCCCACACCACCAACCATGCACCTCTATCGTCATGATCTCGAGTCCTTCTTCTATGTCCTCGTATGGTTCGTTGCCGCTTTCAACCCAGCGAAATGCGTCATTGGCGATATTACCACTTGGAGGCAGGCCGACCATTCAAGAATCCTCGCCGCAAAGATGTCATTCTTGCAGAAAAAAACAACCTTCGAAGCTGTTTTCAAACTCACAGATTCCCAATACCGACCTCTAGTCAATACCTGGATCATCAATCTGCGGGAAAGATTTGGAAACATTGTGGCAAAGGCGAACGAATTGGAAAGATGTTATGAGGCAGCTGATCTGCACTGGGAGAACGAAGACTACACTGAGGTTCAGTAGACGAAGTTGGATGCACAAATAAGTGATGCAAAGAAGATGATAGAGGAGTTGGCCACGTATACAAGTTTTATGGAGGCGTTGGAGGATCCTCACAAAGTCGTCAAGAAAGTGGACATTCGATCTAGATTTCGGCACCTATTGACCGGTAATAGATCATAGTACGGATTCTCGTTGCATTGTATAGTGTAGTATATTCTGAGGTTGTAACTTATCACCATTACTGTCTGTTATGTATATTGGAAATATTCATTACAAGCAAATGGCGAGGATGAGTCAATGAAACATTCGATTGGAGAAATCAGTAACTCGTACATCGGGTGAATAAAACATAAAGCAAGGGATATAGATGCAGTGGTATAGAAACAATATCAATCAACGAAGTAAAAGGCTCCCTATGGAGTAGTTACTAGTAGTGTTTTAACGACATAACAAATATGTTGGGAGTGGAAACTCCAAGTCTAGCTTTAGCATAATTGTCGTTCTTGGAAAGCTTGTTGAACCAAACTCTGTCTCGTAGCCAATCTACAATGCATCAACGTTGAGCAAAAAATCAGACTCGTTGTGTTAGGAATTCCTTACCAACTCTCTTGTAACGAGTGGGAATGTTGGCAGGCGCAGGAGTGTAATAACCTCCCCAATTCTGGCCTGCAACATTTGCGGCGTAACGTCTAACAGTTTCTTGGTCTCTAGGTCTCAAGGATTCAAATTCCTTGTCTGTGACCATATTCTCCGTGTATCTGATCCAGATGAAATATTATTTGACAGACCCGTAGGAAGCTTAGGCGAGAGACGTACTCTTTCCAGATGGAATTGCAAAAATCATTTATTGTAACTCCAGATGGGTTCTTGATGGTGGTGCACCACGGCGAGATATCCGTGATGACGATCAGTTCTGAGACTCGAGGAAGAGTAGCTGCTTCATCTTTAACGGGACCAAAAGGAAGCTCCCTATCTCCCGATTCATGGTTGGTGCCAGTGACTTGACCTGTCGATTGCGAGACAGCCTTAGGTTAAAAAATCGACCGAGGCCATAAAAGAAACATACCAGTGGCGACATTGAAAGAAATCTGGAAAGCATCGCTCTGGTTCTTCAGAATAGGATTGAGCTCAAGTTCGGTGTCGAGCAAATAGAGATCTGTTTGAGTGAGTACGGGGCCATCTATAGACATCGATGGTTCATTGTGTGTGGCGGTTGACGTTGAGCAAGCTAATCACGCACAACAACAACCAGGAGCCCATCTATTGACAGATTCTGACATCTTGGTCGATACTCTGTTAATTCTGAGTACTAGTGGTTGTAGGTGAATGTTTATCCAAGTGGTCCGTTGTGGGGTCAGATAAAAGAAAGAAGATGGCCGACAATTACACAGATTTGAAATCGATCAAGGCTTTTATCCACGCTGCTATGATCCTGGAAAAGTCCAGGGCTGTACAAAGACGATGGCAATTCGAAGAGACCCCTACATATGGTGAAAATTCCATATCGTCCATTGGACCGAGTGTGCGCTTGATGCCTCCGCATTTATTGAAACATAGCGTAGTATCGAGGGATCCTTTCGGAACAAAGTCCAGCATAGGCAAGTGCAGACCTCTATCTTTGCTTGTTTCCAAGTCTAACGAACTTTTCCGTGTAAAACCTGATGAGCTACCCGCCGCGAACGTCAGACCACTCACTCAGTACTCATGCCCGATAGCTGAGAAGTGAAGTGCGGACATATAGTTGATACAGTCGTTGATACGGATTCAAGAGTTCCACAAAGAGAATGCAAAGCGCGGGGGTTGACAGTCATGCGAATCACCATTACTGTGATATATTGAGGCGAAAAGTAGAGCATACATGAGAGGCTATGAAAGACAGTAGACAATTGGCTGAGCTACTTGCTTGGTATAACATTTTCAAGCTCGGGATGTGACACAAACTATGCGGATCCTCGGTCTGTTTAGCCTGGATTTGAGGAAGAGCACAGATGCGTGTATTGAATGTGCACTCGTAGACAACACCTGCGATATCGTTGACGCCGTTTCTGGGTCCCTGAGCCAATGGATAGTTCTGAGAAATTGAATTTACAAGTGCGTGGTCCGGAACGTGTGGGGCGAAATGCGGGGAGAAGTTTGCAAGCGAAGCGTAGTATCAGAATGAGGATACACCGAGGCGCGAGCTGCCGTTGTCGATGTTCGTAGTGTTGACTCTGTTCTCTGTCTGTGCTGGAAGACTGAACAACGAGTTAGAGATAGAGGTGATTGCGTGAAACAACGAGCAAAATGCGGAGAGAGAGCGGAGGGACCAGTAGGGAGAGGAGAATTACCAGCGAAATAAAATAAAGTTGATTTCGAGGCCCTGCCCTAAGCGCGGGTATGTTCGGGGAAAGATGGTTGAAGCCGGGACTCCGACAGGCGTCTACCGTCTTAGTGTAACAGGCGGGCGGTGATTGGCTTCGGCCCCTTCGTCCGAAGAGAATCACACTAGGAATAAATACATCACATTGAGAACGGGCTTTGCCGTGCATCCCTTCTCCTCCTCCTCTTTTTATCAACACCACCAGTTTCGTCGTCGTCTGCGACGATGTTCAACCTCTCTGGAAGATCAGCAACAGCATGGAAGTCTGCAAAGCGGTTGGCCGCGGGAATGGCCACCGTCTCAGACGCAGCAAAGATTGGTGCTACCAAAGTGCCCATGTCGTTACTTGAGCCCAACGCATACATCAACTACCAGCGCATTGAGGACAACCTCGCCATTGTTCGCGACAGGTATTTCTTCTCATTCTGATTCATTGAGGGGGACAATTTTAACATCAAAATTCAGACTTCAGCGTCCATTGACGCTCTCCGAAAAGATCTTGTACGGTCATTTGGACGATCCCGTTAACCAGGACATCGTCCGTGGTACCAGCTACCTGAAACTCCGACCCGACGTAGGTGTAGATATTGTCCCTCGACGAATATTTTTCTGAATATCTTGCGCTTGGTTATAGCGAGTTGCCTGCCAGGATGCTACTGCTCAGGTTAGTAGCCTTGTTCCGACCTCACACGAAACGTTGTAGTTGACGTCATGAACCTTTCAGATGGCTATTCTCCAATTCATGTCTGCCGGCATGGACACTGCTGCTGTCCCCACCACCGTACACTGTGATCATCTTATCGAGGCTCAAGTTGGTGGTGTCAAGGATTTGGCTCGGGCTAAGAACATCAACAAGGAGGTTTACGATTTCCTTGCCACCGCTACCGCCAAGGTATGTCCCTTCTTTCGCTTGCTTTCGTGTTCTCTTTCTCGTTGAGACGCGTTCAATCTACCCCTGAACACCCCTGTCTAACGTTCGTGTGGTCTAGTACGGTCTCGGTTTCTGGAAACCCGGCTCTGGTATTATCCACCAAATCATTCTTGAGAATTATGCCTTCCCCGGTGGTTTGATGATTGGTACCGACTCTCACACCCCTAACGCTGGTGGTCTCGGTATGATCGCTTGCGGTGTCGGAGGTGCTGATGCTGTCGATGTTATGGCTGATCTTCCTTGGGAGCTTAAGTGCCCTAAGGTTATCGGTGTCAACCTTACTGGTAAAATCTCTGGTTGGACCACACCCAAAGGTGAGCACTGTCGCTTCTCTTCAATCTTTCTATTGCTCATATTCTTGACCAATCAGATGTCATTCTCAAGGTTGCTGGTATCCTTACCGTCAAGGGAGGAACTGGCGCTATCGTTGAATACACTGGTCCAGGTGTTGAGTCGCTTTCTTGCACTGGTATGGCCACCATTTGCAACATGGGTGCTGAGATTGGTGCTACCACCTCACTCTTCCCCTTCAACCACAAGATGGCGGATTACCTCAAGGCAACCAAGCGTGGTGCTATCGCTGACTACGCCAAGGCCTTCTCTCACAACTTGAAGCCTGATGAGGGTGCTCAGTACGACCAAGTCATTGAAATTGTGAGTACAAGGTATGGATGATTGTAGCGATAGGTGACTGACAGTGAGGTTCATCGCAGAACTTGTCCGAGCTCGAACCTCACATCAACGGTCCATTCACTCCTGATTTGGCCACCCCCATCTCCAAGTTCGCCGAAGCCGTGGAGAAGAACAACTGGCCCGCTGAGTTGAAGGTTGCTCTCATTGGTTCTTGCACCAACTCTTCATACGAGGATATGTCTCGCGCTGCTTCAATTGCTCGTCAAGCTACCTCGCACGGACTTGCCACCAAGTCGAAGTTCACCATCACCCCTGGTTCTGAACAAGTTCGCGCTACCATTCAACGTGACGGTCAAATGGAGGCTCTTGAGACTGTTGGCGGTGTCGTCTTGGCTAACGCTTGCGGTCCTTGCATTGGTCAATGGGATCGTCGTGATGTTAAGAAGGGCGAGGCTAACTCCAGTACGTTGGTTCGAATTTCCCCATGAATTATCTTACTAACATCTGTTCAAGTTGTCACTTCTTACAACCGTAACTTCACTGGTCGTAACGATGCTAACCCCGCAACCCATGCATTCGTCGCTTCCCCCGATCTCGTCACTGCTTTGGCGTTCGCTGGTGACCTCCGCTTCAACCCTCTGAAGGATACTCTCGTTGGTGCTGATGGCAAGGAGTTCAAGTTCTCTGAGCCTACTGGCGAGCCTCTCCCCGCTCGCGGTTATGACCCTGGCGAGAACACCTTCCAAGCTCCCCCTGCTGACCGTGCTTCTGTCCAAGTCGCTGTCTCCCCAACCTCTGAGCGTCTTCAGCTCTTGAAGCCCTTCACGCCTTGGGATGGTAAGACTCCTACCGATCTTCCCATCCTCATCAAGGTCAAGGGCAAGTGCACAACTGATCACATTTCTGCCGGTGGTCCCTGGTTGAAGTACCGTGGACATCTCGAGAACATTTCACGTGAGTTTTTCCCTACTCTTCGACATCCCGATTTCCTCAACTGATGAAACTTGACAGAGAACTGCTTGATTGGTGCCATCAATGCTGAGAATGGTGAGGCCAACAAGGTCAAGAACCAGATTACCGGTGAATATGGAGGTGTTCCCCAAGTTGGTGCTTACTACCGTGACCATGGTATTAAGTGGGTTGTCATTGGTGACCACAACTATGGTGAAGGCTCATCCCGTGAACACGCCGCTCTCGAGCCCCGTTTCCTTGGTGGTCTTGCAGTCATTACTCGCTCCTTCGCCCGTATTCACGAGACCAACTTGAAGAAGCAGGGTATGCTTGCCTTGACTTTCGCTGACCCCGCCGACTACGACAAGGTTCAACCATCCGACAAAGTTTCCATCCTCGGCCTGGAGAGCTTCGCTCCTGGCAAGAACTTGACCTTGGAGCTTAAGCACGCGGATGGATCCAAGGAGGAGATTCCTCTTGCTCACTCTTTCAACGAGGGACAGATTGAGTGGTTCAAGGCTGGTTCCGCTTTGAACTTGGTATGTTATTTTTGTTGATGGCTCGAACTCGGTGTACTCATTGGTATCTTTTTAGATGGCTGCTCGTGCTAAGGCGAAGGCCTCTGCATAGGTATGTCTGCCTTTATGGCACGTACCTTGGGATCATACCATGGAATAGAGAAAGAAGTATTCTAAAGACTCCTTGTATTACGTGATACGACTCCCTTTCCTGTGACGCTGGACTGGTGCTTTTTCTCTCCTCTCCGCATGCTCTGGTGCAGTTCAGCCTCTCGTCGACATCCTTCACGATTCGTAGCTTTGACTCAATTGTATGATCCTATATACTTACAACATGAATGGCTATCGTATTCTATTCCTTGCTTTTTGTTTTTGTTACGCTTTTCTTTCCTTTTGTCCTTATCTCTCGGTGCTACGCTTCCAGCGTTGCTTTTTTTCTTTTTTCTCGGTAGTCGAGATCTATCCTACTGTCGTTGTAGTAGTTAATGAAGAAAAGTAACGATTACCCAGAAAATACTTAGTGTGAGTCTCGGTGAAATGGTTTGCGTTGTTTGGTCTTGCTTGGCTGGAGCTTCATCAAAAATTACTTTTTAGGCAAATACATTGTCTCCTTGTTAGCTGCTTCGGCATGGCGTCTCAGACTCTCAGCACAGATTTCTGAATTTTCCGCTCACTTGGCTTTGTTTAAAAGCATTGGATAGAGTGAATATAAATTGTACTCTACAGACACCGTGTCGTGATAATCTCTAGCTTCTTCATCGTAAAGTTATCAATCTTGAAAAACGTAAGATTAGAGAACTTGGTTGCAGGCCCCGATCTAACTCTTTCTTCCTATTTCCGCTGTTCGATGCCATTGTTTGTTATTGAAACAGATACATGAAAACCGAATTCGAATCTAAATGACTAGTAGTAACATTGATTCATCAAGAACGCGATGACTCGGGTATGCTTAGAGCTTCAAAGGCATTTGTGAAGCAGCCACGTTCTTGCCGTCACCGTACGCTATGTCCGGGATCGCAGGTTCTTTGTATGAGTACGACTTGAAAGCAGATCTTTGACTTGCTTATAATTTCTACCGCCGACCCCGCGGTTTGATATTGATACCGCATGTTCTACAGATGGTAAAATGCCATGGTATTTTCTGTAAAAGATGTGAACATTGTTTCTAATATTGTAGACATCATATTCACGAACCTCAGTACTATCCACGGTCTTGCCACTTCTCTGAAGCTGTTACAACAAAGCAAAATCCACGGCAAGACGCGTCCTCTGGAAAATTTAGTATGGGGATCTTGGAGTCATTTCTACCGCCGAGCACCTGTATAACCGCTGCACAGAGTATAGAGCCGTCACGAGGTATCAGGAATCTGTGAAAGCATACCATTTGGCTTCATGTAAGATGGAACGTCGAAACCTCATGATGTTCGTGGTGCATCCACCTGTAGTAGAGTGCTTGAAGCATGATATCGGGATGTGCGACATGTCTTGCCAGCAGCACAGTTCCCCACAGCACGGGGTGCCGCAACCATCGTCACTAGTCGAAAGTATCGGAGATTCGAGATTGAGAACGGTTGTAGCTATAGCAAACGAGAAGTGACTTGAAGGAATCAGCGTAGGAGAGCCCTACCTGGAACATTAGCCATTGAAGAGTCCCGATTGAAATCACCGGATGCTAGATCCATGAATATGCCGTCGCTTGTAGAATGCGCTGCTACAACCAGACCGAATGTCGAATGCAGTGCCATGTCCTGTGAATTTGCCATGAGAAAGATATTTCCGTCACAGTGCTCGCATAGTGGAGAAATTCGTGTTGCGATCGCGAAATGATTGAAATCTGTCTTTTTTTTAACGTCGGATAAGTAAAAAATATATATTGAGAACATTGGATGAGCGAGGTCTTTGATTTATGCCTGAGCCACTTTCAACATGAGTCTCCTCAATGCGGTGATAGATTATGGACAAAAGACAAACCCCACTGTACACTTGTAGCTGGCCAGAGCAGATGCTGTGAGATAAAGGACAAAGGACAAAGGAAAAATATGCACAGCATGCAGTCGTTGGTCGTGACGAAGAGGAAGTCAACCGTTGTGTGACTGGCAGACAATGGACTCGGACGCGAGGCACGTGCAGCGTGTGACTGCGTGGATTGTGGATTCGGCCAACCCTTCTATGGGAGGTAATGCTATGTTGGGATATGACGATCAATCGGCACGCGAGATGGCGATCTTCATTTGGTAATTCGAACTTGAACAACAACCGCCACTCACTGAGGCCAACCGCAGGACCAGCTCGAACATTGAGGGCCACAAACACATATTCTCACGACACATTCAACAATTTGGCATATAAAACATGGACCCCTTCGATCTTCCCTCTTTCTGCTACTACATCCATCTCGCCAATACCCTCCCACCTATTTCTCGATACTTGGCATCGTCCTCATCTCGGCCAATTAAACCGTTGCCCAAGTCACTAAGAGGTGTACACGACATTGAAATGTCCGATGAAACTAATCCTACTGAGCCTCTGGCGGGTACCACATCCGTGTCTGCTGGTCTGGACGCAGACGAGGAGGAAGAAGCAAGAGACACCGTTTCAGACCTCCGTAACGATCCCAGTCTTGTTCAAACACCTCTCCACCGACGAAAGAAACTAGTGGCCCGTCCTGAAGGACAAATTCAGTCACAGCAAACTTGTCAAAACAAACCAATTACCCCGCCTCGTCGAGCACACTCAGGTATGTAGTACTAGATATCTGATAGTCATCTTTTATGGGTTGCTTGTTGACCACTCATGTTCGTTTAGATGCTACCGCTGGTGATGACTCACAGACACCACCGAAGAGACCAATGTCAGAAACAGAGCACAAAGGAAAGGTCCCCGATTCTCATGTCATTCAATACATCCGCGACAACTTTGGCGGTGTCATTCACCGTGGCTACCCACTTCTGGATTTCGTTCGCAATGTTTGGTCGTTTGATCCAAAGGATATTCCAAAGAACTTATACTACATGCGAAAGAATGACGTCAATGGCTACCTCAAGTGCGAGTGGCGGTCTTTGCCGGGTGGGGAGCCTGCATCTTGCAAGCAGTTGCAAACCATCCTGCAGCATTTAGACAGAATGCTGGGAGACAAACCACAGTTCAAGACTGATTTTAACGGCACCTTTCTGAACCTTCGGGAGTCATTCGTCAAGGGAGATTATGCGAAACAGAAGCCAGACTCTACTCTCACGGAAGAGCTGAGGGTAAAGGAGCAAACTTGGACAAACATGGGACATGTTGGAGAGGTCAAAACTGAAGCTTCCTCAAAGAGAGAAGACCTGGTGGATGCAGACGTGATGATCAACTTATCTAAACTGAAAGTGGTGAGCATCTTTTTTTTATTTCCCTCAGTGCGTCTGCTAACGTTTTCTGGTCAGAAACCGTATGAATATGCTGAACCTGCACCTTCGTCATCTGCACCGAACCTCAAGAGGAAGGTGTCGTCGAATGTCGTCGCAGCAGACGACACGGAGCCCAAGCGTGTCCGGAGCAACCACGGCAATGGCTCGTCCAAAAACCCTCCCATTAAAGTGGTCCCAGAAGCCAAGACTGTGGACAATACAATCACGAACCACGAAGTACAGATTGTCAAGTACATCAACGAACTGCAATGTCATGGCGTCCGCAACTATTCGACAGGGATGCTCTTCGAGGGTCGCAAGGTCTCGCTCTGGTACATCGACTGCATGGGCATCATTAAATCTGAACCATTTGACTTCATCGATGAACCGCACTACCTTCTCCTCGCTGTCGCTGCTCTCAAGGCAGCGAATCTCACCGAGCTCGGCATCTCTCCCTTCATCGAATTTCCAGCGAGAACTGCACAGGAACCATTTGGCAGCTACCAGGATGCACTCCTGCAGTTACCTCGGGCCTACGACGCTCAAGATAACTTGATCGAAGACCAGGACGTGCTGCAATTCAGGTTCGACATGTCACACGAACGTGACCTGTTCAACGCATACGGAGCCGTTGGGCGTGGTACAACGGTGTTCCCTGTGAGGACGATACCTGCCGAGGATGAAAAGAGGGAACGCACACGTTTGCAGACGGCGCAGAAGAAGTATGAGAGTGGTGAAGCATTGGTTGCCAAGATGTCGTGGCCTGCGGAGCGGCGCAAGTCGGAAGACGGGTACATTAGAGCTATCAGGACGAAGCTTGGAGAGCACAAGGATGGAAAGGATTATGTGAGGAACATAGTGGAGCTCAAGTACTCACTCACTCTGGGGAGAGGTGCGAAGGAGCTGAAATTCCCCCGTGGGTTGATGGAGACGTTCAAGGAACAGAGCGAAGCCCGTGTATTCCGAGTGCTGATTCTTCAGCGTTACCAACCACTCGAGATGGTTCAGAGTCCCGAGGAGTTCAAGAAGATCTTCAAGGAGGTTGTTGCTGGTAGGTGATCATTACTTCTGAATCCGTGGACAGTCCGGAACTGATATGCTATTCTCATTGTTAGCACACCACTGGGTGTTCACTGTAGCAGAAATCCTCCACCGTGATCTTAGCATCACCAATCTCATGTTTCTTCGCCTGAAGACTGAGGTCATTGGCATATTGTGCGATTGGGATCTCGCTGTAGGCGCAAGTGAGGAAGCGCAAAATCAAGAAATCAAAGATTTGACTAGTAAGTAGTCATCGACTAGTCATCTATTGTGGTCGTAATTTGTTGTGCTGATCCCTTTTCGTCTGCAGCTCCGAGTCACGAAGAACCATCTTCCGATTCGCGCTCAGCTCCTTCGCAAACCGAGAACACCGGCGTAGTCTCCAGCAACAACGACGTCAACGACGACACTCACGAGGAGACGAGTACTGCTCCTCAAGGGAGTCCAGCTGTCGGAACGCAACTTCCTGAGTCACAGAAAAACAGGTTTAGAACTGGAACAGGGCCCTTCATGGCACTCGATCTTCTCCGATACTCCAACCCACCTGTCCATGAATATCGTCATGACTTGGAATCATTTTTCTACGTCCTCGCTTGGTTTTGCGCAGTCTTTGATCCTGAAAAGAATGCTCTCGGATACATCAAGACTTGGCAAGCTGGTTCGCACATCAATATCCTTCACGCGAAAGAGGCATTCGTAACACAACCAGGCCATTTTGAACCCACTTTCGAAATCACGCATGGTCTCTATCGTCCCATTGTCGACACATGGGTCAAATCTCTCCTCTCCCTCTTCGCTCAAATTGAGCGCTGCTCTGCGGACATCCGACTTGTCCAACAACAAGCTGCTCACGACATTCTGACGATTGAAATGTCCAATCAACTTCAGCTCGATTTAGTGAATGCTGTTGATAAAAGGAAGCAGCTGGCGACGTTTAAAAGGTTTATGGATGCTTTGGAGGATAGAAGAAATCAAAAAGCAGTCCCCTGGGCTTTTGCACACATACGCTAGTAGACTACATACCACTGAATATCCGTTTTTGTACTTATAATACTTGTATGAAATGACAAAGTTTGAGCAGAACATTGAGTTGTAGAATCATACAGATAATAGCTACTGGCAGGATTAAAGCCAATCCAGTGAAGGGGGAAATTTCTTCACCGGAAAATGTCCGAAGTTGAACGTTGAGATCTCGCACAGGAACTAGGTATGTATAGACTTTTCATCTGTCTTGTACCTATCCTAGAGCCGTAGCCTATCCTACTGTGAGTGTGGGGACTGAACTATGTTCGAATAATTAGAATCTACCAAAGAGCAACGAAGTCTTCGTCAGAATGAGAGGCTCTCTTGTTAGAAGTCAACAACTTGTATCATCAAAAAAATAAAACAGCGTCCCATCCTATCTCTATGATTTTGAACATACGAAGTGACAGGCAGCAATGGCGATGACGATATTGAATCAAGTATTTTACCGTCCATCCTACTTATCATAGTTCAGTAAAGTTTGAATAGAATGATTAAATATCGAGGAATTGAATTACCACTCGCCGAGGGAGTATCAACGTTGACTGTAATGCTGACGCTGACATTGGGTTGAGATTCATCAGAAACAAACTTCGATTTTTGTGAAAGAAGTTGCTGCAGCTCCGATGCGAAAGGGAACGATGGCGGTTAGGTACAGATGCTGCGCAGCTTTGATCATAGTCACAAAAGCAAACCAAAAAATATGTATTTGGATTGAATGATCTACCAGTGAAGCCTGTGAGTAGGACATTTCTTTCCGTCTGGATTCTTAAATAAGTATTCCTGATGATATTCTTCGGCATTCCACCAGGGACCCGCTGGGGCAAACTCTGTCACTATTTTCTGACCTGAAAACACGTTATATATGATAGCAGGCAGATAAGATAGAACCGCGACACACCAATTGGGTCGAAATGCTGTCGCTGAACTTCAGCCGTCACTCGTTTGGCGGTTTCGAACTGTTCTGGAGAATGGTAAAATATTACCGAGCGGTACTCTGGAGTAGGAGATGTCAGAAAGAGAGTACAAGTCCACATTTCGTCGAACAGTACTCACGAGTGCCCACATTGTGCCCCTGTGAATTGACTGTCGTTGGGTCATGGATGCGGTAGAAAAATTCTACCATGCAATATTAGCGATTTGTCCTAGCCGAAGACAAGAGAGTATGAAGTAAACAGAAACTTACCCACTAATTCTGCGTATGATACAGTATCAGGGTTGAATTCAATCCGCAATCCTTCTGCATGATCGGTGCTTCCGGTGCACACAGTCTTATAGTCAGGGTTGGTAGCTGATTCTTTTCCACCAGTGTAACCGACTGTGGTCTTCAGGATCCCTTTCTTCTCGTTAATCGGATATTGCTTTAAAAACAAACGCTCCACACCCCAGAAGCAGCCTCCCGCAAACGTAGCCACCTCAACTTTCGTGCCTTCGAGATGAGTAAGTTCATGAGATACATTTTCAGCTTCTGTTATTACCTGTCATGATTTAAAAAGCAGATATATTCGGAGAGGGAAGGAGGTATAGTTGGGGACTATCATTTCGAGAAAAGTAGTGCTACTTATACGCTGCGACTCGCGAGAATGGTGGAAATGGCGAAGAATTGAGCAATCTTCGGACTTTCTAGCTTTAAGATCATAGTCACATGACAGAGCGAGATTAGATTAGATTTTGATGCTTATTGCATTGAACTTTAGTCTCCACTGGCAGGTGTTCTTCAATCCTCCTCCTCTTCCCCCAAGGCCTTCAGTATTTGTTCTCTAAACCAATATTAATATTATGGTAGAAATTACAATACGCAAACGACCTCGCACGGAGGCAGTCGTTACACAGCGCAAGTTTTTCAAGAAAACTGCTCGAGGAAAAGTAATCAAAGGTCAGTTCATTTCCATTTTCTGTTACTGTTGTCTTATTCGCGATTCCAGTTTTACGCGAGAGATATCTGAGGAATGATGTTGGATGTGGAATACAAGGTTGTAATATATGCTCCTCTGGCTCCCAAAGCCCTCCATTGCCTTCGAAAGGAGGATTGGACCACGCCTCATTTCCAAATGGTCACTTTGTTGTCCCAGACACCAATGTGTTTTTATCCCAGGTATCTACTTTCCCTCGTTTATGTGACATTATGTGCACGGTTGTAGCGGGAGATGACTTCTACTATAATTTAGATGGACCTAATAGAATCGCCGGCTTTCAACCCACCTATAATCCTTCTTCAAACCGTGCTAGAAGAAGTCAGGCATCGCTCTTTTCCCCTGTACAAGCGTCTCGGTGCTCTTGTGAAGGCAGATGATAAGCGTATATGGGTTTTCTATAATGAACTTTGCTCGTCAGTTCAATCTCCAGCTCAAATTTTCGAACCCTCAACCTTTTTCTCTTAGTGACACTGCTGTTGTACGGAACGAAGATGAGACACCTAATGACAGAAACGACAGAGGTACAAATACCTCATATCAATAATGAGGTGTCTCCTAATCATTATGAATAGGTATTCGAAAAGCAACGGCTTGGTACAACACTCACATCTCTCTGTCACATCTTCCTATACGCGACCAGCCAAGGCAGCCAATTCCTGTCGCTACGCTTCTCACTGATGATGCTGCGAATCGAAAAAAGGCTGAGCAGGAAGGATTTTCCTGTTTATCCGGTATGTCTGTTATACTTGTCACTATACAACCCCTTGCTCACAACCACCAAATACAGTTCGAAAATACGTAGAAGGAATGAAAAACGCTGATAGTCTATTGGATACGATCGCCGTTGGAGACAACGATATCGAACCAACGAAAGCGGCAATGAAACAACGAATATATCCTGAAGTATGTGTGGTACCTGGTAGTCTTCTTTTGGTTTCATTATTAACGCAGAGTTTGCCGTAGTATCTACCTTTGTCTGCGCTTGTTGCCGGTGTCAAAGGCGGACAACTTCACCAGGGTAACTTCCTTCAGAATCAGTATAACTATCTCGAGGTAAGTATCTAATGGTTTTCTTCGTGCCCTTCACCTTAATATTTTCTTACATTCACAAAGGGTAGCGTCAATGTTCCTGCCTACGACAAACCGATCCTTTTGCTCGGCCGTGAAAATATGAATCGTGCCGTTCAAGGCGACATTGTTGCGGTCGAAATTTTACCGGAGTCTGAATGGAAAGCACCTACGGATGAAGTTGTAGACCAAGATGGTGAGCCTACCTATGATTTCACTGTGGTGTTATTGCTCATGTTTGAATGCTAAGCCACTCTCAAGAATGATGACGCAGATGAGTCGGAAGAAGGAGGCGAAGACGTTGAAGCTGCAGCCGAAAAGAAGCTTGTTCGATCTGATTCATCCGAGCGGAGACACGCAGAACGCCAACCGACAGGTAGGGTTGTTGGAATTATCAAACGCAACTGGAGATCGTAAGTTATCTCGCTTGAGCTTCGTTGTCTTCTCGAATGACTGTGGAAATAGGTACGTTTGCCATATCGACAAAGGCTCATTCAACGAGAGTTCCCATGCTCTTCAGACCGTTTTCGCCACCCCGGTATCTCGATTATTGCCTCGGATTCGACTGAGAACTCGACAGGCACCCACACTGATCAGTCAAAAGTTTCTTGTCACTATCGATCGCTGGGATTCATCGTCTCGATATCCAGATGGGCACTTTGTTAGAGCCTTGGGGAAAATTGAAGACAAGGCAACAGAGCAGGAAAGCATCCTATTGGAATATGGGATTCCGTATCGTCCGTTTGGTCAAGCAATATTAGATTGTCTGCCTCCTGAAGGAGATAAATGGGTGGTCCCACCAAAGCAACCTGGTAATCCGGCTTGGAGAGACAGAGAAGATTTGAGGGATGTCATCATCTGCAGTATCGATCCACCTGGTAAGCCTTTGATATTCACCATTATGATAAATACAGACAATCTCATTTTTGTCTACCACAGGTTGTCAAGATATCGATGATGCTTTGCATGCAAAAATGCTTCCTAACGGAAACATAGAAGCTGGAGTTCGTGAGTACCATACAGCCGAGTTGCAATACGTTGCTTTCGTTTAACATACTACTTGTAGACATCGCAGATGTCTCTCACTTCGTTCATCCAGATACGCCAATGGATAGCGAAGCAGCTAGTCGAGGAACCACGGTATATCTTGTCGACAAGAGGATCGATATGTTACCTTCGTTACTTGGGACGAACCTCTGCTCCCTGCGACCTTTCGTTGAACGCTTGGCATTTTCCGTGATTTGGGTGAGTAGGCTTGCCAATTTGTGATAGTTCGAGGTGCTGACCTACGGTCTCGTCAGGAACTCTCCCCTGACGCTGAAATTGTCAATGTGCGATTTACAAAGTCTGTTATTGCCTCAAAAGCTGCTTTTACATACGAAGAAGCACAAATTCGTAAAGATGATCCGTGAGCCATATGTCGTCATGCATTGTGTGTTATCTCCTGCTAACATTGATAATCCAGGAAACAAACCGATGAATTGACTCAGAGTATCCGCCTTCTAAATTCACTTGCGATCAAACTCAAGGCAGGTCGTATGGCAGCTGGTGCTCTCAATCTTGCGTCACCGGAAGTGAAAATCCAAATGGATAGTTCAGAAGCATCTGAACCGATTGATGTTGAGCAAAAGGAGCTGAGAGAGACCAACAGTCTCGTTGAAGAGTTCATGTTATTGGCCAATATCAGTGTTGCGAGGAAAATAGAAGAGGCTTTCCCGAATACTGCCGTTCTCAGGTGAGTTTCGAGATGGAGCTGTTGAAAATAGTTCTGATAATTCGTTTGTAGGCGCCATCTTCCTCCTGCGCCATCGAGATTTGATAATCTCAAGGATATGTTGAAGAAATGCAAGGGCTTTAGCTTAGATGTATCTTCATCAAAAGCACTAGCCGATTCTCTCGACAAATGCATTGTGATTAAACCATTCATTCATCTGCTACATAGTACTCGATTTACTGATACCTCAACTTTTCTTAGGATCCAACGGAACCAAAATTCAATACTCTTGTCCGTATCCTGACAACTCGATGCCTCCAGGCTGCAGAATACTTCTGTTCTGGAAATGAAGGACGGGATACATTCGGACATTATGGTCTCGCCAGCCCGATCTACACCCATTTTACTAGTCCGATTCGTCGTTATGCTGGTACGTCTCCTCAGTTGGGGTGAAGCTATCGTTACTAAACCCTTATTCAGATGTCTTGGCGCATCGTCAGCTGTCAGCTGCAATCTCATATGCTCCTCTTCATCCCTCTCTTCATTCCAAGTCGCATATTACCCAAGTCCTTCAAGTTGTGAACCAAAGGCATACGTCTGCGCAAATGGCAAGCCGTGGGAGCGTCGATTTCTATGTGACGTTAGCCTTGAAAGGTAGAGCACAGAGAGGCAAGGTTATCGAAGATGCATATGTGATCAGAACTTATCAAAACGGGTTGGCTGTCTTTGTCCACAAGTGCGTTTCCTCTTGATGGTGATGCTCATGCGTTTACTCATATTTTGTTACATGGTCAGATTGGGTATCACTGGAATAGTCACATTTGACAAAGGCAAGACTGAGTTTGATGCTGAAAATTATTGTATCAAGTTCCCACCGTCGGTCACAGGAGGCAAGGGTGAAGTCGTGATTGCTGTGTTTAGCAAAGTCTCCGTTCACATCGAAGTCGAGCAAGACAAGAATACGCAAAGAGGCAAGACAAAAATGACATTAGTCCAACCTGTGGATTCTAGCCATTTATAATACAGTCATAAAGTACTGTTTATAAATGTATTCGATTTTACAATACTATGCTACAGAACATCGCTCTCGACACTTTTGACTGAATAGAATATTACGATCTGCCAATGATGGAATGAATGGATGTGTCTCATCAGAAGCTAACCAGTCTATCGAATATGTGCAAATGGCCATTCGGTGTGTTCAACTTCCCCAGAATCGTCCTCAAGGGCTTCCATGAATTTCTCAAAAGTAGCGAGATCCTTCCTTCTTGCCCTGACATTATTCAGTTGGTCCGTAAGCTGAGCAATTTGTTTCGATCCTCTAGCACGAGCGCCTTGTTGATGTATCGTCCGTATCTCTGTGCCGCAGAGCTCTATTTGGGCAAACTGTGCAACTAGATCTCGGACCCATGTGTCGACAATGGGACGATAGAGTGCATGCGTGATTTCGAAAGTGGGTTCAAAATGGCCTGGTTGTGTTACAAATGCCTCTTTCGCATGAAGGATATTGGTATGCGAACCAGCTTGCCAGGTCTTGATGTATCCAAGAGCATTCTTTTCAGGGTCAAAGACAGCGCAAAACCAAGCGAGGACGTAAAAAAAAGACTCCAAGTCATGACGATATTCATGGACAGGTGGGTTGGAGTATCGGAGAAGATCGAGTGCCATGAATGGGCCTGTTCCAGTTCTAAACCTGTTTTTCTGTGACTCGGGAAGTTGTGTGCCAACAGCTGGACTCCCTTGAGGAGTAGTACTCGTCTCCTCGTGAGTGTCGTCGTTGACGTCGTTATTGCTGGAGACTACGCCAGCGTTCTCGGTTTGCGAAGGAGCTGAGCGCGAATCGGAAGATGGTTCTTCGTGACTCGGAGCTGCAGACGAAAAGGGATCAGCACAACAAATTACGACCACAATAAATGAGTACTTACTAGTCAAATCTTTGATTTCTTGATTCTGCGCTTCCTCACTTGCGCCTATAGCGAGATCCCAATCGCACAATATGCCAATGACCTCATTCTTCAGGCGAAGGAACATGAGATTGGTGATGCTAAGATCACGGTGAAGGATTTCCGCTACAGTGAACACCCAGTGGTGTGCTGACAATGAGAATAGCATATCAGTTCCGGACTGTCCACAGATTCAGAAGTAATGATCACCTACCAGCAACAACCTCTTTGAAGATCTTCTTGAACTCCTCGGGACTCTGAACCATTTCCAGCGGTTGGTAACGCTGAAGAATCAGCACTCGGAATACACGGGCTTCGCTCTGTTCCTTGAATGTCTCCATCAACCCACGGGGAAATTTCAGCTCCTTCGCACCTCTCCCCAGAGTGAGTGAATACTTGAGCTCCACTATGTTCCTCACATAATCCTTTCCATCCTTGTGCTCTCCAAGCTTCGTCCTGATAGCTCTGATGTACCCGTCTTCCGACTTGCGCCGCTCCGCAGGCCACGACATCTTTGCAACCAATGCTTCACCACTCTCATACTTCTTCTGCGCCGTCTGCAAACGTGTGCGTTCCCTCTTTTCATCCTCGGCAGGTATCGTCCTCACAGGGAACACCGTTGTACCACGCCCAACGGCTCCGTATGCGTTGAACAGGTCACGTTCGTGTGACATGTCGAACCTGAATTGCAGCACGTCCTGGTCTTCGATCAAGTTATCTTGAGCGTCGTAGGCCCGAGGTAACTGCAGGAGTGCATCCTGGTAGCTGCCAAATGGTTCCTGTGCAGTTCTCGCTGGAAATTCGATGAAGGGAGAGATGCCGAGCTCGGTGAGATTCGCTGCCTTGAGAGCAGCGACAGCGAGGAGAAGGTAGTGTGGCTCATCGATGAAGTCGAACGGTTCAGATTTCGCGATGCCCATGCAGTCGATGTACCAGAGCGTGACCTTGCGACCCTCGAAGAGCATCCCTGTCGAATAGTTGCGAACACCATGACATTGCAGTTCGTTGATGTACTTGACAATCTGTACTTCGTGGTTCGTGATTGTATTGTCCACAGTCTTGGCTTCTGGGACCACTTTAATGGGAGGGTTTTTGGACGAGCCATTGCCGTGGCTGCTCCGGACACGCTTGGGCTCCGTGTCGTCTGCTGCGACGACATTCGACGACACCTTCCTCTTGAGGTTCGGTGCAGATGACGAAGGTGCAGGTTCAGCATATTCATACGGTTTCTGACCAGAAAACGTTAGCAGACGCACTGAGGGAAATAAAAAAAAGATGCTCACCACTTTCAGTTTAGATAAGTTGATCATCACGTCTGCATCCACCAGGTCTTCTCTCTTTGAGGAAGCTTCAGTTTTGACCTCTCCAACATGTCCCATGTTTGTCCAAGTTTGCTCCTTTACCCTCAGCTCTTCCGTGAGAGTAGAGTCTGGCTTCTGTTTCGCATAATCTCCCTTGACGAATGACTCCCGAAGGTTCAGAAAGGTGCCGTTGAAATCAGTCTTGAACTGTGGTTTGTCTCCCAGCATTCTGTCTAAATGCTGCAGGATGGTTTGCAACTGCTTGCACGATGCAGGCTCCCCACCCGGCAAAGACCGCCACTCGCACTTGAGGTAGCCATTGACGTCGTTCTTTCGCATGTAGTATAAGTTCTTTGGAATATCCTTTGGATCAAACGACCAAACATTGCGAACGAAATCCAGAAGTGGGTAGCCACGGTGAATGACACCGCCAAAGTTGTCGCGGATGTATTGAATGACATGAGAATCGGGGACCTTTCCTTTGTGCTCTGTTTCTGACATTGGTCTCTTCGGTGGTGTCTGTGAGTCATCACCAGTGGTAGCGTCTGAATGAACATGAACAGTCAACAACCAACCCATAAAAGATGACTATCAGATATCTAGTACTACATACCTGAGTGTGCTCGACGAGGCGGAGTAATCGGTTTGTTTTGACCAGTTTGCTGTGACTGAATTTGTCCTTCAGGACGGGCCACTAGTTTCTTTCGTCGGTGGAGAGGTGTTCGAACGAGACTGAGATCGTTATGGAGGTCTGAAATGGTGTCTCTTGCTTCTTCCGCCTCGTCTGCGTCCAGACCAGCAGACACGGATGTGGTACCCGCCAGAGGCTCAGTAGGATTAGTTTCATCGGACATTTCAATGTCGTATACACCTCTTAGTGACTTGGGCAACGGTTTAATTGGCCGAGATGAGGACGATGCCAAGTATCGAGAAATAGGTGGGAGGGTATTGGCGAGATGGATGTAGTAGCAGAAAGAGGGAAGATCGAAGGGGTCCATGTTTTATATGCCAAATTGTTGAATGTGTCGTGAGAATATGTGTTTGTGGCCCTCAATGTTCGAGCTGGTCCTGCGGTTGGCCTCAGTGAGTGGCGGTTGTTGTTCAAGTTCGAATTACCAAATGAAGATCGCCATCTCGCGTGTCGATTGATCGGCGTATCCCAATATAGTATTAACTACCATACAAGGGGCCGAACCCACACAATCCACATTGCACGTGTCCCGAGTCCATTGTCTGCAGTCACACAACGGTTGACTTCCTCTTCGTCACGGCCAACGCCATCTGCATATGCGGCTATGTATATGTTTGCTTTGTCCTTTGTCCTCTATCTCACATCTAGCATTTGCTCTCCGACCAACGACAAGTGTACAGTGGAATTCCCCAGGTTTGTCTTTTGTCCATGAGCTATCACCGCATTGAGGAGGCTCATGTTGAAAGTGGCTCAGGCATTCATCATAGACCTTTTTTTTCAACTTTCTCAACAATTTGTACTCTCCAACATCCAAAAAGCGACAGAGTTCAATCTATTCGCCTTCGCAGTACGACTGTCTCCACTGCGAGCATTGACACTCCTCAAGTTGGTAGCATGTTGACGTTTATATCCAGTCACCAATGAACTTCACCGAAGACCTACACACGCATTATAGCTGCAAATTATAGGCGAATATCCTACTCAGACTTCGCCGCTGGAACGTGCGCTGCCCAAAGCTTAGCCAAATCCCAGAAAGACCGTTTGAATCAATGAATGCATCAACAGGATTCATATCGCAAAAGACATTTAGGTTCAAAGTATTACGGTGTCTCCCGTTGCTTCCCCCAACTATTACAAACCCTGATATATGTTTTGAATTACAGAACTCCCCAACGTGTCTTTCAATACAAATCTCTCTTCCTGTTATCGAATGTGAGAATTCAAATCACGTACTCATCTAGGTTCCCTAAATCTGACGGATCATAGCGAAATCAATGTTCTTGATTTTGTGCGCCCGATGCTATGTCGTCGGCCTCATCGCCACACAACAGACTCTCGACATATCATTCTCAGGAACCAATGCCATTCAACATCCGGTTTGGTCGCAGCAGCGCAGCCTACCGCACAAGCGACGCAATACCAATGGATTCAATACCCTTAGCTGTTCCGGTAATGTCCATAGAAACTCTTCATTGTGAACGATGCCAGTGTACGTGTACTCCTACGCTTATCCAGTCGACGTCTCTTCTCGTCGACTATAGTAACACCCGTTCTCAATCTCTGATACTTTGTACTAGTGACGACGGTTGCGGCACCTGCTGGCAACTGTGCTGTTGGCAAGACATGTAGCATATCACGGTACCGTGTTTCACGCATACCAGAGTTGGATGCGCCACGAACATCATGAGGTTTTGACGTTCCGTCTTACATGAAGCCGAACGCTACCCTTTCACGGATACCTCGCGATGGGTCTATGCTCTGTCTAGTGGTTATCTAGATGCTAGGCGGTAGAAAAGACTCCAAGGCCCCCGTACTAAGTTTCTCAGAGAACGTATCTTTCCGTAGGCCCTTTCTTTCACGTAACGGCTTTTAATATCTCATGGGGGGAGGACGCAGTGAGGTACGCGAACATGATTTCCACAGGTATAGAGGCGGCATTTTGGATACATGATTATGCCTTTATTTCGATCCTTGGGAGACCATGAGTAGGACATCCATCATTCTCCAAACTGTGCTGCATGAGGCAAGGGCTGTCGAAAATCGAAACGTGATTTCAAGAAGTTCATGGTTACCACGCACATTATGGTTCGTTCCTTCTCTCCACCTCGGAAGAAATCTCACTCGGCCTAAGATGGGTTACATCGAAAATGTTTCATCTTCCCTGTTTTCTTCGGTTATCGGTATCTGATTTTTGACATTTCCTTTGGTGACTCTTGCTCAATTTTTAGGCGTGGCTTTGTCACTCTCTCTGATCGAGAGTCAAGGCAACGAACGAACATGGTGTTTCCGACTCGGATTATAACCCCTGTCGATAATGTGCGAGACCACATCCAAATCCTCAACCAATGCAAAGAGTAACCTGATTTACCTGAAACTGTGAAGTTTTGGGAACCAGATCACTTTTAGATGAAATCATGTGGAAAGAGGCGAAGCAATGTCCCTCAACGTTGACTCGACTCCGAGGGATGCAACTTGACTCCAAAGTTTGTGGACTTCCTATGCCGTTTACGCCATTCTGTGAGTTCGCCATTTACTTCCTTCCGACACTTTACTCGCTCTTCAGAATGGCATCTATCTTTCGTTAATTCACCATACCGATGGATCAGAAATGCGAGATTTCTCAGACCCGTTGAAACGGTTGGTCATCCATTGGTCACCGGGCCTCATCTAATATGTTGTTTCGCAAGTTTGTTAGAGCACACAAACGCGGATCACGCTGTAGGAGAACTCAACGGGGCTGTTCTCTCTGCAGTCGTCGACGGAGAGTAAGCACCGAAGATGTGACGATCAACTCCATCTCTTTGACAAAAATCTCATGGTCTCTCGGTGCGCTACAGTCGACATATCCTGTCAATGTCTCGACAGGTCTCAGCTTGAATGCCTGTTCTTTTCTGTTCCCGCGATCATTCCACGGGTATGTACTAATGCTTGTTTTTGAGTACGTAGATGCACTGTACTTATAGTTGAGTAGATCAAAGATGGTTTGCATCGCCACCAATAAGCCGCCAATCTGGATAATTGAATATTGAATGATTGTGTTGTCCCAAGAACTCGGAGCCGTAACTTGAAGCAACGAAGCATCACTGAATTTTCCGACTCGACCCATTCGACCCACACTCAACTTCCCCTGACGATCTGCTGAATAACAAGCTCGACTGAGTGCCTAAGGACCCTATCCCATGGGATATTACGACGCAGCCATTGTGCGATAAAGTTCTTGTTTACACTATTCAGGTACGCTCACATTCATCAATTGTTATACGTACAGTACTTTGCTTACTCACCAGTTCCTGTATTTGATATGATGGTTCATTGGAAGAGTGCACGATGCATTGCTTTGATGAGAGAAAAACCCAATTTTTACATCCTTTCATCTGTTCATTCGACCGGCTTTCCTTGCACTCTAGCCACGCACTCTTCCTGGCTTCCCATGAATGCACATTTCCAACCGACACGACCGGATCATGTACAGTATGTTTCAGCTCCAACTCCTAGCAAGCAATAATCGTGGTGTTCTGGTTTATACAGCGTTTATGGGATGTTTCACCACCTATCATCTGAGTCTTCCACAGGATAACTCGATAATCGGTATCATTTACTTGACCCATCGGGGTCGACAACCCCCGGGCCCTGTGTGTACGATCAGCTCAACTCCCTGTGTTTACCTCGTTCGGTCGTCAATGATCGCTTGTTCACAGATGGCTTGTAAACTGTTGAGAGATTGATGTATTGCTACTACCCGTGCACAACTTATCATTTATCCTTTTATTCTAGGTTCTACTCTACGCATTTATCCTACTTTTGGTTGCATCCCGACTTTGACTGTGGGGTTAGGTTCAGGTACGATTAAAGTCAGATCACTGCAAGATTTTTAAAGTTGATCGCTTCCACGTAAGTGTGAGCAGTGCATCCAGTGCAAATAACCTGATGAACTCTTCGCACGTAGGAATATCAACACCGGCATAATATTTGTCAATCTAGTAAACATCAAGCGAGTATTGTAAAACGAAAGCCTCAATTATTGCGACGCCAATCGGCCTCGGCGTCAACCTTGACCTAGTACTGCGCCCGCCGAGTTGCACTAAGTCAAGTGAATCTCTCACTTTGGCTATGAACCGTCATAAACAACTCTACTGCGCGGCTGCGTGTCCCATAACATAATACTCTGGTACTACAATTATCTTCTGAAAAAGCGACAAAACAACTCATAATTATTATTCTTCCGCAGTGTGATTCAACATGCGGGCGATCATTGAAACATCGGGTGTCTCTATCTCCCCGTCGTGACTCTTACACGTGTAGGCCGTCTCTTGGAACACAGGAGGAGAAATGGCTAGATCAGTGCGTCGCTACTTTGCATAATACTCACTGATTGCCTTACGTGGACTGTCACTTAGTTTCGGCCCTGCAAATGACTCGATAATACTACTTGCCGGCAAATCAAGACCAACCTGACCAACAGTTCACAACATCTCCACATGGTTTCTTCACCATCGACTAGCACTACGGAATGAAAATGCGCAGAACTATACTACCGCCTCTTCGGGCTGGTTCTGATATAACGGAACATTTGGTAGAGTAATCATATTTATACTCAATGTTGTCTCTACTCTACTGGCCATTCCTCTCAAAGTACTTTCACCCTATCTACCTTCTACTTCCTGGTGAGTCTTCAGTCAGTTATGCATGCTTTTTCAAATGGACCACTAATCCCGATCGGACATTCTTAATGCACAGGAATCTAACAGACCTACGAGGTTGCCCGGTTTTCGCGCATTATTTCCAGGCATGAATAGAAACTACGAGTACAACTAGGACCCGAACTGACTCAATGAAACTTTGTTTCTTTAGAATATATTGTCAATTTACCTCCGGTTTTTCCTGAAGAATCCTCAGGTCATCTTCTTTCCCAGTCTTCTTTAGTGAGTGGCGCAAGCTAATATCAGTAGACCATCGCTAACCATATGTTTTCAGTCGACAAGATTAGTTATGTCCAACCGATCATCATCATCTAGTCAAGGTAGCAGCTCAGCCGGTCAACGGGGTGATGCACAAAACTCTCAACAAGCCCTGCCACCGTTTTCTCATATCGATGCTGTTGCACGAGGCGTTTTGCAGCCACATCCAGTTGCAACAGGTCATCACCCATCGGTGCCTTCCGTAAATGCACCAGGTAGACCAGAGACACCTCAACTTGGAGAAACGGATCCATCCGTTCCTCTTCATCGGGTTGCAGGTGCGGGACGAAAGAAATATCTTTGTGAAGAGTGTGGAAAAACATTCGACAGGTTCGTCAATTCGCATTCGTTACAGATCACAGGTATGATATAGCTTGCTAATCTAAAACTTGACGACATAGACCCAGCAGTTTGAGGAATCATATCAACTCCCATACTGGCGAACAACGTGAGCATTAATGAACTATTGTATACATGATGACATCCAGACCAAACTAATGAATTCGATTTTTGTTTGTTTCGATTTGCAAATGACAGCTTTCCTATGCCCATATCCACACTGCGGAAAACGGTTCAGTATACGATCAAATATGTTGAGACACTACCGCTTGCATCCTGGGATGGAAAACATCACTGATGTACCTGAAGGGATGTCGAGTGAAGTACGACCATCATCTTCTTCTACCATTACTTTCGTTCTTGATCCACGAGGCGCCTCAACTTCGTGGCAACCAAGGACATCTACTCCACAGCCTGGTCATGCCTCCAGCTATAATCCTTCATCCGCAAACTCAGGAGCAAATTCGTCGGGCTATACATATCCTATGCCCTTACCACCACAAGACTATTCGAATTCATCATCAAGACGCTGATCATGATCCCGCATCACGAGTAAGAGAGTACCTCCAAGTCCACAGCAATGGGTGCTGTCGGCTGTACTAAATGACTCCTTTTACACTGCATATTGTCTATCTATCAAGGTTAATTTTCCCATTTCTCAGCGGACTTGTTTTACGGTATATCAATGGACATTGTTCGTCGTCGCTTTTTCTGCCACACATATTTATAGCCATGTCTCAATTTGTATCCTACTTTATCGCCACAACTTTAGCGACTATTGTTAATTCTAGTTTTCTACTCTCCTCCGTACTCTTTCTATGTATTTTGTTGTCGAGTTCACATATTTTTATTACTCTTGACCAATTTCGTTGATCTCATTCAAATTCGCACATTATGTATGGATTAATTTATTTATGTACAAGATCTTAGATTGACCATGTATCTACTCCGCCACAAAAGATCCGATGTTGTGTATATTTATTGGCTACCCAAACTCACAAGCTTGATCAATCTTGGAGTACTTACTGATGCTAGGAACTTGAGTCTGGAAAGGGAAGGAATACTTCCAACAGCGAGCCACGAGAATCGAGAGTTGAATTGGGTACTACTCGGATAGTACGTGTCCTCCTCGCATGCGCAAGAGCTACTGAAAACTGAAAGCCATGTGCGCAGGGCAATTCATACACTGGTATTCTCATCAGAATCGACTGGTCTGGATGACGATCATCTTGCAAGACTCCGAGTCTAAGAAGTATCATACACTCCACCCGAGGTTTGAGCCTCCGACGAATGCATGTCAGAGTTTTTTAGACCTCTGTTGCAAAGTCGAGCTCGTCTTTTACATAACCAAAAGTGCGAACCAGATGAACAGATGTCCTCGCATTACAAGTGGAAGCGAGGGTATGGGATTCACTAATGATTGAAGGAAATATCTGTCCTTCTTCTGCAAACTAAACTTGAGGCTGATCGAGACCACAAACTGTGGTTGAGTATTCTCATGATCTTCATATCCAACTGTGAAATATAATTTTGTCAGTAGGTCACGGAGCGGAGAGCGAACGTAATTGTTGAAGCCCCCGGAAATTGAAAAGTATTAAGTATGGCCTTTGAGGAATATATAGATATATCGTTTGACGGGCTGAAGATGAAGCATCTTGTATCCAGAGACAAGTCTCTATTATTTCGTCTATTTCGTTCGTAAAAATACAGTGATGAATCCTTTGATGACAAGCTCGACAAAGGCCGTGGAAGGCGATACTAGGGAGGGAGCACTCTCGCGATGGATTGATGAGTCTGGTGCCCGGGTCACAAATCAAATATTATGACATTTCCTTTCCATGTGCCCAACACGAGTCGTCCGGTCTTCTCATCATAATCTGCCGCTGTGAAATTACCCCCAACGAGGTTCAATTTACACAGGGTCCTCTCTTCATACATTGATAGCTCGGGATGGCGATCATGCAATACTCCAGGAAACAGGGCGCCAGCGATATACTCCCGAGGGTTATCTGAATGCGGAGCTTGAGCCTCCGACGAATGGACGTCAAACGTTGTGAGATCGGTATGTCGAGGACGTGCTTGAACCCAGATTCCGGTACCATTACGACCAATGAACACCTTTGGCAAACGGAGATAACCGCGTGTCAAGGGGATAGTCTTTTCAAGAGTTGGCGGGAATATGTAAGGATTCAGATTGGCATCATTTGAACTTTGATTAAGGTGAGATTTGTCGATATCAGTTCCGTGAGTAGATATATCCACATCTGGGGAAGACGAGCGTGAAGAAGAAGGAGAGGCGGTGCGAACGTAGTCGGGATTGGGGTGAAGTGTGTAGACGTTTAAGGAATATGTGTTTTGAGACCAAGGATCATCATTTTCGGCACGTAGAACGATGGTATACGGAGGGAAATGGTCTGTTTCGATCTGGTTATCCAGTGATTGAGGGCTCAACGCAATGCCACCGATCCAACCAAAAGAATGGCTCGCAACCGGATGGTTGAGAACTAGAGGTGCACCAGGTGGTTGGAAGACTATATCGGTAAACACCTCCATGGATCGAGCACGGACGACGAATACATAGTTGCGTTTAAAGATGACGTTAAGGCACCGGTTGTACTATCAAAATGTCAATCAAGTTTAGTGATTAGATGATTCGAAAGCCTATACCTGAAAATGATAATCAGCGGGAACTTCAAGTCCTTGGAGGGTTGCTGAGCATTTCGTTTTTAAATCCACGATATGCGTCTCCACAGCATCATCGCTGATGATAAGATGGTGTGCCTGAAGTGCGACAGGAGCACACTTCATTTCCATCTTTCTTCTGCAGACAAGACCATACGGAAATCTCGATTCCTGTTCACGCAGTGAAAACACTTCTATATGTTGATGCCTAATCTCAACTCAGATAAATCTGCTGAAGAATTAATTCGAACGAACGTACCCGGGAAGAGAACTATCGTATGATAATGCGATCACGAATTCTGAATTAGGCACCGAATTCACGACAAAATGTCGAAGCACAATTCCTTTGGGACACCACTCTGCGATCTTTTTCGGTGCTGCATTGAGAGGTGAATAGAGATCACCCATGTCCCAAACCTCGACGACAACCCATATTCCGGTGGTGACAGTGACGAATCGGTTCCTTTTGTGATCAAGAAGGAAATGCACCTCGGATATCGCACAGGAGCTGACTTCTAGGTGGGTCCGGCGACGAGGACGACGAGAAGGATCCGTCCAAAATAGACCGGCCTCATGGGAATTGCGCGTACAAACCTCCAATTCGAAGGAGTTAAACTGCTGTATGGCATCGAAAGGAACGGGGTAGCCTTGATGTATGACATTCGCCTTCAACGCGTTGAGCCAAACGATGCGAGTTTTGGACACTGCAAGCAATCGTCTCGATACCTGACACAGTACGATTGATTCAGCGGGAGGTTTGACTTCACATCTGACTGACCTGTCGTAGAGAAAGTATTGTTTTCAGATCTAGAAAGCTGTACAAAAGAATCAGCGTATCATCATCAAGTGCTAACAAAGCGTTGGAGATCCTGCAGTTACAGTGCATGTAACACATATGTGAGTACTGGTTTTCTTGATACTATTTTCCTCTTACATAAATTGCGGGTGGAAGTTGTGGATTATGAGCTTTGGCGTGGGGGTTAGGTGAATACCCGGACACAAATTCCACTACTATAGTAGCCTGAGAGTGCGCCCGATTCGTGGCTCGCAAGCGTCTAGACCTCAGATTTTAGTCTGTGTACAATGGTGCAAGATACAGGCCTACACAGGATTCAGAGATGCGAGTAAATGGAGGACGAAGGCAAGTTGCAGTGGGTTATGTAAACTCAAGAGTCAAAGCACGGAATTTTACTTAGGTCATGTGATCAGAAGGAGAAATGGGATGAGGAGCAGCATGGACTAAAGTCTAAAGGCATCTGAAAGAAAAATACATACAACCTGATGCTAAAATAATGCTATGTAAAGAAAATCAAACGAATATATATAGTCTACATTATTTGCAAGGGTGAAAAGTATTCTTTTAGCTGCGAATTTGGAAGTTGCGGAGTTATGTACTCGGTACATGTTATGAATATTAATGGAGATGTTGCAAGATAGTTTTTCAGGAAACGGTAAAACTAATGAGCTGGTAGTTAACATTCCGTGCAAGCATGTCAGTAATCATGCATCGACAGAATGCGAATTCAGAGTGTATCTAGACTCGCGCCGGGTGGTAAACCTGGCTCTGTGGGCAGCTGCAGGCTAGGAACTCATTATAATTCAATGACAGAGTCGTTGGTGTTGCATAAACGCATACGGGGCGCGCTGGTAATACAAGTACATAGTGGACAGAGTGAGGCGAAGGGGACCTAGTTATAGTACAGATCCAAGACTCAAAAGGTATCATCAAATCAAACATACGAAGCACTGCAGAAAACAGAGTGGAGGGCAAACAAATCTGAAGAAATCGTGACTATATCTAAGTAGCGGGGATAGTTAGCGTGTGTCGTGAATAAGGCGTGCAAAATATACGTCACTAACTCGAAGACCAAGCTTTAACAAACAGAGGACTGATATGAAACCGGAGAGTGACCATAGCGAAAACTATGAACCACCAATAGAGAATGTTCAACTAGATGGATGAATGTTCAAAGAACTTCAGGCATGTGAGGCGCGATTACAAGCCGAAGGAAGGGGCCGATAGTTTTGAGAGGGAGATTTACAAGAATTCGGCGGGGTCTCTCCATTCGGCGTCTTCGCATCCGTATGATTCCAACCACTCTGCTGCATTGTACTGTGTTCTGCCCTTGGGCCATTCTTCAATCTGTATCCCGTTTGCGGTGCGATTGACGGTGTAGTAATCATCATCGATCCGTGCAAGGCGGACATTTGGGAAACCCTGTTCAATCACAGCATTGACATCGTCTATCTGCGATTGAGCAATACCAACAAATTTCAGGTCAGGTGGAAGACCAGGACGGAGTTGCTAGGAACACAAAATTCAGTAAATTTGAGCAAACATCATGCAGTTTATGACTGACCGAAACGAAACCTAAGGAATCTGTTGTCGGCAGAGAGTGTAACGTTAGAGCGTGTACACTCCTGGGAACAAGCCACATCGCTACGGCCGCCGCAACGTCTTTAGGCAATGTCGCAGTTAGGCTTTGCAATCGTGTCAACGATGGCAATACACCCCAGACATTGGCGTCGTATCCCAATCTCTTGTGAGCGTAGTCGGCACTAGGTACAGTCAATTGAAGAGTATGTAACTGAGTCCTGCCTCTCAAAAATTCGGAGATCGCGGGGAAGAGATCGTAGTCGTTGACGCGGTAGCCTACCAATGAGATTGAGAAATGTCGGAGGAATGGCAGTGAACTTCGGAATTCTCTGAATTGAACAGAAGCACTACATTCAAGAACACATTGAAGGCGAAGCGACTCAATTTGGTGCCCGTTGGAGAGAATATCAGCTAGTGCATGGGAGTCTTGAGGGAATGTTCCGAGGAAATCGAGATGTGTAAGGTTGCGAATGGAGATGACATCCGAGGGGAAGGTCCAATTGAGGTTTTGTAGGTGTATGGTTCGGATCGAACCTTTATTTCTGGCAAGGAACTCGTAAACTTCTGCTGGGTTGCCTCCATTAGCCGCGTACGAAAACTGTGTGATGTGCTTAAAGCGCGGTATTCGGAGTTCTCCCGTTCCATCGGATGGCCTACAATCGTCTCAGTAGATGTAACAAGAATCTTAAAAAATACACTCACATGAGTGATAATCCGAGCAGTCGGTGGTTGATTGTCTCGAGGACGCGGAGGAAAGATAGCATATCTTTCCACCTCATCGAGCAGTGCACATGTTTCAGATTGTTCATTCGAGGTAGTGCATTCGACAACATCCCTGATTAATGAAAAGTCTGCCGTCCGCACCAAAACCAAATGGAGAAGAGCTGCTTACCAGTTTGGAATGTCATCGGGGAAATATCACGCCCAGGCACAAATACTCGTAAAGTTTTGACGAGACTTGCGAATGCAGAATCAGTGATGATTCGAGTCAAGATGTCAGCGCTCCTTTGGGAATCCCATTTGTCTGCAGCTGCATGTCGCCAGAGTTCAGATTCGCATGTTGTTGTATCATCGGAAGGATGAAACGTACCGAAGTGGAGATCGACTTTGCGGAATAATAATTGGCTTGCAATACGAGAAAGGACGTGGGGGACAAGCAGCAATGTTTTAAGATCGCGACGAGGAAGGTAGAGCGCGATCTGTCGCCAGATTTCGGTTGAGAAGCCAGGCGCTCCTCTAGGGTGCGTTAAAGACTAAAAATAAGAGTCGTTCAGAGGTGCAACATCATGACAAAGTTTATATGCTCACTTTGCCTGTGTTGCCAGTTGGGAGAGCCATGAGCGATCGAGCTTCAGGATGTTCAGGTTCCAATACAAGAATGGCTTGAAGGTCTAATAAACGACTCGAGGATTAGATGCACATGTCGAGGTCATATAATGGAATGGCCTAGGCCGGACCCGACCTTGATGAGCACTGTCTCGAAGACCGCAAGCCAACCTCGCCTTCGCCCGAAGGAGACGAGCTCGTGCAGCGCTTCCAGGTGACAGCTTTGAGACTAAAAGCAAGGCCTGTACTGCGTTCTCGATGATGACTCTCGAGCTGGATTTAAACGTGTTCATATTCGCGAAATTCACCAAAAAATAGTAAGGAGCTGTGTACAGGTGTGTAGATAAAACCAAACACCAACCGTTCAATCTGCAGATGCTGCATTGCGTATAGCAGGACATCTGCCTTTTGCTCATCTGGGAGGATAGAGGTAACATCTCGCAGACTAGCGTCTAGTATTCTGGGGTTGAACACGCTCATTTTGGAGGAATTCCCAATCGCGATAGGACACGATATTTTCTGTGAGTTGCTCATTCAGAATAACAAGGTTGATAGCTTGAGAAGTCCATCAACGCACTTTAAGACGTTACCCCCGCTACTTTCCTAATCCACCACTCGGTAAGCGTCCTGACAACGTGTTTCCTACTTCAAAAGACTTGCTTGGGTGATTTTCTATAGCTTTCCTTCACATTTCACCGTAAATTTGTAAACCTCGAGAATTTGTAGCAAACATTACCTACAAACTCCCTTGAACCCCTTGGTCACTGCTCCCTCTAAGCTCGGTCCCTTTTGCTAGAGGTGCGATGGAATGAGAACAGAACCTAGCGAGTTCAGAGCGGGTGGAAGGTCTGCGTCGAGGGATTGGAGATCGTGCTGTGTGAGAGAAGAAGTTGGGAAGAAGAGCCTCTCCAAGGTCGTTGCTGAATTCCAAGTGAATAATGGTATAATATTTCAAATTGGAGTTATGAATTATGATTGGCTATCTAAAAATCTTGAGATGATTGGTTGTAATTTTGTTCCCGCAAGGCAAAGGCAAGCCGCGGCACAATGGTGAGCAGCTCCAGATCTACTCGTCAGTCCTTGGTTCATCTGGGTCTATGAAGGACCAATCAAACATCTGCTTTATTTCGAGCCAGATTGTTTCGGCAGATCGAAAAGTAGGTTAGGCTATCCCTTCTCACGATCTACAAGGCAACTCCCGGAACTCCGCTTGAATTGGTCCCCCGTAATTTGCCGCAAAATATTGTACCAATCCCAACTCTCAAGTTGGCAGCTCAGAGCTTCACCATGTCTCTTTCTTCATTTTTTTCATCTTTTGTCTCAACTATCCACGCCGACGCCCCTGCGGACGACCCGGCTGAAAAGGAGGAGTCCCTCCAAGAGAATTCCGCAGAGGCTGAGGAGGAAGAGGAGGAGGAACCCGAGGATGTATGTGCCATGTTACTTGGAAGTGGAATGCGCAATTAATTTGTATCGAACAACGTAGGCTTTGCCTGCTCTGCAAGAGGAATGCCAACAGGGCAAGTGCGCAGCCGCTGCTAAGCATTTCGCTCATTGCGAGGAGAAGGTGAACGCTGGAGAGGGCTTTCCTCATGAGGATTGCGTCGAGGAATTGTGAGTGTATACATTCATTTACTATATTTCATTTTCTTATTATCTTCCAGCTGTATGTTCACAGTTATGTTTATACTATTTATTGCTGACTCCATTTGGGGCACATTTTCCAACTTCAGATCAGTAAGTTTCAATATCTTGACTAAGATCACTGTCTCGGTACTGACACGTATCATCACTCCGCTACAAACAGCATGATGCACTGTGTCGACGTAAGTCACCCCTTCATTTATATAGCTAAAGCATCGAATTACTTACGTTTGTTTTGCAGGCTTGTGTTGCACCAAAGCTTTTCAGCAATCTCAAGTAGACTGCGCTTCGGATCTCATGGGTGTTTTGTACGCACAATCTCATCTGCCTTTGAGTAACTGCTAACGACGCATACAGTCTCCTCATTCATGGTGCACTCATGTACCTAGAGCTGCCTTGTCTTAGCTTACAGCATATAAATCATTTTCTCAATGTCTACCTTCGTGCGAACATCACAAGACGCCCAAGCAATTTGAATCTAAAAGCAGATATGAAGAAGTACTTATCGAAAGTGAGGATTGCCATGGACCATTGGACATTGACATCATTTTGGTGCATTTTCAGGCGTTTCAAATTTACTACTAGCCTTCCCAAGTTCAAAGAAATCGCAAAGAAACCATCATGAGATTTGCTAGCATCTTCCCATCAACAACTGTCTTTTCCTAGTGCACTTGGTACCGAGAATAACTAGTAACTCTCCAAGTCACGCCCCCGCGTAAGCGCCTCAAACTGTTGTGACAGGTCTCCTGATAAACGAATTTCTGTTCTCTTCCGCCAACATCAACTGACTCAGTCGACGAACTTCTGCATCGTGTGGGTGTTTTGGCCCTGGAGCGCACGTTCCTTTCTTTATAGATATATAACGAGCAGAAGACATGGAGCTACTTCACGCTGGCATCGAGATGACTTCCCATCTTTTACAACTTCTTTTGGGCGTCCTAAGCCAAAGCTCCTGGCTACTAACATCGGTTGCAGCTGCAAGTAGCGATAACGTGACACTCGCCTCTGCTGCTGGTGTATACAATACCTCGTCGACACCGTCCAATTTGCCTTGGAACACGTACAATTACTGCAATGCACCTCACGTCAACTCGAAGCATTATACATCTCCCTCAGTCGAAGGAGCAAAGCTAGTATACCTCAATGTTGTCATGCGCCATCACAAAGTTTGCTCTGTTCTCATGTTTCTACGCGAAGGATGCTCATGGTTTTGTCAGAGAACACCAGATAATCTGTATCCTCAGGAAAATGAACTCAACTCCGTATTCTGGAACTGCACCGACTTTCGACAATTCAGTTTCGGAGGAGGTACCACAGATATCTTCCATGAGACAACTACTCCGGACTGGCATCCATTCCTAAGTCAATTTTGGAATGGGACTTGCGACGAAGGACAGCTTACTCAAGGCGGCTTGGACGATGCAGTCAAACATGGACAAGTGAAGTCGCAGAGATCACTCATCTTGCACTGTGCTAACGCGGGAAATAGGATTTTTGGAGTGTATATTCCAAACGACTTGGCTTTCTTCAATCTGTCAACGAAAAAGACATCTACGTTCGCACCTCTACAGAGACGAGGACGTTTCAAGTCGCAGGAGGCATGCTCACTGGCATGGATCACAGTTTGGCTGGGAAGCCATTTTCAGTAACGACACAGCCTGGGAATGTGAGCTTTATCGCCTGCTCTTCATTCTCCATACTCACAAAGTTTTTCGAAGATCGACTCGATCGTGCCTAGCTATTCATGTCCCACAGCCGACAATATCCGAAATGCGTACCAATCCGTTCCTGCTTGGACTGATCATTTGCAGCAGAATGCCGACCTTAAAACTCGGCTTGATTCAACACTTGGGACTGCTGGATTGTCTGCCTGGTCTACATGGTGTGCGTCGCTGCATCAATTTTGTTAATCAAATTCAGGACGAACCTCTTCATAACATAGATGATCATTTCTTCGACACTTTTACCTCGAGAACATGTCACGGACATCCGTTACCATGTAATTCGACCGGAGCGTGTGTCGCCGAAGCTGACGCAGCGAAAGTCTTTTCGATCGGGGATTTTGAATACGAGTGCGTTGCATAATCACAGATTCTTCGGTTTTGCATATTCTCATTATTTCCCTTGTTAGCTATATATGGAATTCTGCTCAAAATGCTAGCACCTACAATTCGCTTACCTTCGGTATCTATCTATTATTCTTCGGCTTCGTACTGTGTTTCGTGAGCTGAACCATTCTGTAGGAGTCTTCTTTCAAGAATTAGCTATGAATCTCAAACTATTCCAGTCTGGAAACGAGAGTTTCAAGCTTCGTCTGTATGTAGGGCATGATGGGTCATTGATTCGTCTTGCATCGGGGTTAGGATTTGGTAAAATCGCACCATTGAGGTGGCCAGCGTTAGGTTCTGAAGTTGCAATAGAAGTATGTGCCTGTCGAGCCAACCAATCCTGATCGTAAGATTTACTAACCTCGGGGTATTTTGTCCCTCAGGTGTGGCAAACGAAGGGTCAAAATTTTGTTCGAGTTTTCCATGAAGGGACCGTTGTTAAAGGAATGGAGTGGATACCTCTGAACACCTTCATACAGTTGCTAGAAGCACAAACTCCTCCCAATATATTCGAAGCTTGTAATAGCTAGGCCTGTATTTACTATTACGCTGATTGGTATCTACGTAGCAGGCTGGGAATTATGACCTTATGTTTCTTCGCCGGTGTCTTGCTCAGCCGCAGGGTCGTTCATCAAGGGCAGAATAATCGTTGGTACAGTCGTTCTATCATCTCAAATGGACATCTAGAGTACGAACCTACAAGGATAAAAACAATTGATTACTGAGATCATATTTTTATAGAATACGAATAAAATATCATAAATAGGATGGTGCAGAAACACGAGAGACGTGACTGTGTCAATAATTCGTTGGGATGAATTGCCAGAACTTTAACAAGATTGATAACGTTAGTACTCGGCATGAGAGTATGAAGTGATGAGAGGAAGTGACTCACTCGTCTATTCGGGTACGCGTAAACATATGGTACAACATATGTTTTGACAATACTCCGAATTGGTGGGTATTCAGACGTGTCGGGGGCGTTAAGAACGATGAATGAAATGAATGTTGACGGCAGCTGTACCGCGAAAAAGAAAAAGAAAAGTCATCGAGAGAAGTTCCCGTCAGTTCGTACTCGATGATATATCGTAAAAAGACTTACAGAATTAAGATGTACTTTGTGCAATTTTTTTTAGCAGGCGAAGGTCCGTCTCAGTCACGCCCGGTGCAGCACGAAGTTTCGGAGGGGCGAAATGGAACAATTTTTGCTGGTCAGCTTGCGAGTAAATCACGACTAGCAGCAATAAGTTGAGTAGACTGACATGGGATACCAAGGATTCAATGAATAGGTCTATCGACTTCCGTACTATCCAACCATCGTATTGCTGTTGCTGTGAAGCAATATTGTCAGGCCCATACGCCTGCGCCATACCAGATGGCAGGCAAGAAACCAGATAATTCTCCAGACTGTTGAGACCTGGCAGGAAGCTTTCTTGTTGTGTTGGAATCACGCTCGTGTCGTAAATATAATATAACGACGGAAAGTATGTCTCGAGCTCCCATCTGTTCAAAAACATTGATTAATACACGACATGAATTTTATCAACGATCATTACCGATGTCGATGCTTGATGCTAGCGACCCATTGCAAAGCGTACCCGATGAAGTCAACATGTTTACTCTCAGGAATAACCGTTGCTTTCTACAAAAAATGAATTCATAATCAAAATCACTCAAAATAATGAGGGGTACACACCGAATACACCGTTATGGCACCTTTGATGAATACAGCATGAATACCAGCCATACACCACACTGGGAAACGATATGAGTCCTTAGGACAGGTACCTTTGCACACTTCCTTGAACATCCTAAACGCTTCATGGAGTAATGGCATCGTAGTAACCGGGCTCATTCTCATAAGAATAAAAGTAGAAATGATAACAAGGAAAGAAGGCAGAGGAAGGAATATGTGAGACAATGAAAAGGATTTTCCTGAAGTGACAAAAAATCACAGTTAGTATTTATACTGAACAGAATGCGGTGCCACAAACCAATTAATGCCTCAATCCTGGAGGGTTCACGCTATGATTGAAACATCGCGCTCAACGCTCTCATCGGGAACCGATGAGTCTGAGAGCGACGGTACCTGCGCACAGGGAATACTAAGCAGTTGTCCCAATTGACGAACTCTCATGCGTGCCGGATGGATCGATGTCATCACGGCTATTTAACTTGGTTGCGACTCCGCGTTGCTCGTAGTGAATATTGCTGCCGATCTTATGGACCTTGCACTCCGGAAATGGACTTCGAATAGGTGAGCGATCTGTTAGCGGGACCCACAAATAGCAACGAACAACGAATAGCAAGCCACATTGGTAGTTGTGTATAGTGATTGCGGGCGGGAAGTTCGTGATTGATATCCGGTCACTGAACGAACTAATGTATTGAGCGGCGAAGGATCTAATCCTGTGTGCTAGGACTGTCGTAGATAATCTGGCGAGAGCTTTAAGTCAAATTCGAACATTACAATGGATGACATATACATAACGGAGGAAGCATTTCAAAACGAATGGGTTCCATTCCTAACCTACAAGGTGGTAGCGATACAAGTTGTGGACAATAGAATGTCACCAGCGGTTGCATAATTGAGCGCTTGAGGCTATGCGAGATCGATACAGAAAAGAGGGAGACCGGTACACAAAGGCGGGAGCACAAGCACTACCAATGAAGTCTATGCGTAGGGCATTGATAACCTGTTGGATTCTTGTGGAGGTACTCCTGATGATAATCTTCTGCGTTCCACCAAGGTCCAGCGGAAACAATTTCCGTGGCAATCTTCTTTCCTGTAAGCCAACACCACGGGTAATTGAAATTAGTGAATTGTACGAGAGAAAGTCATGCATCTTAAGTACCGATGGGATCAAAATGCTTTTTCTGCACTTCTTCGGTGACTCGCCGAGCAGTCTCTAGTTGTTCTGGAGAATGATAGAATATAGCAGAACGATACTCTAAAATATTGGGGAAGTTAAACTACAACGGCAGGATCATTGACAGCGGGCGGTAGGTACGTACGAGTTCCGACATCTGCACCTTGAGAGTTTACTGTCGTTGGATCATGAGTTCGGTAAAAGAATTCTGTCAATCAAATCTCAGCGTGCAACTCAAGTGTAAAGGCTTGAAGCTACACACCGACCAACTCCGAATAAGGCACAATACTTGGATCAAACTCAATCCTCAATGCTTCAGCATGATCAGTGGTACCTGTGCAGACTTGTTTATAGGAAGGGTTTGATGCGTCCTCCTTTCCACCTGTATAACCGACAGCCGTTTTAAGGATTCCCTTCTTTTCAGAGATGGGATAGTATTTGAGAAAGATGTGCTCGACACCCCAAAAGCATCCTGCAGCAAATGTTGCGATTTCGGGTTGAGCACCTAGTTGTATTAACCCTTGAGTGTGCGTAGAACGGGCGACATAATCGAAATCAATGAATACCTGACATCGTTATTGAACTGATTTGTCTGTTATTCTGCAAAACGGGAGTTGACGATACAAAAGGGATCAAGCGTTGAAGGCGACCGAGCATACCAGGTATTGAAGAGTGATCTTGGTATGTTCAAGTTGAGAGTTGGTTGCTGAGTGTGACTGCTAGTGTGAGGAGCTTGGTAAATGGCATCATCGCTTGCAATGACCGAAGCACGTGCACGCTGATCACGTGACAATAATATCAAGCAGGTGTTACCAAAGTCACTACATCTAACAAAGTAAGTAGCCGTTAATCCTTCATTATACTAGAGCGTACATCCTAAGTGTCTGATGTGAAGTTTTTTATTGTAGTCTAAACATGAATCTACAGGACTGGCACGGAAGGAGCGCCAGGCCACAAAAAGGGTGACCTGCGTCACTGATGTGACATTTCCTTTTTGTTTACGGCTACCTCACATCGCAAGTAGCTTCAAGTTATTATTGTTTTAACAATAAGCAGACGCAACGAGATACGATACTTCTCCACTTATTACCTTGTAGGTAAGTTATTGTCTATCTTGAACCTATCGCCATGTCACCGTCTGACAGCCTGAGTAGGTTGCTCATTTTCGAGCGAGCTGCAATCCGAAACACTGTCAGTTCGAATCTGAACCGCAAGGCCTTTTGTTTTCATTGTACAGATATCGAAACTCACTGTGTCAACAAAAAAAGGCACGGTTGCTACATCCTGCTTTCCTGGTGACATGGACGCGTGCCTGCATTCTGCCACTTTCCGTCAGCAACCAAGACAATAAAAGACACGAATAATATGCAAAGTTGCAAACACTCTTCCGTTTTTGCAATGTCCAATTGTTGGAAGAACAAACTATACAAGCTCTTACCATCTCATCGGTTCGTTTAATCTCGTTACTATCTTTAACTGTCTCTACTGGATCTAGTGCTATCCATTATCATCGCGACTCGGCATCCGTATCTTGCAATCCTATGTATCAGACGGGACTGTGTATCACTTGATTGACCTTCAAAATAGAATAATTGGTACAATTCGTGAATATTTTGCCGTCTAAACACCGTTGTTTATTCTGATATGTTTTATTGGCAGTGAACGATCCGATGACCATGAAGGCGTATGCTTAAAACCGGGGAAATGTGCCGGAGACGATTTCAACACAAGCACGATGCCGACTAAGTCAACCGCAGCTTACTTAAATTCTATCTTCTAGCCATTCGTGCCGAAGTTATACGCGGCTTTGATCCCAGCACACCAGCTTTTTTCGTGAAGGAAAATGCCCTCAAAATACCCGATTCCTCATTGCAAGACATCAATGTGCTCAATATCATCGGACGAATCTCAGACTTTCTTCCTTCATTGACGGAACTTTGGCGGCTCACTGCTTCCGTCTTCTGCAGAGTTATTGTCTTCGATCGGTTGTGTGAGACTTTCGAGGTGCATACTCTTTTTGATTATGGTTTCTTATAGTTGTGTATGCTCACCGAAGTTATATGCAGGCCACAAAACAATACCAGTCTTCCCACTCGACATGATCGTCCTGAACGTTGACAAGAATAACTTCGACCTGCTCGCAAACGCTATTCAATCCCCAAGCCCCGTTTTCCCTCAGTAACATACCTGTCTTGGGTCTGCGTTGCTCACTCTGAAAGAAGACTTCTTTGGTGTAACGTTGAAATTGCATATGCTTCTCTTGTTCTCGCCACGGCATGCACCGTCCGAATTGCCGCAAAATTTCTAGTCTACGGTAGCGGTATTGTCTCCAATCTATCAGGTCTTCGAACGAAGCAGCTCATCTCAGGGCTATTCTTCTAGGCACTGCTTTCTGTTTCTCTCCCTTCCATCGGGTGTTTAAATACGCCAAAGTCATTATGGTTAGTCCTTTTCGTCGAGTCCCTTACCGCACGGCGAACCCATTCTCTACTCTGGTACTCTCCTCCAGATGGTCTTTCCTCAACGGCGTAGCTTTCCTTGCTCCATTATACAGCTTGTTGGATAGGCCGCTCCGCCAATCAAGCGTTGTGTGACGTAATATCAAGAACACCTCCATTGCCTCAGACCTTACTAAACTGCATCTAAGATGTTCGACATCCCACATTAATATTGGAGAACCAACATTGATATCGTACACTTTGGTTGAGATTCCCTGCATCAGTCTTCGCATTTCTGATGTTCATTTTACTTACATTCTGGGTAGATCATGACGGATTTTCCTGCCCCGAAGAACATCGAGATGGAGCCACGTACATCACTTTTTTCTGCAGTGTCTACATCCCGAAGGAGGATGTCTGACGGTGGCCCAGTGTCATACCACCGTCTACACCCTTTGATCTTTCCCAAAAACAATTCCGAAGTACGGTAGACCAATCTTAAGATCATCCATTGACATCAACCACTGCAATGTTTCCCGCCGACCTTCTCCGACCTATGTAGGAGATCCGAGACGGTATCCCAATGGTAACACTGGACGGAGAGAGTTTCCTGCCAAAAGTCTCTACCCCGGGTACTGTGCAGGTCATTCCCAAGCATAAAACTACCAACGATCACAACGTCTGAAGGTTACGAGAGAAGTTTAATACCTCTGGGCGATGTGAGTCAATGCGGTATTGGCTGTATCGTTGGGTGAGCTCAGGTATTCTTCACCAACAACAAGCTTCAAAGGATAATAGATTTTACTAAACATAACGGATGACATTGACCTGTCGCCGTTCGATCGTTCCATGTGTGCGTAAAGAGGTTACATTCTTAGCCACAGTAAGTGTTCAATGATCGACTGTCTAACACAGTTTTTCTGTGATGATAGTGGGCCTGTATAACTGACTCTGCTTACCATCGATACCTCAAGAGTCATCACTGTTGTAGATGAACTGCTTCACTGCTAGACAACGTCGACGCTCGTGAAGGATATATTTCCATAGATGGTATCAAACAACACCAACTACTCAATTTAGAAGGTACGCACCTGTGGTAAATCTCAATCCAATAACACGAGGCTAATACTGAACGACTATTGTTTTATTATAGGGTGTGAACTCGCATTCAATTCTCAAACTTTGATCGTTGTATTCACAGTATTGCCACTACAATCCTCACAATACCAGAAAGATTCGGTTTTGTCTCTTATTTTTTGTTCTGACAAGTGATGATGCAACTGTGGTCAACCGCGACATTTTGTACAGCCCAGATAATTGTCGATGTGCTGGTGGTAGGTTTGGAAGAAACTACGACAGTGGAGATCTAAGGGCAGCCTTTTGTTTACAGATACCATTATTTAACGAAGATCCGTTCAGAATGAGTCCAACTACAAACCATCATTCTACGCCTAGCATGTGAGTGGTCATTCATTCTGATATCGTTAACCGTTCATGCTGAATGAAACTTGGCAGTTGCACCAAATGGCATACCAATCCGCCTTGACCGGTACCAAAGGGCATCGTATCGCAACAGGCAGGGTCATATTAACACTTGCAGGTACACCGCGCAGCTTATCTCCGTCACGTTGCAATGCAGCCCGACCTTTGGCATCTCCATCTACTCCGGGATCGAGGTTATCATGGGATATCCTATTCGTCATTCTATCATTGACCAGTGACACCAAAACTCATTCTGCATTCATGAGAACATGCCGAACGTTGTACAAAGAAGGGATTAGCCATCTCCTTCAAATCCAAGGTGCCACCACCTTCGACTACACTGACAGGAGACTGGCTTCATTCTGTCGATTCATGCTTTCTGGCACAGCACCTTCAAATCGAATTCGACATCTTTCCACGTTAGACCTCGTCCAGGATAACGAAACCTCACCGAAAAATCTAAAGCCATGCACCCTGACTTTACTTTCTACACTCCTTCGATCCTCTACATCATTGACATACCTTGCTGTGGAAAAATGCGAGGCCCTTTTGGAGACCGGAGAACAGTTCCAACGGGCGATCATGCATCTCAACCATCTTCGCATCTTGAAACTTCGCCAGGTCGGAAACCGCTCCATCGCCATGCTCCAAAAACTCAACGCTGGCTTAGTGGACATAGAGATTTCCCATGATCCGAATTCTGATGTCCCGGCTCCTGATCCACTCACTATGCTTTCGGCACATGCAGAAATGCTCCAGTCCCTCAAGCTTACCCTATTCAGCGTTGAAAACGCTACCATCCGTTTCTCCAATATCACATCCCTTTGGCTTCATAGCATTGCTATCGTTATGATTCAGCCATTGGCTGAAGCGTTTCCGAATTTGGTGAATCTCCGTGTTGGGATGGTTGAGGACATGGATATCTACTTGTCTGGAGACATAGATAAACCGCGAGATGCGAACTATGCCGCTCAGGCAGAGGATAACCTGAGATTGGCTCGCTTGGAGAAGCTTTCAGGAAGCTTGGTCTCTCTGTATTGTCTTTCCGTCGTGATCCACGTTCCTCGTCTCTTGATTGAGGGTGTTCTTCCAGACTTGCCTACAGTGGTCTCCGAAGTTATCGAAGATATAAGTCCCACTGAGCTAGAGATGTCTGTCATGTCGTTTGCGCTCGGTTGGGATGAAGATCTTTGGACTCAAATCCTCGAGAGCTCTCCCGAGCTCGCTCGTCTGCACCTGACAATCACAGTGACAGATAGAGACTTGAGCAGGAATTTGGAGGTATGACGGCCCCTAGATATCCTCAGTCAACGCTGACGAAATACTGCGGTTCTTCACTTTAGGAAAATTTACTCTCAGTGCTGTCGAAGTCATCTGTTTCTACTCTTCTACTGACATTCAATACTCTTGATCTCACTGGACATGGATCCCAGCCCCAATCACCTGAAATCAGCAGCGAAAATATCAACGAAAGCCGCATCAAGGATATTGGCCACCGAGTAGCATCAGTTACCAGAGGATTGAAGGTCTTTTCCATATCTGCGTTCGGCGAATTTCATTGGGATTGGAGAATGCCATAAGAGTCAATATTTTCCTCATTGTCGCATTTATCCATTATTCTCAATGATAGCCTTGATGAGATGCAAAAAACAAACTCCTCCTCCTCTTATTTAGAATGCATCATCCTAATCTGGACACCGTATTGATACCACTAAAACGTTTGTTTGTATTGGTTACTGGTATATTTTGAGTAGTTTTCCTGTACACATATTATTCAATTATAATAGTAACAAGTATTGTGAATTTCAAGCGTGCAAAGGATATCCCGACGCTCTTCTCTGGATGGTCTCTTGTAAGGTAACTTATGCTTTTTATGAGATCTATACATAATTCTATTGTGTTATAAAAACAAAGATGGAATATCTACTTCCTCCACGGCTTGATCAGGATCCCTCAACGCCTCCATAAAGCTTTCATATGTGCTCAGTTTGTCTGCCATACTCTTTGCAGCGTTATATTCTGCAGTGAGAATCTCCCACTGAGTTTCCGTATAGTCTTTGCTCTTCGCGTGTCGCTGGCCTTCTTCTTTGCACAAATCTGCCTCGGTCGATTTCGTCACTAGCTTGGCGAAGTTGTATTTCAGATTGCGGATCCAAGTGTCGATGAGAGGATGGTATTCTGAGTTTGCATTTTTGAAAGTGGCCTGGAAAGTGGTGTCCTTGTACAAGAATGACAATTTTGCTGCAAGAATTTTAGAATAGTCTGCCCGCCTCCAAGTGGTGATGTCACCAATAAGACCTTTTTCCGGGTCAAATGCGGCGACGAACCACACCAAAGCGTAGAAGAACGACTCGAGATCATGACGATAAAGGTGCACAGGTGGCGGAGTGGGACAGAGTAGATCAACAGCCATGAATGGCCCTGTCCCCGTCCTGTTGAAGATGTGTTTCTGCGACTCAGACCCCTCAGTCTCATCATTGTGCGTGACAGGACATTCATCGTCGGATACGATCTTCAATTTATCTTCCTCCGAGTTTTAGACTGGTGACTTTGAATCGTTAGTGGAAACGGGTGGGGTTATCACTGCAGCTTGTTGAGGAACTACAGCGGAGGACGTTTTGTAGTTTGAACCTGTCGCTGGAAGTTCCAAGGATGTCTCAGCAACAGACAGAGATGGTGGTAGTTAAAAGGTTGCATAATCACTTACTTGTCAAATCCTTTTTTTCTTGTTTTTGTTCTTCTTCACTTTTACCAACCGCAAGGTCCCAATCGTCCAGTATTTCTATGACTTCATCACCAACCCGCAGGAACATCATGTTGGTGATACTCAAATCACGATGAAGTATTTCGGCGACAGTGTAAACCCAGTGATGCGCTGAAAGAATGGATGGGTCATTAATTGCAGAGCAATGATAGGGTTAAGAGTACGCACCAGTAACGAGTTCCTTGCAAATCTTCTTAAACTCCTCGAGACTTCTAATCCTCTCAAGAGGTTCATACCGCTTGAGGATTAGCACTCGGAAGATACGGCGTTCACTTTGCTCCTTGAAGGTCTTCATCAGACCACGGGGAAACTTCAGCTCCTCCGCATCCATCTTGAGTGTGAGTGAATATTTCATCTCGACAATATTCCTCACGTATTTCTTCCCCTCATCGTTATCCTGGAGTTTCTGTATAATTGCCCTAATGTATCCGTCTTCTGACTTTCGACGTTCCGCAGGCCACGACATCTTCGCGACCAGTGCCTCCATGCTCTCTTGTTGCTTCTGTGATGTCCGCGCACGCGTCCGTCCCTTCTCCAGATTGTTGGCTACCTGGATGGCTCTAATAGGGAACACCGTTGTACCACGCCCAATAGCACCATATGCGTTGAACAAGTCACGGTCGTTTGACATGTCCATCTTGAAGCGAAGCACATTCTCGTCCGCTACTGGATTGTCATCTGCATCTTGGGCTCGCGGCCAACAGTGCATTCCTGTAGCTGCCAAAGATGGTGTTACGACGATGGGGAAATTTGATGAAGGGAGATATCCCGAGTTTCGCGAGGTCCGCTGCCTTGAGAGCGGCGGCAGCAAGAAGGAGATAGTGGGGTTCTTCGATGAAGTCGAATGGTCGGGATTTTATAACCCCCATGCAGTCAATGTACCAGAAAGAGACTTTCCGGCGTTCGAATAGCATCCCTGTTGAGTGATTTCGGATACCGTGGCACTGCAGCTCGTTGATGTATTTCAGGATCTGCACTTCATGGTTGGTGAGATGGTCACTATCTGATTCCACTTTGATGCCGGTCACGTTCGGAGAGTCTTTGGAGGCGGGGGTGGAGGAAGAGGGAGTGGATGTCGTAGTGTTGCTGGCTTTCGTTCGCTTGGATGTGGATGAATCATTGTCCGCGGCCTGAGAGGACACCTTTCTCTTGAGGCTCGGCGCAGAAGAAGACGGTTCTTCGTATTCATATGGAACCTGACGAGTTGAGATTAGCACAGCTCAGTGGGAATCAGACAGATTTACTTCTTCGAGTCGCAAAAGATCAATGAGTATGTCATTGATACAAAATCTTTCCTTGTCCATGTTTCCGTTCGGCGTGTTTTTGATCTCCCCAGCCATTCCCATACTCTGCCAGGTCTGTGCATCGGGACTGATGGCAGTATTTTCAGTGTAGCTTGCGTCTGGTTTCTGCTTGGCATAATTTCCTTCAACAACTAGGTCCCAGAGGTTCAAAAATGTGCCGTTGAAATCAGTACTTAGGATAAAATTTCCAAGAGAATTTTGCAGATTCTGCATGAGACTTTCCAGCCACTTCCCTGTCGAGAATCGCTGAAGATAGCCATTCACATCGCTCCTGGATAGACGATACTGCTTACGGGGGATACTAGATGGATCAAATGACCAGACGTGGCGGACAAAGTCCAAGAGAGGATAGTTTCGATGGACGACGTCGGAGAAGTGAGAGCGGATGTATGAGTCAATAATGCAATCATCCAAGTACTTGCCATCCTCGTCGACACCTGAGGACATGGGGGTTTTTATCGGTGTTTGAAGCTTTAAACCTATCATTTCTGAAGTTGATGCTTTAGTCTACCATTGTATGGCAGGAGTCCATGGACATACCTGAATGATGTGCACGAGGGGGTACAGTGGTTGCAGAAGGAGTTTCGCTTCATGTGGCACTGGCAAGAGGATGGGAAGGAGTGGTTTCATCCGACATTGTAACGTCGTGTAGACCGCGCAGTGACTTCAGAAATGGTTTAATCGGCCGAGATTGATTGAGAACCGAGATATGGGAGGTAGGGAGTCGGTGAGATGGATGCAGTAGCAGAAAGAGGGAAGATCGTATGCGTCCATGTTTTATATGTGAAGTTGTTGAATATGTCGTGAGAATATGTGTTTGTAGCCCCCAATATTCGAGCTAGTCCTGTGGTTGGCTTCAGTAAGTGGCGGTTATTGTTCAAGTTCGAATTACCAAATGAAGTTCGAATGTTATTGATCGGCATGTCCAAATTTAGTGTTAATTACCTTGATAGATTTCGGTAAACTCCGACTCAATCCACGCAAATACACTACTAGTGGCGTTTCCATTATCCAACATACAAACCACCAGGATAGATGCACCGCTATATTCTTTCTTTGTTCTTTCCACATGTTCCTCGATCTCCCACACACACCAATACTACACGATAATTCAAAGCCAAAGTTGAAGCAGTGGCTGAATTACAATTCTGTGACAATATTGGTGATGATTCTAATGACCTGACCTTTTGTGCTTTAAATTTTGGTATTTAGGATGGAGTCGAGGGATGAGACTATGATATCTCGAGTATCAACTGACAATTACGTTGGAAACTTCTTTGCATTTCAAAGCTCAAAGTTCGAAAATAGTCAATGCAGGTAAGGAGTTGCATCTTCACTCTAGGTGAATCAAGTCACTCAGCTCCCAATCATTGTAGCGCAACTATTCCACTGAAAATTTCAGGTTGCCTATAAGTTCGCGGGTTGCTCACTCTTAGAACTCACTACACGACCAACGAAATCATTCTGAAGTGGTATGCTTATTCAGTCAGTGCAATGTGTGAATGACCTCGTTTTGTTATCTATTAACAGTCACTGTTGTGTAAGCAGCTCTTAGTACAAGACTCCGATACTCGCGAATGATACCTTTCCGGTCACGCATCACGGAGGGACATCTATGTGTTTTTTTCAACACGTTTATCATATCTGCTGAGTATTTTCAGGCCCGGCGCAGATACATATTCCCACCATACGACATCCGCAACTTCTATTACCTCCGATTGTACATACTCAAGTTGGACTTGTGCTTTCCAATAGCACCATAGGATACTGATTCTTCTTATTTTTAGACTGCAGGACGATGATCATTCAGTCTTGTGGCCACTAGCTGACGATTTCTCTCGGCAACGAAACGAGTACTCACTCTCACAAATCGTTCCTGATTTCAACTTCATGGAACTATGGATTGTATTTAAGCCACCTAAAAGTCCTCTCATTCTATACAATCTTCTCGCCATGTTGGTGGCAGTTTTTTTTCCTATCGTTCAAGCGACCATCATATATGGAATTCTCTGGGTGGTATGGAAGCTGTTCCGCCTCTTTGTTCTCCGATCGCCACTAGACAACATCCCAGGTCCCAAACCGTCTTCGTGGTTGTTCGGTCAGTTTTTCGATGCAGCAATCTACAACTCCTAGTAAATTGTCAATTTCCTAGGTAATCTTCGCGAGTTTCAAGATCGTCAAGCAGGATGGCGTTTTCGTGAGGATCTTGGCACTAAATGGAATGGTGTTGTTAGAATCAAAGGTGTTCTTGGGGTATGTAGACAATACTGATCAAAATTTCTACTCCCATGCTCAAAGTTCACCCGCAGGAAGACATGTTATATGTCTTCGATCCAAAGGCCATGCATAGCGTCCTTGTTAAGGACTCCAATATGCATGAAAGACATGAGTGGTCCCTCTTGTAAGCGCCTTATATTGGTTTTTTTTTCTCGTTCGTTAACGAGGATTGTGCCGACAGATTCAGTTATTTGTTGCTGGGAAAAGGATTGTTGTCCACCTCTGGTTTGATTTTTATGTTTTTCTCGTTAGGAAGAAAAGATGACGAAGTTAATTTTAAAGGAATTCATCATAGACAACAAAGAAAGATGCTCAATCCGTTATTCTCCATCGCTCATATGCGTGCTGTGACCGATATCTTCTTTCAAGTTTCGTACAAGGTACACTTTATTCCCACCTGAACGCACGACTTCACAATATGACCATATCACTTAATAGCTACGCGATGGACTTTCCAACGAAATCAAGCAGGGATGCGAAGATATAGACGTCCTCAACTGGTTTGGTCGCGCCGCCTTGGAACTTATCGGACAAGGTGGACTTGGTTATTCATTCGATCCCCTCGTAAAAAATGTACCCAACACATTAGGTGACACGATAAAACGAATATTGTAAGTGATCAGTGACTCACTACAGTTCTCTGCATCATATCGCTAATTGAATCTTAGACCGACGGTTGGAGGCACCATGATATACAAGAATTTGCTCCCGATAGTTGTCAAAATTGGCACACCGTCATTTCGTCGTCGTCTTGTGGAGATGATTCCACTTCGAAAATTGAAGGAGACCACGAAGAACGTCGATACTATTACGAGCGAATGCCAGAATATCTACATCACGAAGAAGAAGGCCCTTCTCGCCGGAGATGATGTGTTAATTCAACAAGTTGGGGAAGGCAAAGACATTATGAGTGTCTTGTGTAAGTGATCCTTGAATCTCATTTACAGCTGCTGCTGACAGCTGCGTTTGTTGATCCAGTGAAAGCCAATATGAAGGCAGATGAGTCGGATCGCCTTCCAGAGGATGAATTGATCGGACAGATGTCGTACGCAAATTTTATACATATCCTTTTGCAATTGCTCATGTTCATTTTCATTGTACTTGCCCACCAGGACTTTGGTGTTCGCAGCGGTTGATACGACCTCTTCAGCACTTACCAGGATCCTCGATCTTCTTGCAATGCATCCCGAAGTTCAGGATAAGCTTCGTGCTGAACTGAAAGCGGCACGTGAAAATGGTGAAATTACCTACGACACACTCGTTGACTTACCGTACTTGGACGCAATATGCCGTGAAACATTGCGTTTGTAAGTTCATTGTACAAATTCGACACGTTATATGATTCTGAAAATCGCCTGCTAGGTATCCCCCGGTATCCATCATCACTCGAGGGTATGAATCAGCATGCAATTTTTCTTCGAATTCTATGTTAATTCTCATCTACGTATTAGAACCAATGGAGACACCATCCTTCCACTCTCTGAACCAATTGTAGGTGTCGATGGCCAGTTGATTAACGAGATTCCTGTACCAAAAGGAGCTCAAGTATTCATCGGGATACTTTCGTCAAACCGAAACAAGGCCCTATGGGGGGAAGATGTTCTCGAGTGGAAGCCAGAGCGATGGCTTTCACCGTCAACCAAGGAATTATCTGAATCACGCATCCCCGGTGTCTACTCTAATTTGTAAGTGCATGTATCTTCAGCTACAACTTATTATGTGTCATGTCTGATGGTTTGTGTTAGGATGACTTTCGGCGGTGGTGGCAGATCATGCATGTAAGTTGATCACGTATTCAATCACTCATTAAACTCAATCTTCTTTCTGAAAAAGCGGCTTCAAATTCTCACAACTTGAAATGAGTGAGTATACTCCTGCCATTCACCGTCTCTGTCGACACTAACAATGTATTTCAGAGACTGTTCTCTCCGTCCTCATCGAATCGTTCAAATTCTCTCATTCTAAGGACCGCCACAAAGTAGTGTGGAATTCTGCTGGCATAGCTTTCCCTTCTATCGGTTATGAGACCACGACACCATCCATGCCGATGCATATCGAATTGGTGCAATGAAGCAGCAGGATTTTCACTGTAGTTCGTTGAACAGATAGGGTAGTTCAGTTGGTAAGACTCAGAAATGGTCTATTGAGTTCGGAAAATATCACAGTGACTATTGTACACAAATTTTCCGAAACCCGCCTTTGTATGACAACTTCGTGTTATAGTTGCTTTCTATATCCATATAAGTATCGTTCCATTATATCAATGCTTTGTTTGAATTACTTTTGAATAAGTTGGTGACTCAGAATATCAGTGCGCGAGCCTGGCCAATGATTCCCGATACCGAAGGGAGAGGGTTCTTAGCACAGCAAATCCAGTCCAAGATTTTGCGTGCAAATATCATGAAAAAAGGAGGACACTTAATCGACTGGGAGGGCATGCCCCAGGGCAGGCACAGGTAAACAAAGGCGGGGGGTCTCGCCCGAGGGCCCATCGTTACCGCGCCTGTTGACTGGATTGGTAATTTAGCGCCCGAGGAAATGATCGGAATTTCCTAGTAAGGAAATACCTACGTCGCCGGGTTAGTTGCCGGCGCTAAGTCTCCTACTCCATTTCTCACCAAGTCCGGATGCGTACTCATCGTTGCGAACGATGAGCTCGAGTATTCTCCTTGCTAAAATTGAGTCTAAACTCTTAATTTTGAGCAAAAAAATCATATTATCTTCCTGTTAGTAGAGGTATAAAAGGGTATCAGATTAATCTATTTCAAAGCTAAAATAAAGAAAAACGAAAATCTTGGAGCTCGCTGTGCTAGGTGGTGTTAAGTACGAGACCCGCAGGTGTACTTAGTCAGCATCAGGAAAGCGGCTAAGTCGGGATCGGGGAACCTTGGCCTCAGTTCGCGGGGAACTGTGCCCTCACTAGGTCTCTGGTTCTAACTTCAGAGTAAGCCGTGAATGGCAGAGAGTTGGAGTCAGAGTCGGGGGAGAAGACGAGAATGTAATAGGACGCCTCCATGTCAGGACGGACAGAGGGTCGAGCCAACACAAGTGGAAGGGAATGGGGAAGTCAGGAAATGGGAATTGGGAAATCGGAGCAAAGAGCGGAAGGGCGTAATACTAATGTGATTTACGACTGAGGAACATTCAGTCGTTCATAGTCTAGCTTAAATACATGGTCAGAGTATTCTACCGGATAGTCCGATGCTGTGTCTACAAGGTGTATATGGTGCAGGAAAAGTGCGACTACAGCGCGGAGTCCGAATGGCCGATCGACCGGGATTTAGCATAACCGAACACGAAGGAAACATATGTACTACGGAAGGAAAAATGCATGCCCTACAGGTGTTGAATATCCTCATGGCGCCAAGCTCATGGAGAGTCGGACCGGGATCCGATCGGGGTTGTCGGGATCTTTTGTCGGGTCCGCTCAGGTTTTAACAAGTGGAGTCTTCTCTATGAGCAAAAAAATTCAGACACTATGCTTGCAAGGGCTGGAGTGCATGAGAGAAAATCTGCACCTCAGATTAATACTTAATTAGACTATACAAAGACTGTACTGTAGGTACAATAAAGTAGATACAATAGGAGAATCTTACGAGATTCAGAAATGAAGGTATCAGTGTGGTAGAGTGAGAAAGCTTACTCATCGAAAGCCGATTTTTCTTTGTTTCTTATTTAGGTCACTGATCACACCAGAAGAAGCTGGTTGAATATTCAAGTGCCCTTCAAGCTTCAAATGTGATGACCAACTTTCACCTTCAACCATGACCTCAACCTACTTCAAGATGCCTTAATTTCTTCAAGCACTTACAACTGCAAGACCTTAAGGCTCCGAAATCATCAAGACCAAGTTATTTCATTGTCTTCGAAGGATCAGACTCAGCAGATGTTGAGACATGCAGCTTCCTTTTATTTCATTTTCATATGTTTTTCTTTTTTCTTTCATTCATTTTCATTGGGCTTGCCTTGTGTTAAGGTAGCCAAGTATATGCAGAATGTAGGGGTTGAGAGTGCCATGCAAAATATACGCAGCCTGGGGCAGCTGCATGGCTTTGAGGGGAGCCAGTGTATTTCTCATTGATGCCAGTGATTCTCCCCTGAGCAATTGTCTGTAGCATGAGGCTACTGAATCTCTCAGTAAATTACCACTTTTGGTTTTGTTGGTGATGTCAATGGTGTAGCAGAATAGTTCTCTTTCTTTATCTTTTTTATTTCACTTTTATTTGATTTTATCTTTCATTTTTCATTGGCTACCCGAGAAGGAGGCGGCAGCATGAGCAATGTGTGCTGCAAATCCATTTGTACTTAGCCTGCCGTTCACAGCGGTGAGCTCTCTATTCAACCATTTGACTCGAAAAGTCCAACTTGCACTGAAATCCATTGAAAACGATGGTTACTGAAGTTATTGAAGTTTTATCTAAGTCTTAAGCTAGCTACTCAACATTCCTCAAGATCATTCTCACCCTCTCCTCCCTTTTCTTTGCCAACTCTACCTACACCTCAAGAAGCACTCTCGCTGCTAACGCGGGATGTTATTTTTCATTCTACTTGTACTCTCACGCACACTCGGGTTCTGACCTCGAAACAGATCTACAAATGCACGGCCTATTCTTCTACATCGGGCACTGCCACTCGCAGGCCCTACTCACTTGTTAATACATGTGACACGTGTTGGTCATCGCAAAAAAGTCACCGATATTATATGACCTTATAATGTCATGTAATCCATTACATTGCCCTTATAATGTCATTTAAGCCTTACAACCATTGTAAGGCTTATGTTTCTATATACCCCGATAGCACAGTTTGCAACTGTATTGTGAGCCTTTGATGACCATCTTATTATCCCCGTATATTCTTGTCTAATATCAGATCTATATCTTGGTTATGATATATGGTAGGCTACGAGGAGCGTGACAATTGTCACTTGAGAGATTTATTGAGATTCAAATCGCGTTGACTGGTATCTCAAATTGTAGTAGACAGTGAAAAAAAAAAGTATTGATTTGCTATCTAAAAGTACATATTTGTCTGATATGGAAATAGAATGTATGGCCGTGAAAAGACTATCCTAGAAGCTGCCAAAAAAATTGCCAGAATTCATGTATGGGAACTTACTGCTTTACGGTGTACGCGCTGCGTGGCTACTAGTACTATTTTCATGCAGAAATCAAAATGTGTGAGCAAACAGCGTGCAGTGAATTAAAATGAGGAGGGCTTACCTTCAAATTCAACTCATTTTACATGCAAGAAAACACCTGTAGAGATGGTGCAAGTTAGTTTCTTCTAACATTGGAACAAAAATGAATACACACCTTGATCGTGATCAGGTCGGGCTCTGGTTTGAATTTCACGGAGCAAAGACAAGCGACAGATGGATGACCATATACGAGATGATGATGGGATGTGTTTGTGTTGTGATTGTCTGCGCTTTTATATTCCCTGAGTCTTGAAAGCTTGAAACTTGAAGCTTGAAGCTCGAAGGGTCGAGAAGAAACTTGATCGAGCCGCTTCGCGCCGCACGATGTTCAAGGCTGGACACCGTTGCATCAAAGCATTGTCATGTTTTGAAATTGACCCCTTGATCTATCTCGAATAAAAGCCTGTTGAAATGGAAGTGAAGGTGGACCTGACGGAGTCTGCTGGCCATTACCTGGCCTGTTCGAACTTCTCGCAGCATCCGGACTTGTTAGCACTAGCACTAGTGAGTAAGAAAAGTCAGTGGTACAAAGTCCACATCTTCCAATTCGTCACATTGTGATGCCATGGGATGAGTTATTTCAGACTCACATTTCTAACATCAGGCACATTGGTACACCCAAATGAAGTGTCCCAACTCCAAGTCAACTGTAGGAGTATTTTTTTTTCAGCCTGAGTGGAGAATCCCTTCTGTTTGAACATTGAAAGTAGGCTGGTGGTGTAAGTACCAATTGGAAGGAGCTTGATGACGCTGAATTGAACATTGAGATTGGAAAGCCCATCTAATCAGCACGTCGTAGGATAGGCCAAGCGAAACCATCTATCTTTACATGATCGTAAGGAGAATCTAGAGGAAGATGAGAGTTTTATTAGATGATCATATCAGACAGATAACGACATCACAAGGAGACGTAACGATTGTAGGCCTTGTAAGAGTATTGCATTGATGATAATCCTTAAATCGGCTTGTACGATCCTTATAAGGCTCGTGAAATAAGCTTCAATCCTTACGAGTTTGGTAACGCCAGTAATTCTGGCGCCTTTTTTGCGATGGTATAATACTCGTACTCGAGTACAGTACCTTACAGTACTTGTACTGTTTACTGTTTACGGTGTCACGCAACGCGCCAGCCATTGCTTTCTCGTTCCAATTCACAGCGTGTATGCAGATTATACTGTGCATATAGATGAGCAGAAACTTTTCATACTATAACACACTAATTGAGCACACTTGCCCAGCACAGGTAAACGCCGTCGATAGGTGACTGCAAGGCACATACATTATGAGAATAGGTCGTGTTTCGGTGAGCACAGAGACTCCGGTACTTGCTGTTGTGGTTGTGCAAAGACTGATTTTGATAGATTCTACTGATTTCAACTTGCTCGTACGAGCAGAAATCACTGCATGTGTGTAGTATGTTGACTGAATTCTGAGTCCGTGACAGTCGTTCAATGTGCTCTTCTATTGCTAACGGTGCGCACTTGCAGATAATAATTGAAAGTGTCTCTAATTTATAAATTGCAGAACAATAACGCTGACGTGCTCAACTCCCGTGATTCTGAAGTAAATGAGGTTGTCCTCGGACGTACCCGTGTTATTGCGAGCACTCCATCTCACTCCTCTCTGAGCACGCGGTGAAATCGTCAAATCATCGTTCCCTCCGCTCAATTCGAAGTGCGAACTCTTCGGTTAAAGTCATCTCAACTGTTGGTTTACAACAGCTTGATAATACGCTCATCGGCGACCCGTGTGGACAGTCTCACCCAATATGTCAATCCTTTTATTGGCTCAAGAAATCTGTCGGTTTTGTGACTTTACACCACAGCTGCTACCTCATCTCAGTGTTCGCTACCAATGGCTCCGTATGTTATTAGGTCACATTCATCTCCTCAAACATAAATCGTACGGATATTCATAGATTCCTCTCGGGCCGATGTCAAGAGACGCAACTATCGTTCTCGAATCTCACCGGCGAGCAAGATTTCACGAAGTGCGGGGGACAGTATTTAAACTGTATGGATTAAACATTTTACAGCTCTCATCCAATAACAAGCTCCTTTCAAGAATACTTGACTTTCTACTGCGTTCCATGGCAATTCTCTTAGTTATCATTCAAATTTCAGTTTTATATGGCACACTTTGTGTGTTGTGGACATTGTTTCGCAACTACGTCCTTCCATCCCCTCTAGACAATATCCCAGGCCCCAATCCTTCCTCTTTGTTGACCGGTCAGTACTACTAGATGTCTATATTTGCAATTTGCTAACGGTTTACTAGGCAATATCAGCGAGTTTGAGGATCGTAAACTAGGTTGGGATTTTCGCAACGACCTGCTAAACAAGTGGAACGGTGTTGTTAGGATGAGAGGAGCCCTTGGGGTGTGTAAACATATCTGCCAAAATGATTTGATTTTTTTCGACACTGACGCTATATGCAGGAGAACATATTATACGTATTTGATCCGAAAGCTATGCATACCATTCTGGTGAAGGATTCAAACATCTGTGAAAGACAAGAGTGGTCTCTGATGTGAGATTTTTCACGATATTTCTGTAAGGTGTTAACTTACACTGATCTCAGTTTATCTTCTTTGTTTGTCGGAAAGGGATTGTTGTCTATGTCTGGTTTGTTCCCTCAATCGTATACGGTGGAAATCGTGAAGCAAATTAATATATATGCAGGTCATCAACACAGGCAACAAAGGAAGATGCTCAACCCATTATTCTCTATTGCTCATTTACGCGCTATGACAGACATTTTCTTCCAAGTCTCATACAAGGTGAACATTGATATCGTTTCCTACCCAAACGAATATGTGATATATTGCTTCACCTTTCAGCTGCGGGAAGGACTCGTAAACGAAATTCAACAGGGACATGAGGATATAGATATTCTTGACTGGTTTGGTCGCACTGCTCTGGAACTCATTGGACAAGGTGGCCTTGGTTATTCATTTGATCCACTTGTTGATAATGTCCCAAACACCTTAGGCGATAGGATCAAGAGTGCACTGTGAGTTGTATACATGTTTCAATCTGATTCAATCGTCGTTGAAACTCTCTAGGCCTACCGTTGGAGGAATCATGCTGTACAAGAATTTGATTCCCACAATGAACAAGATAGGCACACCTTCCTTTCGCCGCCTTCTGGTCGATATGATTCCTGTGCAGAGAGTGAAGGAGGCTACAGAGAATTTTGACACTATTACGGGTGAATGTCAAAACATCTATCTTCGGAAGAAAGCGTCGCTCCTTGCTGGGGATAATGCTACAGTTCACCAACTTGAGGACGGTAAAGACATCATGAGTGTTCTGTGTAAGTGTTTTACTTGAATTATATTATCGATAAACTTTCTAATGTTCTTTCTCTAAACATAGTGAAGGCCAATATGAATGCAGACGAGAAGGATCGTCTTCCTGAAGACGAGTTGCTCGGCCAGATGGCGTAGGTAGATTTGAATATCTGTCAAAGTCTTCATTACTTATCCGTCACACCTTAGAACTTTGGTCTTCGCGGCGGTCGACACTACCTCTTCAGCACTTACCCGGATATTTGATCTTCTAGCTATGCATCCCGAAGTTCAGGAAAAACTCCGCACTGAACTTAAAGGTGCACGCGAAAACGGTGAGATGACCTACGACATCTTGGTCGATTTGCCATACTTGGATGCCATCTGTCGTGAAACATTGCGTCTGTAAGTCTGCTGGCCAGTTGATTGAGCCTCTCCCCCATTTACCTAATATTTCGCTCGCTCAGATATGCACCAGTGTCCAACATTCCTCGAGGGTATGTTTTCTATTTATCACATGTTCCAGCGCAATATTTCGTTAATCTAGTTTGCATCAATCCAGAACCAACGAGGACATGTTTCTCCCACTCTCTGAGCCAATCGTCGGTGTGGACGGCAAGCTGATGAATGAAATTTTCGTCCCAAAAGGGACCCAACTATTAATCGGAATACTTTCTTCAAACCGACATAAGGCTCTTTGGGGTGAAGACGCTTTGGAGTGGAAGCCAGAGAGATGGCTTTCACCAGCAACTAAGGAGCTCTCCGACGCCCGCATTCCAGGGGTTTACTCTAACTTGTGAGTAGTATTATTTTTCTTGAGTTTCTAACGGAAAGAATTGAAACTTCGACGTGGTAGGATGACTTTCGGCGGAGGCGGCAGATCTTGCATGTAAGTCGATCCATCGAGTGTTTTCTATAACTGTACTCATACACTGACAATTCATCTCCTCAACTTCAAAGTGGCTTCAAATTCTCTCAACTCGAGATGAGTATGTTTTCCATGCACATCCATTATTTTCACATGCTGACTCTCGTTGTTCAGAGGTCGTCTTGTCGATTTTGGTAGAAACATTCAAGTTTTCGCTTTCCGAACAAAGAGACAAGGTGGTTTGGAATAGTGGGTCCGTGGCTTTCCCTTCCGTTGGATATGAGACGACACATCCATCGATGCCGATACGAATCGAGTTAGCGAATTAAATCCGAACAACGACGAGGAGGGGTTTATTTTCGGCATCGGTAGGGCATCACATGCGTCACAAGTACAACTTAGACAGAAGCTGGTGGTACTAGTAGTAGTACACGAGGAAAATGTTTCATTGTAAATATGAACTGGCATCCTCAACGCGATACGCTGACTGTGATCCAGTTTGAAGAGTACTAGGCTCTTAGATCCAACCTCCAACTATGCAATTCGCCGACAAAAAAAAACACGGGGCCTCTCTCAAGGTCCAAGAAGTTGAAGGTCGTGACTGCGAGAGCTCCCGAATAATATCCCTTACAATGCGAGAGTTTCATTGATTCAACAATTCCAAACCTCATGGGAAGATTTCAGTAAACGACTGGGATGTGTCCATATCGTTCGCGACATGTTTCAAGAGACATTATTATCAAACCTCATCGCGGACACTTTTGGACAACACAAATTGCTGGAAGCTCGCGAGGTGATGTATGTTGCAAAATTTTGCGCCATCTAACATACAAGTTTACATGTCATATAGCTGTCCAGGACAATTATTGACAATCTTTTGCAAGAAAAGTATCACGAGGCTCCAAGGGGTACCAGTGATCAGGAAGCTTTTGGATTTTGAGACGATGTCATTCATGCAGAAAAACCGGGATCTTTCAAACTCGAAGCAGAAATGGCTCGCAAAGTACAAAGAAGCCAGAGCACTGATTCGGACACAAAAGCAATGCACCCCAAGCATGACACCACCTGCCAGTGTTCCTACTCAACTGACATTCTCGTCCATTAGCGATTCCACCAAGTCGCCCTTCCAGTTCGATGCTAGCAGTAATAAAAACAAATCCTCGTCGTCCAGGCTATGTGAATCTACCCTTCGAAATGGTTTCAACGCCGAAGGTTTCCAATCAGCCAATGATATCCCCCCTGTCTGATACAGATATACCCACCACGCAGGTTTCAACCCCTGCTAAGCAAGTGACAGATGACCAGAAAGAAGTACTGGCGGCACTTGCAAAATCAGGACCCTCTGGTCTGACCGTGGAGATCCCACGAATCTACCCCATCCGACCAATTCGAGGAAGGAAGAAATGGAAGTCATCGCCGAAGTCAAAGCTTGCCATAAGGTAGAAAGATGTTTGTTGAGAATTATCAGGTTCCATGACTGATCATGAAATGCTTTAACAGAGAACGATTGATATTGTTCGGATGCCATTCGACCATGAATTCCGCTTTGAGTTTGTCGACTTATTGATGAATTGCAACTCTGGGCTTTGGATGCCTCCTCATCCTCTCACGTGTGAGTTAGAGTTTATCACGTTTAGTAGTCTATTGCAACAAATTGACAGTTAGGCCTGCGAAGTACCGTACTAACATAGAATCAAGACCAAGGATATTGTATTATTTAGCAGATGGATTGAAGAGAACCAGGATGGACACTGACCCGTGCAGTTGACGATGTTCCCTTATATTTCGATTCTTCATGGTCATTGTTTTTGTGATTATCTTGAAGGTTCGTCTCTTTTCTGTAAACGTGACTAAATACCCATTTATGAAATGGTTTGTTCAGATAGGTCTCCTCAAAGTCAAGGGTTTGGACTCTGGAGCGCCTGAATACAACCGTGGATCCGTGATGGCCGTGGCGTTCGTGCGTGCCACGACAATCTCGAAATTCCGTAACCGTAACTTCCATTTCCAGATATCACACAGCTATGTACTCGCCGTACAATGGCCGTACAAACCTCAGTTATCGGTACTAGCTTGCAGTTGGGGATCTATGGTAGTGGTCGTATGGTCATCACAACCAATAAGAATAAGTTGACTTGACTTATATCGCAGTTCCATTAGGATTGGAGCTACGATAGAACTTCAAGAGGCATCGTTCGTTGCTATTGACCTCATTCACACAAATCCTCCATAGCCTATTGACCCCGGATCTAGGCATCACGTCTCTCCTTCAAGTAAGCTCTTACATATATATTGAGATTGATGTTATCAACTGAAGGCTTTCCTGATAGTACTGTCTCCATTCTGCCATCAGTCGCGAAAAAAAGGAACAAGGATCTAGAAAACAATGTCCGATTGTTTGTGTTTCGAATTACTGAACAACAATGTGTAGCAGAGAATTGTTTAACCGCCAACTGTCCTGGATTCATTTCAGCGCATTGCTGCGTACTCTGCGCACGAAAATGCTTCTCTTGCTCCTTGGGTTTTATCATCTTTGCGGACTACTACTGGAACCCGACCTTTCTCTCCAAACATTTGTTCCATATAGTATCCAATTGCGTCGATGCTATGGAAACGACCTCTGCTACCTCTTGCTCTCTTGTTACTGATGCTATTGACACCTACGCTATCGAAACGAATTTTTGTGAAAGAGAAGGATTTCATTCTCGACGACCATGTACAAGATACTGCGGACCGACTGGCGAGGTGTATTAGCGATGTTGCTTTGCTTCGAAAACGCAAAGACCTTGTCATTAAACATGTCACGGAGTTGCCCAGAATCATATCGTGAGCCTCTTTAATACTCTCGCGAAGGCTTATTCCTCTGATTTTTTGGAAGTGGTGGAGTCAGCGATGAACCTCTATACGACGAACTTGTATCCCACATTGAAAAAAAGGTCATGACGAGGGATGAGGTATTGATGCATATGAAGAGTTGGGCGTAAACGTGAGTTAGTACCATATTACTTATTGTATCTATCATTTTTACCAACAAGTACTTGTCACCGAAGCTGCATCATAGATCAGTCCAGAAATAATCGGTCAACCGCAAGCAGTCAGTGGTTTCCGTAATTTATGAGTTGTCTCTCGATTGATGTTGAATCTGCTCACGTACTCAATAGGTGTATTCAGAAACGACTGAAATCTTGCTTTTCCTCTACAATACCCACCCATAATGATGATACCATAGAGAACAAGCTGTCCGGCGACTGTGTTGATAATTTATTCTGATTTTGTGAAGAATTGATCTAAAGTGTTAAGAATATGCGAGGATTTGTTTCGCAACTAAACACAGGCGCCTAAATGCGACACGTGAGGTTAAAATAAAATGGCATTGGCAATAAGTCTGGGGTTGCCGCCGCCACTTTCTTTCTCTCCTCCTGTCATTCATCTAGCCTTCTCGTATTTTCTTAGCGTTTTATCATGGGTGACTCTGAAGTCAAAATATCGAGCGTCGACTCTGGTTACGCAAAGCGTCGTAAACAACACCTCGGTCTCATCAACCAACTTCGCGCAATAGGGTGAGTTTATCTATTAAACGCTACCTTAAGTATTAAATGCAATCTACTCTCCAGAGCGCAGGCAGACTTAGATCTTCCTCGAATTGCTGTCATTGGAAACCAGAGTGCAGGTAAATCCAGTTTAGTCGAAGCAATCTCAGGGGTACGTTGCATGCGTTTTTCTTTTGGTACTGGCCACCTGACTGCGCACTCCAGATAAATGTTCCGAGGGATGCTGGAACTTGTACGCGGTGTCCAATGGAATGCAGGCTTGCACAATCCTCTGGAGCTTGGCAATGTCAAGTGTCAATACGATGGGAGTTCAATGCAGATGGGAATCCCAAAGATGAAGTTCGAGAAGAACTTTTCGGTCCAACTTTAACCAACAAAAGTGATGTTGAACTTGCTCTTCGTCGGGCTCAAGCAGCTATATTGAATCCGAACGTGGCCGGTTCAAAATTTGTAAATTTCACTGCTGAAGAACTCAAGTCTGTGGCTCAAAAGAACAGCCTTCTCTTTTCCAGGAATGCAGTTTGTGTCGATTTATCTGGTCCCGAATTGACAGATTTAGCTTTCGTTGATCTTCCTGGTGAATATCTTCATCTTTTGCTTGCTTCACTGCTTATAGGAAGGTAGGAATCATACAAAATGCCGCTCCTGCAACTGTTCAACTCGTGGAGGACTTGGTATTGTCACATATTAAAGGAAATTGCCTTATTCTCGTTACCTTACCTATGAGCGGTATGTCCTTCGTGAATGTCTTTTGTCTTGTTTGGCTCACATTATCTCAGACGATATCGAGAACCAGAAAGCCATGAGACTTGCTCAGCAAGAGGATCCTTCTGGAATACGTACAATAGGTATTTTTGGCTTCCAAAGCTACCATTCACTACCATCTGAGTTAACCAATTCCTTGATAGGTGTCATGACGAAACCAGATACTTTGACTTCGGGTGCTACCAAAGCACGAGACTTGTGGCTTGACGTGCTCGAAGGTCGCAGATTCTCGCTTCGCCATGGGTATTACTGTACGCGTCAGCCTGACGATGATGAAAGATCACAAGGGATCACCACTCAACAAGCAAGAGTCGCGGAGCAGGTGTTCTTTGCGAAGACAAGCCCTTGGTCAAAGTCTACTCAGCAAAATCGATTTGGAACCAACAACCTTGTTGCAAGCTTGAGCAAACTTTTGACACAAGTCATCGATGATACGTGCGTGAATGATTGTCTGCGTTTTCCGCGTATCTCAAGCCTATGCTCTAGTTTGCCGAAGCTTCAGGGAGAAGTAACCAAACAGCTTACAGCCTGTACTTCTAGACTTGGCGTTCTTCCACCTCCCATTACTACGGAACCTTCGGCCTATGTATTGAATCTTGTGACTGAATTTTGCCAGAAGGTCAAATTATATATTAAAGGACATGCTGACTACGCTGATCTCGTTCAAGAGAATCGCCGTATATATGCAGCATATAAGTATGACATCCGCAGCAGCGCACCTCAATTATTGCCATTTGTTGACAGGCATGATATCGCGACGACGAAACTGAAAGGCTTCTTAGACCTTGATGACGATGAATATCTACCTCCCGCGGACACTTCGCAAAGTACCTTCATGTTCCTGGGTGATGTGCGCCAACATATCGAGAAGTGAGTTCGATTCTTCTTTCACACTGCCAAAATCTTTTCATAGTCTGAATCTCATAACAGGTCTCTCACTCGTGAATTGCCTCACAATGTTCCTTATGCTGCGAAGGTGTCGCTCATCCAGAAGTTTCAATCCTCATGGGGATTAGATAGCCAACGGTGCTTCGATTCGATATTCAGAGCGTTGGATAAAACGTTAGGTGGCCTTATAGGCGAAGACTTCAACCGATACGACAATCTGAGAGCACGTGTGCAGTAAGACCTGTTACTGTCTTCTGAAGTTTTCGAAGTCAGTGGTCTAACTCACTCCCTTCCTTTTCGTAGGTCAGCTGCGATGGAGCTTATTCGACTTAAGAGAGCTGAGACGCTGAAAGTAATTCAACGTTCGCTCATAAATGAAAAGTCACCCTATACACAGAATGACCATTATATGCAAGTCACTAAAGACAAGTATCTTGCGAAGTACAAGGATGCACGCGCTGGAAAGAGTCTTTTGATTGAACCTTCGGGATCAGCCGCTAAACGACAAAGGGTCTCTAGTCAAGCGCATGTCACTCCAGGTAACACGCACATCCTTGACGATAATGAAAGGAGGATCTGATGAAGTTTACTTCCACAATTTAGAGCCTAGTGATGCCTCTCAACCAACACCATCACCACAAAAGAGCACTACAGCAACGACTTCTAATGGACGGCCTATTTCAACTCCAAATTCAGCAAACCGGAAAGTTGCGCCTCTTCCCAAACGTGTGATCGGAGGGCAAGCCTATCCTCCTCCGAATCCTCAGTCGGGTGTGCTTACACCAACATCACCAGAAGATGTTGAGATGGACCCCAATAACGATTCAGATGCTTCAATTCGATCAGGCAGCCAACAACCTCCCCACGGGCTAGGTCCAAAGAAACACCCCTTCCTTGATGAAGATGAATTGCAAGCCATCCGGAACGAGACATTATCACTTCTTGCAAAACTCGGTCATACAGATATCACGGTCGCCGATCTAGGAAAGTTGAATCCTCCTGATATATACGAACGTGAACTCGATGTCATGGCCGAAGTCCGAGCATACTTCCATGTTGCCTACAAGGTACGTTCTTGTCGTTTTCCTTAGATCTTGTGTTGAGAAATCCTCCGTTCTCAGCGAGTCATTGACAATATCCCAATGAATATCGACAACTGGTTCTTATTCCCCTTCGCCGACGAACTCCAAGGGTTTTTAATCGCAAAACTTGGGTTGGGTGCTTCGAATGCAACTTCTCGTTGCTCCGCATTTCTCACTGAAGACCCTAATATCGTTGCTGAGAGAGATGATCTCATTAATCGTAAAAAACGATTGGAAAGTGTACAGCAGGAATTGTACAATTTTGGGTTGTAATTTTTTCTTTAGATCATTGTGAGTTTTTCTGATTTCCATCCGGTATCTCGTATATATGCATGCACAGTCTGATCCTCATGTCGTTTTCATAGAATAGATTGTTCTACCTCACTTAGACCGAATTAATACCACACTACCTTTGCAATGTTTCCAACATGTGTCCGATGGTTGCGACAAGGATTAGAATCACTTCAAAAGATCCTTTTCCTTTATAAAATCGGACAGAGATAATATGTCAAACTTGGCACCAATCGTATGAATTGACTGACGCCGCCTCCAAGGGAACATCAAGGAATGGAATCTGCACAGCAAACCCGTATCAAGGTGAAAATGTTACCTGAACGCATGGTTCAAGTCACTCTCAATGCGAAGACCCTGAAAGTGTTGTGAGTAATTCACTTGTGATCTCGACACCTCGTCACAGTCTGAGTTCTTCCCAGCTTCTGCTGCGCTCAGGGGCGTTGACGAGCTCAGGCCTTTGATATCGACAATACCTCCAATTATTCACAATTAGGAATGAATACATTGTTAAAATGCAGCACAGTAAGCGAAGCTTTCTGATTACGATTGTAATATTAGCACTAATCTTCGTAGAGGAAGATGATGCTACTCTGATGTAAAAAATCAAGTTCGCGCCACTCATCTGGTTTGTTTTCTTTCTGACAGGTCGTTTGCATAGACGGAAAGCAATTCAAATGTTCATTCCAATATCATAGCTCTCGCACCAACAATCTGTGGACTCTCTTCCTATGGAACCACCATAGTGTGAACGTTTTCTACAGTACAACGACACTTTCTCAACTTGAACTGGGCCATATGAAGAACGACGACTTCAACTCGTGAGTGCGTTTGAGCTTCCTCGATTTGTGTGTATTGTTCAGGTTGTTTAATTTCTTCTCATGAGGTTCTTGACATATCGCATTATACCGAATCGCTAAAAACTCTCAAATGGATTTCCGTGCATCAAATTGAATGAATGGAGGGTCCTATTGAAATTCAAAATGTATAGTAACTATCGCCGTTCATTACTGTGATTGAATCACCTAACATTCGGTTCAGGTAGGGCGAACACGCCTATTCGGGCTCTTTGACAAATCAACGATGACATTCGAAACGACGTGATCAGTTTCGAACCTACTGTGTCGCTATAGAAAGTCTCGCCGCCCACCAGATTTAGACAATTGAAGACATCCGTAGAATGCAGAGTTCTAATTAAGTACTCCGCGAGGCATATCTATTCATAGCCAAACATATTGCCGAAGGATACAAAAGTCGCCCATTCTTCAACGATTATCCAACGACCTCTAGTATCCTACTAGTCTAACTTTACTGCGAAATCCATAGTTCGATGCACGAGTACAGTCCATTTCTTGGACAAGCTATCGGAGCTTTGTTCTTGACTTGGGTATGTTGGAAACTGTTACAGGCTTATGTCGTGCACTCCCCATTGGATTACATTCCTGGGCCTCGTGCTCCTTCTCTACTCCTAGGTGAGACTTCCGTCGACATTTTGCTTCCTCATGAACATAACAATACAATCAATGGTAGGTCATTTGAAGCAGATGGTCGATCGGAAAAATGGCTGGCCATTCATGCACGAACTTTCCACTGAATGGAATGCAGTAGTCAAAATCAAAGAGCTTTACAATGTAAGCCTCTATATAGCTTATTCATGAGCCCGATCATTGACAGAGGTGCCTCCAGAAAAACTCCCTTTTTGTTTTCGATCCGGTAGCTATGCATAGTATACTTATCAAAGATAATGCTGCATACGAATACCCGTCCATGATCATTCTGTAAGCTTTTTGGTTGTTGGAAACTTAAAATCCCTCATAATCTCATTCCGTCACTAAGCACACGAAAACTTCTATTTGGGGATGGATTACTGTCCTCGGCGGGTAAGCGGGTGATAATGATCCAGAAAACCCCTTCGCTGATTGTTGCCCAGGAAGCCAACATAAGAAACAAAGAAAAATGCTCAATCCGGTCTTTTCCATCAACCATATGAGACACTTAACCCCCGTCTTCTACCAGATCGTGCACAGGGTTCGTGATCTTTTCTACTTCAAACCTTTCCTGATAATCCTACTGAATACAACGACAGCTTGAAACAGCGCTGGAAGGTCAAGTCCGAAATGGTGCGCAAGAGACGGATATGTTAAACTGGTTTGGTAGGACAGCTCTTGAGCTCATTGGACAAGGTGGCCTCGGACATTCATTCGATCCTCTTATTGAGGACCGGCCGAATCCTTTTGGTGAAGCATTGAAGGAACTCATGTAAGTGATCACAATTAAATATAGCTACCTTGGCAGTACCAGTATCCGTCGAAAATTGACGTCGCTATTAGACCTGCAGTTTCGCGACTTGGAAAGTACCGGACCATTCTTCAAACTGTGCTTACTTGGGGGACGCCTTCGCTTCGACGTCGTGTCGCAGAACATATTCCCAGTCGAAGACTTAAGCATGCCATGCATATTGTTGACACACTCACCAATCAATGTCAGGAAATTTATGAAGCTAAGAAAAAGGGGTTCCTCGAAGGGGATGAATCAATCCGCCAACAAATGGAGGGGAAAGATATCATGAGCATTCTTTGTGAGTTTCTCCTACCAGGAATATACTAGCAAACAAACTTACCCCGACAATGCCAGTGAGAGCAAATATGACGGCTGCCGAAGAGGATCGTCTTCCCGAAAATGAACTCATTGGGCAGATGGCGTATGTTGCTTCGAATACTACAATAATGTCTTGTGCACTCAACATGACATAGCGCTCTTGTTTTTGCTGCCACAGATACAACATCAAGCGCTCTTTCACGTACTCTGTACCTTCTATCTGATCATCAGGACGTCCAAGGGAAGTTACGTGAAGAAATCATAGCAGCTCAAGATGACAACGGAGGAGATATTCCCTATGATCAAATTGTCGACCTTCCCTATCTCGATGCAATTTGCCGGGAGACTTTACGACTGTATGTACTACTCAATGATAATCACTACCGGATTATTATCTGAAACACACAAAAGTTATCCTCCAGCTGGTGTTATAATGAAATCGTAAGTGCCAATCTCAACAACCGGAAACCGCCACTCATGTATACATACGACGATTTCAGAGCTGCTCAGGATACAATTCTTCCTTTACTGACACCAATAGTCGGGACTCACGGGAAAGTGATGACTGAAATTCCTGTGCCAAAAGGAACATCGATTTTGATTGGGATTCGCGCTGCCAACCGTAACAAAGCCATTTGGGGAGAAGATGCGATGGAATGGAAGCCTGAACGTTTCTTGTCGCCTGTGCCCGAATCTGTCACTGAAGCACGCATTCCCGGTGTATATTCCAACCTGTGGGTACAATTTTTTGTATTCTTACTACAAAAAACCTGATACTTGTTCGGTAGCATGACATTCTCTGGAGGAGTAAGATCCTGCATGTAAGACGTCTCCTTACAATGGTGTACGGTTAACTATCGACTGATCAGACCTTATTCCTTCCTTAGCGGATTCAAGTTTTCTCAATTAGAAATGAGTGAGTAATATAGATTTCTCTCTTGAGGCGTTCCCTGACTTTATTACAATATTTCAGAAATAGTACTCGCCGTCCTGATCTCGAAGTTCCGATTTTCTCCATCTGAAAAGCATCAGGACATAGTGTGGAATTCGGAAGGCGTTGAATGGGCCACTGTTGGTTTAGATGGGAGGAAGCCGATGTTGCCAATGAGAGTAGAGCTAGTTGTGAAATCATAAGTGCCCTGTGTACTTTGTTTTGAAGGTGATGTTATCGTATATACTAATAGATGAACAGTTGGACATTGAACGTTAACGTTGGATGTTCATAGTCACGGTAATAATTTTAGATGGGGATGATGGCAAAACCCATTCAAGATGTGGCCCGCGCTCATTCCGATTTGAGTGACTATATCATTGACATTAATGATACAAGCGTCTATATTAGAATCTATTACTGATATTTATCGCATCCTACCAAATCTCTGTGCAATGGTAAGTAGTCTTTCTAGAAGAAAAAAACACGAGCTGGAAACCATCATACATCACATGCATCACACATCACGGCGCGCGCATCACGGGCAATGCGTGATCATGCCTCTTCAATGCCACGTAGAAAGCCTGTGCCAGTGAGTGAATACCACCCTATTTTCATTGTTCTTTGTTTGATATATGCAATTTGACCTCCAGAATAACCTTTGCTATATTGGCAGTATACTAAAGTGTTTACCACATCTTTGCTGAGTACACATGAAGCTCGGCGCCGAAATATACTATCTCAATTCCCACCAATTGGAATTCGGAGATATGTACGTATTCTCTTCTTTCGCTTGCATTGTCAATTCTTTCTACTGACTGGCATGGAAAGATTATTGTTCCATACACTGTGCAAGTTTTGTTCTCGTCGGACAAGCATGGCCAAGAAATCAAATTGGGCACGTATTCTCAGTAACCCATTTATGTTCGAACGGCCCCTCATTACCCCCAACTTCGCATGCGTTGGAGTCAGAAATCGTCCCACATTCAAATAGTGCTGCGAACGGCTGCGAATCATTCAATAAGTACCGTATTTATCTCGGCTAATGTCCTAATTGCATGTTGATATCTCTCACGTTTTGCAGTCTTCGCCTTTGCTGAGATGAAATGAAGATTCTTTTGCAAGTCTTCAGAAGAGGACGATTCTTCAGAATGTTCTTTAGCTTACACGAACATGACTCTATGGTTAAATCCGGATCCATCGGTTGATAGTCCACAGCTCTTCTTCAGTCTCGGTTTATACGTGCTCAGTACTAATCCATCTATTAATGGTTCCCCAATCGCAGCACGGTTCGCCCATACATCTGATCCATAGGTCGGGCATTGCAGCAGTTAACGACTATTGTCAGCTCGAGACTTACGTATGTGATCAGGTCAATACTACTTTGTCAAGGGAAGCATGAACATATCCAAGAATTCTTCTCGGGCCGACTGCAACACCTCACAACTTTCGTTCTCCCATGGGCAGCAAAGTATTTAAGCCATATGCACCCACACAGCTTAATTCTCTCTTTTTATTCATTCAGGAATTTGTATCGATCTCACCACTGATCAGTATTTCCACTTCGATGATGGCGGTCGTATTCCGTATCATTCAAGCTGCTTTCTTATCCGTTACTTCCTGGGTGCTGTGGAAATTGTTTCGCAACTATGTCCTAAGAAAACCGCTAGATAACATTCCGGGACCTAAACCGTCTTCATGGCTAACAGGTCAGACAGTTGCGCTTCCACTAACTTGCAAATGCATCACTGACTTGAACAATCTTCGTTATGTCTGGTCATTTTCTAGGCAATATCAGTGAATTCGAACACAGAAAATCAGGTTGGAGTTTCACTGAAGACCTCGAAAGCAAATGGAACAATGTTGTTAGAATGAAAGGCATCTTCGGGGTTTGTTCCTCTACATTGTCATCTCCCGATATTTTCAATGATACTCAAAGTTCATAACAGGAAGACATGTTGTATGTGTTCGATCCCAAAGCGATGCACAGTATCCTCGTAAAGGATGCCCATATGTATGAAAAGCAGGAATGGGCTCTCACGTAATTGTCTCCACTCTTCAGAATTTGGTACCTTTATTGACAAATCTCATGATTACCAGGTTGACTACCGTGTTATTTGGAAAGGGGCTGCTCTCCGTTGCTGGTTTGTTCATCGAATATCATATACTCTGAATTTCTCGCTAATGGACACTTCATGCACGTAGGGGGACACCACAGACAACAAAGGAAGATGCTCAACCCGTTGTTCTCCATTGCTCACATGCGCGCAATGACTGATATATTTTTCCAAATCTCATACAAGGTATGCATTCACCCCATCTCATTATGTGCTACCTAAACCTCGTGGGACTAATCTACATGCAGCTTCGCGATGCTCTCATCAATGAAACTAGCCAAGGGCGCAATGAAGTGGATATCCTCAACTGGTTTGGTCGCACTGCTTTAGAACTTATCGGACAAGGTGGTCTTGGATATTCGTTCGATCCACTCGTAAAAAACATTCCGAATACGTTAGGTGATGCTATCAAATGTGCATTGTAAGTGGTACAGTTCGCTCTATCGTGAGCATCTTCTTAATGTTCAGTGACCTGCAGACCGAGTATTGGAGGAACCTTGATGTACTCGGATTTGATTCCCGTAGCCTACAAACTTGGCTCTCCGTCATTCCAACGTCGTGTCGTCGATATGATTCCGATAAAAGCGGTGAAAGAGATCGTCAAGAACATCGACACTATGACAAACGAATGTCAGGATATTTACAATCAGAAGAAGGCAGCATTGCTCGCCGGAGACGATGCTATGGTTCACCAAGTCGGAGAAGGCAAGGATATTATGAGCGTTTTGTGTCCGTATAAGATATTCGTATTTTCTGCTCCATGAATTTTCGGCTCACAATAATCTTTATCTTTCAGTGAAAGCCAACATGAACGCGGATGAGAAGGACCGTCTCCCTGAAGACGAATTAGTAGCACAAATGACGTGTGTAGCTTCCCCTACTCTACTTTTTTCAACACCCTCTTACATGGTCGATTGATTTTCCAGAACTTTGGTCTTCGCAGCGGTCGATACTACCTCTGGAGCACTTACTCGGATATTGGACCTTCTCGCTATGCACCCTGACGTCCAAGACAAGCTTCGCGCTGAAATCAAAGATGCCCACGAGAACGGTGAACTGACTTACGACAAATTGGTCGATTTACCTTACTTGGACGCAATATGCCGTGAAACATTGCGCTTGTAGGTTTTTCCCGCAGTAGCTGAATTTCTGTCTAACAATTCTCTGTTAGATATCCCCCGGTTCCCAGTATATCTCGAGGGTATGGTTCATCAACTGACTTGTCTTCAAGTTGAGGATTTACTCATATTTCAATAACAGCGCGAGTGAAGATATGATTCTTCCACTTTCAGAGCCGATCGTGGGTGTTGACGGAAGTTTGATGCATGAGATTTTCGTGCCCAAAGGAACACAATTATTCATAGGAATATTGTCTTCAAACCGAAACAAGGCTCTTTGGGGAGAGGACGCCTTGGAATGGAAGCCAGAGCGATGGTTGTTACCCTCAACAAAGGAATTATCTGATGCACGCATTCCCGGAGTTTATTCCAATCTGTGAGTGAATATTCTAAACTCCTCCACTTCGTAAAATCTAAAACTTCGAGTAGGATGACATTCAGCGGAGGTGGAAGGTCTTGCATGTACGTTGGATCACTTGTATGTCTTCATTGTCATAAATACTAACTACCTTTGTTTTTCTCTTTCCAGCGGTTTCAAATTCTCTCAACTTGAAATGAGTAAGTATTTCAGAATATACAATGGCTTCAATCACTGACTTGTGATTTTGTCACTCTAGAGGTTGTTTTGTCCGTCTTGGCGAATTCGTTCAAGTTCTCACTTTCCAAAAACCGCGACAAGGTCGTTTGGAACAGTGCTGGGGTAGTTTTCCCTTCAATTGGATATGAAACTACGAGGCCATCTATGCCCATGCATATCGAATTAACCGACTGATGACATTGACTGAAACTTGTAATATATACATCCTTCCTCGGTCTTACAAACTATCTACCAACTAAGTGTCTACCTCCGGTGTGAACACACGATTCTACTTGCCTGAATGTTGTGTGGGAATGTTTCAGGCATTGAACTGAATCAGCGCTAGCCGGTCTACGACTTTGGGGTGTTTTCAGGAGCGTTTTGAAGCGTTCGATTTTATAAGGGTCCCGGTCGCCGAGGTGTATTACCCATCTGGTAGCTCAAATATGACTCAACCGCCTCCATCCGAAGAGGAATTAGCTGTATTAACGCTATGTATATAAACGTTGAACAAGACGGTATGTATGTACTATCAATAACCTTCCTCTATATCGCTTGATTAAGTTCGTTGTCGCTCTTAACAACCATAGATCATGTCCTCCAAGCACATCATCCATACCGCCTCAATCACAGCGGACCAAATGGAACTCAAACACCATTTGCTTAACCCCACTCGAGTACGAAAAACTGTGCCTATCGGTGCGCAGGCGGGACTCACAAAGACAGGAGTTCATTTCAATCGCGTACCTCCTAACTCGATAAGCACTACCCTTCATTGGCATCATCTAGAAGATGAATGGTGCTATATCCTCGAGGCAGGAAAAAATGCTGTCCTTCTTCTTCGGGAAGAAGGATCAAGCGTAACGAAGGAGATTCCAATTAAACAGGGGGATTTTATCGGATTTCCAGCGGGAGTTCAAGAAGGGCATGGTCTGAAGAGCGATGATACCGACATTGTTTATTTGTTGGGAGGGAGTCGGGAAAATATGGATACATGTCATTATCCTGAGATCGGTAGGAGAGTTGTATATGATCGTGCAGGTGGAAATGGTTTCATGGTCGAGGATAAGGTTGTCACGGATATGTCCCGCTGAGTTGAAGATAATATTCCGGACAGTATCTGAATAGTGAGTGATCAATTTATTCTCGTAAAGAGCTGAATTTAGCGGATAGTGTAGGCTGTATTGCTAATATGGTTTGGCTGCGTTTGGCCAACAGTGCAATCGAATTCTCCGCCAACTATAACAAGCCGAGGAAGAAATATACAAACTTATATTTAGTATTAATTCCCGTCAGTTCCTGATGGAGGAAAAAGAATGGTCGACGTCGATTCATTAAGAAACCTTCTACCACTTATTAACTTAGGAACGATGGAGAGGAGAGGATCATCTGTATAGCTCTGATATTAGCTCCTTGAAAAGTTGGCGCCCTACAACATAAGCGTCTATTAAGGGCGCTTTATATCAATCAATCAAATTCGCTTTACTGAATTCACAAATCACAATCCCCTCCTCCTCGACTCTTACTGTCACGTTCAAGCCTTCGCAGATTAACCCAGCCTGCCTCTAAGATGACATATCTCTATATAACAACTAAATAAACTATGTAGGTTCAAAATTCGAATGGAGAGATCCTCGATGTGCCACATTTCAGAATTTTATGCTTATCAGTTGTTGGCTTGACCTCAAACTTTTCATTCCCAAGTTAGAACCATTCGTTGCTATTTTATTTCTCCAGCAGCAGCAGGTGAGTATCTCCGACGTTCATGGAGTCTTTCAAATCTCACGTTCAACTCTAATCTAGTGGTCACATTCCCATCCAATTCCCATCACCATACTTGTGTCCACAGTTCTTTGATGGGACTCCGTATCGTCATGTTATCCACCGGCTTATCACCAAGCGTTTTCTACACAAATTGCTTTCCAGTGAAAAGATAACAGTAGTGGACTGTAAGTAGAATAGTTCCTCGGATTATATTTCTTCTTGACGAGCAGCCGCCCAGTCGTCGTCTTCGCTTGGATCGATTCAACTCTCGTCGCGTCTACGACAAGTCTACGATGGAAATGTTTCTTATCATATCACAGGAACGCAGGTCTAAATTGCTTATCTGGTTGAGCTCACTCGCAGGAAGATGTTTCTTTGCGAGTTCATGCTCTTGGCCGCATCTCCACCAGTTCTCTGGAGCCGCTGTCAGAAGATCTATATTAGAAGCCGTATACGGACTCACAAAACTCAGGCCGTCCAACTTCTACTCTTCCTTCATTCCTTCGTCCACGACCTTTGACAATCATGAGTCGCCCTTCATCTTATGATGAAAAGGTTGATGATAAACATTCTGTGGATGTTGTTGTCGCCGAGCCATCCCAGGTTGCCTTCAACAAAGACCAGGTCGATGAGGGTGCCCAACTCGTTGCAGGTGGCATAGAATTGGACAAAGCGGAGGCCGACCGTATTCGGAAGAAGATCGACTGGCACATCTTGCCTCTGATGTGCGGTAAGTTCCTTTGTTACAAGTTGTGCGCTTCCAAGTCACTCAAGGGTTCCCGAAGTGTTATACTGGATCCAATTCATGGACAAGACCACTCTTGGTAGTTCTGCTATCCTAGGCATTCGGTGAACTTCAATTTTGTTTAACTTTTTGCGTTCCGCCGGTTGACCTCATGTTCCTGTTTCAGTGAGGCTACTCATCTATCGACAAACCAGTACGTGATCCTCATTCCCTCGCATCCGATAACGCAACTGATCGTTTCCATTCTATAGATACAATTGGTATGTGGTCCTCTGGTTTACAATGCTAGGCGTGAGACTGACTGAACTTAAACAGGCTCGGTACCATATTCTACCTGAGCTATCTCGTGTTTGAGTATCCTCAGAATTTGGCGCTGCAACGCTTCCCTGTTGGGAAATGGATGAGGTATGAAGCTATCGGTACATTGAAAGTTTTGGTTTAATATTCCCTCTTCTCAGCGCAAACATTTTCGTGTGGGCTATAGCCCTCTGTTGTCATGCTGCCTGCAAGAATTTCGCTGGGCTTTTCGTCTGTCGCATAATCCTTGGGATGTGTGAAGGATCTATCACAGCCGGTTTCCTCATTGTAACATCGATGTTCTACACACGCAAGGAACAGACGTTACGAGTTGGCTATTGGTGTAAGTTTATTTCGAACTTCAACCTATACTTTTCCACTGATTTCATTTAGTCTTGATGAACGGTACTGCGCAAATCATCTCCGGTTTCATCAGTTTTGGATCCCTACACATCAAGACGAAGGGCTTTGAACCATGGCAATGGTCAGTCCGAACTCATCGTCTCGCGAAGGTCATCGCTCACTTTATCCTGCTAGGCTCATGATTATCACCGGCATCTTGACTCTCATTACCGCTGTTTGCTATTGGTGAGTTTGTTTCGTGAAGATTGGGTGTGCAGGGTTTAACGGTGAACATAGGTTGTTCTTCCCTGACTCTCCTGCTACGGCTTGGTTCTTGACGCCAGATGAACGAGCAAAGGCTATCGCCCGTATTAAGGTGCGTTCACCTATATGGAGATCCTCGGAGAACACGTCTCATTAGACAATTTACAGGAAAATCAAACTGGTATTGAGAACAAGCATTTCAAGATGGAGCAGTAAGTCTCGGCAAGCCTTTATCTTGAACAGACTCAGTTGAAGCGTATCTTTCCAGGTTCTATGAAGCCCTTTTGGATCCCAAAACTTGGCTCTTCGCGTTCTTCTCTGCCATGGACAATGTTCCCAACTCACTCACAAACCAACGTACCATCATTGTCAGTTCTTTTGGCTTTACCAACCTTCAGACGACCTTGCTTGGCTGCGTTGACGGTCTCATCGAAATCGTCACCATCTTCACTGGTGTTCAATTAGCTACGAGATACAAGAACGCCATCGCCTATGTTGGTGCCATCTACTTCCTTCCTAACATTCTGGGAGTTTTGCTCTTGAACTTGTTACCTTGGGATAACAAAGTTGGTCTACTATTCTCACAATGGCTGACTGGTATGTCATTCTCCTGTTGTCAATCTATCGTTTCTTGATTACGTCTTTTACAGGTGTCGGTACTACTGGTTTCGTCCTTGGGCTCTCGTGGCTCTCTAACGTTACAGCTGGCCATACGAAGCGTGTGACCGTCAACGCAATCATGCTTGTCGCTTATTGCATTGGCAACGCTGCTGGTCCATTCCTTTGGCAAGCTAAGTACAGACCTCGGTGAGCTTTTTCCCAGATATATCACTTTGTTTCTTCGGTCCTAACGATGTTGCCATGCACAGTAACCACATCCCCTGGATTGTCATTGGTGTTTGCTATGTCGTGTGCCCTCTTACCCTGCTCGTGATCCGATTCATCTTGCGGGCAGAGAACAGGAAGAGAGATGCCGAACCTGTGGACGACACTTACGACAACGTCTATATTGAAGTGGTCAACGCTGACGGAAAGAAGATTCAGAAGAAGGTCGACAAGGTAAATCATATTCTATCGATTATCTGACGATGCATGCTTATTTGATACGACTTTGTCAGGAATATTTGGATTTGACTGATATCCAAAACCGCGAGTTTAGATACGTTCTTTGATGAGGTTAACGAGGGTGATGATTACCATTTATGATTTTGTGGGGTTTCTTGTTGTTGGAAATTCTGTGTGTATTTTGTAAAATGTAAAGTTACGATTAGATTCTTGTTTGATTTTCGATTGATATTTCATGATTTACTACTTCTACTTCAAAGGGCGAATCGGTTCGGGACGCGGCCACTTGACAAGGTTACCTGCACTCAAATGGGCAGCGATATATTCAGATCCATCTCCCTTTAAAAATATAAGTGTGAGAAATATCCTATGAAAGGATCGATTCTCATGACACATACCATAAAGTTCTGAGGAAAGCCGACGTCGAATGGAAGTATATTTTCTAGATACTTGATATGAGCGTTGGTGAGTGAGATGTTGAGGGCCTCGATGTTTGCTTGTAGATGTTCGACTTTTCTCCCACCGACGATTGGGAATACGTATGGATACTTTTGCATCACATATGCAATCGCAACTGGTTGGGAAGTTAGCGAGCGGGTTAAAAAATGAAAAGGATAAAGAGCTAACCAGCTGCTACTGTCTTGGCTCCAACTTCGGCCCCAACCCTTTCAAGGGCTCGAGAAATCTTTACTTCACTTTCACTCCTTTCCCAACTTGAGCTCAGTAGCATTCGACCTGTTAGGATATATTTATTTCCGTGTTTACGCTCGAAAAATGATTTATGTATGTCACCTTTTTCTCCAGATTCACGCCGCTTCTGCTCTTCTGCATCAGAACGAATGCGTCCTTCAGCTAGGACAGAGAATGGAGCAAGTGCCATTCCTGTGTGTCAAGATGTCAGAAAATTTGGATTATAGATATTTTTTTTTGAAAATATAACCTTCTTCTCGTACCATGGGGATGACTTCGCGTTCGAGATCTCGTTGAAGAATACTCCAAGCACCTTGGTATATAACAAATGGAGTCTTGAATGTGAGACGTGCATACGTGTTAGCTTTCGCGACTACCCATGCAGGAGCATCAGCGATTCCCTTCATATGTTTGGGTCAACTTAGCGGCAATTATCTCATTAGCGATAGACCACATACCAGATATAAGACTTTGCCTTGGGCCACAAGATGATGCAAGCCATTCATGACTTCTTCGATTGTAGTAGTGTAATCCCACCAATGAACGTAAAAAATGTCGATATAGGTGGTACGAAGTTTTTTCAAAGAGGCTTCGAGTGAGATGTACATAGATTTGGAGCTATTTCCGGCGTAATGAACCTTTTGTCCGACAGCAGGATTATCGCGCTTGAAATTACCAGTGTACTGAATGCGAATGATGAAAACGAGTTAGTGATAGAATGGATATTTTCAGATAAAAGAATAATCCGCAGACCTTGGTCGATATTACCAGTTGATCTCTTATTCCCCTCTTCTCTATCCATTCACCGATAAATTCTTCGGAAGATTCATCCTGACTTCACGGTTTAATCAGTGTCAAAATCAGCACTGGAATGTCACCCATCACGAAAGCTTACTAGAAATTCGCAGTGTCGATAAAATTTCCTCCGGCCTCATAATACGCATCTAGAAGCTTGAAACTACTTTCTTTGTCCATCGCGCCCATTTCTTTATTCCATTTACTTCCGATGCTCATGGCACCGAGCTGTATCGGCGATACATGGACGCCAGCATTTGGAGCCAGTTGACGATAATAACCTAAGGGAGTCTTTGGAGGAGGAAGGGGAGTCCAGAAAGAAGACATTTAGTTCGTACTCGCAAGACGATAGTTGGGTACTAGAGCCAACATTTATAGAAAACCCTTCCAGCGGGGTACCAAACCGGATTGAATGTCCAATTCAGTCATCTCACGAGCTTCCGTTGGTGTCAAATAGGGTCCTTTGGTGAATCCCACCATTGGGATAATCGGGATAAACTATTCGTCAAGACACTATTCTGCAATGAAAATTCGATCCGTAAGTTTAACTCGAAACCTTTCGTCACTGTCGGGATCATCAAATATCATTCATCGAATCCTGAGTGAATCAGAACATACCATACATGAGTGAATAGTGCTTTTCATATTCGAAGCCTTTAAACGGAGGCGATACTGAGTACTAGTGGGAATCATATATCTTGTATACATTAGTGCAAGAATCTATTTATTCTAAACCCTTGAACGTGTGTCTAGTGTGTCCAAATATTTTCAACTGAATGCCCATTCCATAGTAATGAGCGGCGATCTCACCATGACTTCGGTATGTATAAGATACAACGAAACATGTATGGTGCTAGGCGTCTCGATTCAGAAAGGGATGATTGATCCTCCATAATATGTAGTCGATACTATTCGATGTCTGAAATGTGCACGGATGGAGAGCTTGTGGAGGAGGGCCGGGGAGTTGGGGTACTCAGTAGTAGTATTGGAAGTAGTCGGATAATACTGACTGTACTCTAGATAGAGCTCGAGGATAAGTGTGAGTATGTGCGGTTCACACGAAAGTATCGTGGGAATGTTGACACGTCACATGACGCCGGTGATAAATAAGGGGAAATCGTGTGAACGGATCCTTCAACAACGTTCAACCGCTACCTTTGCCACTGCCTTTCGCGGCGAATGTGAGTAGCCACTATATAGCTTCCGAAAAGATCATGTTTAACTGACCAAGCTGGGGGGTTGTTAGATGGCTTACTGCTCTCGCTGTGATCGTTTCTTTGGCACCGATCGAGCTTTAGAACAACATGAGGCCAACTCACCGAGACATAATATCTGTTCAGATTGTGAAATAGACTTTACCACCGAAACTGGGCTTATTCAACACTTCGTTCAAAGCCCGAATCATCACTACTGTCAACGTTGTGAAGATCACTTCGACGACGAGTATGATCTTGAAGAACACTACCGAGAGGCGCACTATTACTGTGAAACTTGTGAGAAGGTATGTTAATTTGATACTTATCTCGATAAGTTCCATTAAGTATCAACGGCATTCCGATCCAGATTTTCAACTCAGACATAGGCCTTCATGAACATAATCGTCAGAAGCATTGGTATTGCGAATCGTGCAAGCGGGTTTTTCAGAACGAGAACAGTTTAAACAATCACCTTAGATCCTCGGTTCATCGTCCCAGACAGTTTGCCTGCCCAGGAAGGGGCTGTGGCATGTCATTTGTATCGGAAGCCGCTCGCGTGTTGCACTTTGAATCGGGCACTTGTCCCTCTGGTGTAAACCGCGAACGTCTTAATCGTTTTGCGATACAAATGGATCGCAGCCACGTTATCACCAATCCCTCTAGGCTCATTTCTTATGACTCCACCTCAAACACGTCCTCTCAGTTGTGGGCAACTGAGCGCACTTGGAATGGGGACGCGTATGAATGTTTCCTTTGTCATCGCGAATTCAGGAGTCTTTCAGCCATCAACGCACATCTTCACAGTCCGGCTCACGAGGATAAGATATACCGCTGCCCAACTGCCTGGCAAGGTTGCAATATGCAATTCAAGACTATCAGCGCTTTGTTTCAACACGTTGAGAGTGAGAGCTGTGGTGTCCACAAGTTCCATGGAAGGATGAACCAGGCAATTGGATCTATCACCGATGGTATGCGAAGGATTACGTGGGGGTGAACACCTGAATTAGGTTACATCAGTCCGCAATATCATGGTTTCTATTGAATGGTTGACTCAACGGACTAATTTTCTTGGACGGCTTGACATGTACAGTATATATATAATTTTCTTGACAGACTGAGTTTTGAAGCTTCTTTACTTACGATTCCTTGCCATTCATGTCTTTCTTGGACTGATTCTCATTTTACATTCTCGTTTGTACCAATTCATAACAAGATTACTCTCCTTCCACTCCGCCAATGCCACGTACAATCTCATACTATTTGACTCCTATTAATAGGTAAGAATATAAATCGAGCACTACTAGTTGACGAACGCGTGTCACGACAGCTCACGATTAATATGTGCGCTTACATAAGCACTACATAGATGTTAAGCTGTTGAAATTCAAGTCATGGTAGCAGGCTGAACAGCGACATTAATCTTATCCTTCTCCCCTCCCTCTCCTCTTCCACGTCGACAGACCACCTCATTTTGTTCACAACGAGCATAATAGAAATTCATGCTGGTCTAAACAATGCGGCTTTTACTATGTTTACTGACGGCTAGCGTACTGCCAGCATTTTCGCTACATTCGTCCGAGGCGGGTGTGGTAGATTGGCACAAAACTTTCATCGGTTTACCTCTCACTGCAAGTCCCGCAACTGCTCCTGTGTTCCATAGAGTAGGAGACGAAGATGGCCCTACGAGGAGTGTCATACTTACGGCTACCGAAAGCAATATTTTAGCTGCACTTCACCCAGAGAACGGTTCGGTAGGTAAGTACCATGCATTTTCGTTTCTTCCAATCAGTTCTGAGCTCACACCAGAGCAGCGTGGAGGCATATCTTCGAAGAGAGGGACTTTTTTATCTCATACAAGAAGCATGAAAGTCGTACGTATCCTCTCCGTCTTTAGCGTTGTCTCAGCTGACCATTCTTTAGGTGTAGCTGCTCTTTCAGGACCTGGAGGAGCGGTACTTCGCATTTTCGACTCTCTCGCCGGTCACCTTATATTTGAGAAGTCTCTTCATCCCCCAGAATCTGGGAGGCTGTTTGAACCCGCTAACGTCGGTGTTGCGCTGGCTTTTGATGCAAATGAGAACAAGGATGTTTATGCTTTGAGTGACGGCCATACTATCCGTCGGGTAAATGGTCAGACAGGAGAGACCTCATGGACAAGTGTTGCCGTTGAAGAAATGTGAGGACTATAATACACCTTCCCCGACACATCTGACTATTCATTAGGTCTACTGTGGTATACTCGGACGTCGTGTCAACCACAGACACTATTTACCTAGTCGGATTAGCCAAGTCTTTTGCATCTTACACAATCCATCTCAAAGCTCTATCAGCTTCTTCTGGCACATACATCTCCAATGTCAATGTGCCGTCAAATATCAAAGGCGGACCAGATGAAGTGCTTATCCTCAGCCCCAAAGGAGCATCCCCCCAGGTTGTGTGGATAGAAGATGGTCGAATTCATTCTTTTGAGCTTACCCCCGACTTGAGAGCAAAGTCCAGCATTCTTAAAGGTGCAGTTTACAAAACTATTCATGACATCGGCTTGCGAGAGGAAGGCTACTTTGTCGCCATCAAAGAAGACGGTAGCGGTCGTGTAATAAAACTTGGGTTGGATGGCCTGAAAGTCATATGGGAATTCGCTGAATCGGTCAGTGCATTCGTCAACCATGACTATATCAACACTCAATATTGAATTAGGCATCGTCTAATATGTATACCGGTTCCATATACACCGGTGGCTTGGATAAAGACAAGTTCCCTTACATCGCACGCGTGTATTGGTCGCATGTGTATAAAGTATGTTCGGTCGAATACTAGTTTTAATTGTCAGTACTAATACCCTCTACAGAAAGCGTCAGCGCATATTTTCGCTCCTCATCTAGCTGATGGTAAGGGGCTAGTCACTGGCTTCACATTTCCCTTTGAAACCGCGTCTCATGGCATTATTACACATGTATGTACATCTACTATTCCATTCTTCATTGAACTGACTAATTGTGATTGTAGGTTGCTATGGATGCTGCGAATCCCGAAGAATTTCGTGTTTTATCGAGACTTGTACTCACAACCTCCACCGGTGCTGTTCAACTTTGGCAACAGGATCAAATACAGTGGGTCCGGGAAGAAGGGCTCTCCTCGATTCAAGTGGCTGAAATGGTTGAATTACCTGAAGCCAAAATCGTAGCTTCTCAAGTCGGTGCAGAGGAACATGAAACCTTTAGCTCTCGTCTGCTCAGACAACTGACGGATGCTCAGGTCAGTCAACTTCCCCCTGTAATCGCGTGCTTGTGTTAACCCCCAGCTTTTCATAGGATTTCCCTCAATATCTTCTTAAGTTTGTCAAACGTTTTGCTACCGGGTCCTACGCATCTGTATCTGCGCCCGTTGCCAAACATATCGATGCTTCTGGTAGTCTTTCTCGTGATATCTACGGATTCAGAAAGATCATCGTCGCTGCAACTACCCATGGTAAAGTTTACGGCATTGACTCCTCGAATGGGGAGATTGTTTGGAGTCGCGTTTTTGGTCTAGGGTGGGCCGCTGAAGTAGGAGGACAGATATTCCCTTTGAAGATATTCACTACGAGGTCGGTTAGTGAGGGCGATACACCACAAGTCGTGATAGTTACCCAAAGGAAAGCCAATAATGTAAGCTTTGATTATTTCCCCTTTTCAAGTCTTTACAGTATCGGTACTGAACATTGGCTCATGTAGGGATTGAAAGACACAGTCGCTTTCCACATTGAGGCTTTGACTGGCGAGGATGTCACCGGGAAGTCCGTTGATGTCCTTGAGGGACAGGATATTATTGCAGGTCCTGTTGTGGAGGCATTCCTATTCAGAAACGAAACTGCGAAATATGTCATTCTCTTCGATGAGTTTCTCCAGGTTAGTCATCTTTGTACTTAATTCACATAGGGCAAGCTCTGAACGGTGAATTGTATAGACCCACATATTCCCAAATTCTCCAGATAATGAACAGTCGTTCAAGAAGATCGTCAAAAATGTACATTTCGCTCTGCGTACTGGACCTCCTGGCGCTCGTCGTCTCAGCGGCCACAAGATTTCACCTCAAGCTGAATTTACTGGCCGCCATGTTGCTTATTCGACGTGGACGACTGCCTTCGGTCCTGATGAGGATATCAAGTCTATTATTACACGTCCCTATGAACCTGTTGCGTCATACGGCAAAGTCCTCGGGAACCGTACCACATTATACAAGTACCTCAATCCGAATATGATAGTGGTCCTTACTGGATCGTCTACTGGCCCTTCGAAGTCTTGCGGGATCTACGCTATCGATGCGGCCAAAGGCTCTGTGTTGTATCATGCAGTTGTCCCTGCTCCTGGAGGGTTCTGTGACGTCAAAGCAACATTAACCGAAAACTGGTTGGTGTACCATTATTACGACGATGAGATAGCTGGAGTGGATCAAGCGAAGAGTTATCGAATGGTGTCTGTGGAATTTTATGAAGGTGAAAAAATTGATGATAAGATAAAGAGGTATGTGTCCTTCATTTAATTTTCGAACCTTCTCCTGACCTCCCCTTTAGCTCTGACTTGTCCTCGTACTCAAACGATACGACCAGTATTTCAATCTATGAACAAGGTTACATCTTCCCTCGCGCAATCAGTACCATCGCTACTACCTCCACCAAATTTGGTATCACCATTAAGGATGTGATAGGTGAGCCAACCCCGGACACTTTTCTTGAATCACTGTACTCATCCTGCCACAGTGGCTGGCCAAAATCACCAGGTACAATCCTTCCCTCGGCGTGCATTAGACCCCAGAAGACCAAAACGGAAGCCAACTAATGAAGAAGCAGAAGAATGGCTTGTCCAATATGACCCGCTTCTTCCCGATGATCCAAAGAGAGTATTGTCACATAAATACCAGGTACGTATCGGTTTGCAATCCTCATCTAAGTCATCCCCTTATCGTCGTCTTTTAGGTTGCGCGCCTTCGTCAAATTATCACCTCGCCGGCTCTACTCGAGTCCACATCATTGGTATTTGGTTACGGCCTTGATCTATTCTCAACCCGTGTTGCCCCTTCAAATACTTTCGATGTCCTCAGTGAGACTTTCAACAAAGCTCAACTCGTTTTGACCGTCGCTGGTCTTGCATTTGCTATCGTGATTACGAAACCGATGGTTCACAGGAAAAGACTAAGGGAGCGATGGTATGATTAAGTTGTATCCTTCATATAGAGGGAAACTTGCCCTCGAGATTCCGTCAATTGTAATTTATTTTTTGTAAGTAGAGGTTTTATGCAACGTGACCATGGAATCCGAATCCGCAGCCTTTACGAACGAAAGTGTGAAAAAGTGAACCCAAGATCACCATACAACTTGTTACAACAAGACAAGTTGTTTCATTTCCTACACGACAAGGATGGATTTTGTGTAGTTTTCTCCGAGGAGGGGACGATAGAGAGCAATTTTGACCACGTTCGGGGCACTGATTCAATTCGTATCGGCATCGATGGACGTTTAGTCTCGTGTCCAATGAAGAGTGACCAAAAAAATCCACATAGATTAACTAAGGAAAGCGTGGAACTGCTACGAGAGTACTGAGCAAATCCTGTAATTAATCATACTCCTCCCCTCTCACTCCGAGTCCATCAGCTAATGAAAGGATGTACCGTTTTGTTTCAATCTTGAGGACGCCACAAGTTCCACTATCCACATGTTGCAATAACCCACTGAATGTCTTGAATTTTCTCGAGCATCCTCCTAAGTCATAAGTAGGAGGACATTTGTAAATCCTCTGCTGATGAGCTGTGCTTGTGACATGAGCGATCAAGGCTCTGACAGGAATGAATTCCCTCGGACAATGCGGGCACTCGTAAGCGTTCCCATTCCAGCTTTCATCCAACTCTGGAGACGAGTGCGGCATTTGATGATTGGACAATTGATGAGTCCTGATGGTGACGATATTCTGGGAATCCTCATGCATCGCGGCACTGTCAAGAGCTTCTCTAGTGACTCCTGAATTGCAAGTACCAGATTCCCAATGCAATGCAAGACCGGCTTCGGAAACAAACATCGTTCCGCATCCTATGCCATAACATTTGAAGAGTCGAGGTTGATGGGTAGAAGAGCCCTGGTGTTCTTGGAGGTTTCTTTCGCTCGCGAAAGACTCGTCACAGAATGGACAGTTGAAATCAAAGGCGATAGGAAGCTCATGCTTCTGACGAGTATGTTCCCTAAGACCAAGCTCTGTGTTGAATCTCTTTAAAATACCATCAAAGACAAACCAGGTTAAGTAAAGAATGGGATTTGACTTACCCTTCGACAAATCTCACACCAGTAATGATTGTAGTAGTAGTGGTCTTCTAAGTCTGGTTCACTAGGAAAATGAATATCACACTTTTGACAGTAAAAATGCCTTGGACTTTGGACGAAATGTTGAGTGAGTCCATATTCTGACCGGAAATCCGACCCGCAAGCTGCACAATGATGGTAATTGTCGGCTGCGTCCATGGTCGAATGACAAAGCCAGTGGTCTTGATCTATAAGCTTATTCCGACTTGCTGCTACAGTATTGGTGAGATTGTATGAAGAGATGTGATCTCACGGCCTGAAATTATGGAGGATGAGGTAGAAAAGGGGATGCGAAGGAGTGGGTAACGTACTTCTTTACATTCTATCTCCTAATATTGAGCGAAAGCTAGAAGAGAAACCGTTCCCACTTGAGTCACTACGTAGGCTGTTGGTTTTTGCTCTGCGTCCAATGGGCAGCTTGACGGTTGAACGTTGAATATGAAAGTTTCGGATGCGCGAGGTAAGCAAATTCCAAATAGGGAGAGGCACAAAACGCCACGAGGCTAGCAACCTCCCGTTCAGGAGGCTACCGCCCATTCAGTACTAGCGACGAATCTCGGGCCTATCCAATAAATAATGACAACCATGCGGTGTTCATTATACATGTAGAAGTATACATCTAGTGTGCGGAGTCTATCTGGTTTCAAATGCCAACCTTCTTCAACCCATCAACCAATGATCCAACCACCTCCCGTGTCTTGAACCTACAAACGCCACAAATTTGACTGTCAACATGTTGTAGCAATCCACTCAAAGTCTTCAGCTCCGTCCCACAGCCTTCCCATACCCTAGGACATCTATAAATCTTCTGCTGATGAACTGGACTTTTCAGATGAGCGATTAAGGCTCTAGCGATCCGAAATTCTTTGTGGCAGATAGGGCACTCGTAGGCATGGCCGTTTTGAAAGCTTTGTGGTGTGATGGACTCCGGGGAGGCTACTCTGACGGAGGAAGGTGAGCCAGCAGGATTGTTGGAGGAGAGTCGACAAGAATCGGTGATTGTGTTATTTCGGTCGTGTTTGATCGCTGTGCGGTTGACGACATCCCTAGTAATACCGGATTTGCAAGTCCCAGATTCCCAATGAAGGGCCAAAGCAGCTTCGGAGACAAATGAGATCTCACATCCCTTCCGGTTACACATGAAGATCCTTGGGAGATGAGTGGTTGAATTTTGGTGCGCTCTCAGATTGCTCTCGCTTGCGAAGGATTTCTTGCAGGATAGACAACGGAATTTTCCGACTCGAGGGAGCTCATGTTTTTGACGGTTATGTTCCTTTAAACCGAGTTCAGAGTCGAATATCTACACCAAGTAGTAAGTATATGGTGGTATTCTACAGATTTTATACTGACATGAACTCACCTCTCGACAGGGCTGACACCAATGATGGTCCTGAGAATAATGTGTATCCAACTGAGCGGCGCCATAAAATTGCTCATCGCAACTTCGACAGTAGAAGTGTCTTGGACTTTGTACGAGATGTTCAATCATAGCATCCTCTGACCAAAACCACAATTCGCAGGTTTCGCATTCGAGGGAACGACCAGAGAAGTGTTGGTCATCTTCCATATCACTAAACCCCATATCACGTATAGTGCAAGTACCCATGTAGATTGATATTTCCCGTGTCATATTTTACCGGAGAGAACGGAGTTGAGACACTGCCAAGCGATTCAAATACCTTCCTGTCCAAAGTTATAACAGTGAGATCAATAGCTGGCAAGGATAACGATGAAGGCCCAAACTTACTGAGAAATTCTACGTGGAATACCGCTCGAAAGCAGCTAGAAATAGGAGCGACAATGCGAATGGTGGTTGGAGGGTTCACGTCAACCCGAATATTTTTATACAATTCCTAATGAGTGGCACTCTCCGACCATCGGCGCGACGACTGTATTCACCGAGAGGCTCACTGAACGAGTGTTTCCGCATAAGATTTGAGGCTGGGACGGCTTTAGACTGTGAGGCGTGTTCTCATCTTGTCACTTCAGGCCTTAGCATCACTGCTTGCCACTCGGTAGGAAACTTGTACAGGTTTCACATGGAATAGCCTGATGAGAGGAACAGTGCTGTTGCAGTAATTGTATTCGACGATAGCGAGTAGAGTGTGATATAGGCGAAGAAAACTGGAAGCTGGAAGCAAGTGCCTCTCATTTCTCCGACAACCCCACATTGCGCAACTAGTACTGAGCGAGCACGTCCTTGAACACTGTTTTCTTCACATTCAGTTCGTTCTTAGTGAGTGTAACGGATGGATCCTCCTTCAAGTACGCCGCGCAGGTCTCCCCAGCATGCGAGGCCCCGAGTTGCAATTCGTCAATAAGCCGCAGTTGCAACGAGTCGAAAAACTCAAAGAGGAACTCATGGTCGATTGACATCGAAACAATATCAATAAATGTCTGTTAAATTATTCCATGATCAGTCATTGAACTTGATAGCTCTCCACAACCATCATTATACCTTGTAGTAAAGTTGGAAGTACGCTTTGACTTCGGCCATGATTTCCATTTCTTCCTCGAATTCGTCGGATGCCAGGAGGAGTTTCCTGAGATCCTCCACGGTCAGGCCAGAACATCCTGATTTTGCAAGTGCCGTTAGTGCTTCTTTCCGGTCGTCTGTTACCTGCTTCGCAAGAATCGAAACCTGCGAGGCGGGTATACCAGAAAGGGGGGGGGAACCCTTATCATTGGTTGATTGGAAACTCCCGACGTTGGAACTATTTCGCAGAGTAGATTCAGATTGCGTGGACGATGAGGATTCGTTTTTATTACTGCTAGCACCGAACTGGAAAGGCGATTTGGTAGAATTGCTGATTGACGAGAATGTCAGTTGAATAGGAGCACTTGCAGATGGTGTCGTGCTTGGAGTGGACTGATTTCTTGTCAGTGCTCTGCAATCTTTGCACTTTGCGAGCCATTAACTCTGCTTCGTACCTGAAAGATAATGGTTGTTCTGTGTGTTCTGTGTGAATGGCATCCTCTCAAACTTCAAAAGTTTCCTGATCAGTACCAAGCCTCGTGATACTTCTCCTGCAAAAGATTGTCATATGAGTCCGACGTCTTTTTTTCATATATTCTTTCTCCAAAAGGTCGTTCTTGAACTTCATTCAATCGATGACCCAAGACGTCGCATTCTTCACGAATTGAGACTTGGGAAGGCCATCTGTCTGAAGAATGAGACAATCTGCACTCCATGAGCCTGAGGCACCGTGTGCAGGTGCTGACATCTCTAGGGACGTTAACCTAAGAAGAAAAAGTCAGCTTCAACATCTAGCTATACCTACATGTGCCATATAGAGCTCACTCCAGAGATCGCTTCTACAAGACTTGATTTTCCGGCACTCTGGTTTCCAATGACAGCAATGCGAGGCAAATTCAACTCAGCTTGGGCACTGCAACGACAAGCAAGGTCAAGATATGTACTATAGCATGTAGCAAAGAGCATATGTCACTAACCCAAGGGCGCGAAGTTGATTGACATGTTTTTTTTTGACGGCGAAGTGAATAATTGGAGGTTGAATGTAAAGAGAGCCGTGGATCACAATCAGCGTACCGTCAGTTGAACGTTGAAGACGTGGCTGATGGATTGAAAAACTGGAACGCGGCCTTCAGGTGATTGACAGGCGACTGTTTTCAAACCAGCAAATTCACACGTAGAGAAAGAAAGAAAGAGGAGTAGTTCGACGGACCCTTTCAAACAATATTTTTGGAGGATATTACAAGTGTCTACAGGTATTAATGAGATCCAAAAGCTCAAGCTAGAGATTATTATAGTTCTCATGAAGAGGGTGGTCGTCCTTCCCTGATTTTCCCAAACCGCAACTTCTCAAGCCCTTCCCCCTCGCGACCCATGGTCGTAGGACCCGTAACCTCTGCGACCGAGAGCTTCTCCAATCTCAGTAACTCCCGACGGATGTACGAGACCACATCCTCCATCAACTCGGGATACTTGACGTATTTGCTCGCCTCATTCGGAGAATAGTCGTGAATACCACTTCCATCATCCCTAGTTTCCTCGAGCTCCAATGTCTTTTCATCCATCTTCTTTCCCTCGACTTCACTGCCAGAATAGTTTATCGACCTTCGGTAATACTTTTGTGCTTGCTCGGGAGGCAAAGAGGAAGGATAGACAATTCCACGAGCTCCTCGACCGCCTAAGAAGTTTCGCCAAACAGCGCCTGCCATCTCCGCATCACCTTTGATGAGAGCGTAGTCCATGGATAGCGCGAGTCCAGACAACTGCTCCTTCAAGATTTTCATCTGCCTAGTCACTATACGTTCTGGGGCGTTGCCTTTCGGTCTTGCATGTGAAGGGTCGTTATTAGTGACTGTATAGAATGAGGGAGATGAGGTCTCGGTGTCAGCATCAGTTGTAGCAGTAGCCTTCTTGATCGGTTTTCCTGGTTGAAGAACAAGGCGGACGCGGTCCTCTACGTCAATGAAAAAGTGGTCAATGAGTGCTTGAATGTGGTGCTGTCCGTGAGGCTGAGGAAGAGACCGAAGGCGAACGGTCAGAAGCCAGACGTGCAAATTCGTGACCGAGAACCATGACTGAAAGGTGGGGGGAAGATGACATTCTGAAGAAAGAATCATAGATTTTAGTATGTCCCCGAATGCAAGCAACTTGCTCAAACGGAATATGGCATGCACGTACCAGACTGCCAGAAATCCTTCTCTTCCTCTGCTTTTACAGCACACAGCCTATCGTATAAAAAGTACGCCCGTCTTCCTGCCACCTGCTTAGCACTTCCATAACCCAGCAAGGTTGAAAAGCCTAGAAACGCGCGTAAAGCTGCAGGGTTTTCCTTCAGTTTTCGGGTGAGCCACGATTGAGGTGGTGGGGGAGGTTTCTTGTGTTCATAGGGTTTTAATGGACCAGTGAGCGGTTTCAGTGGTGTCGAGGGAGGCGTGGCTAAACCCGCACGCAATACAAGGCTTGACAAAGGTAGCTGGGGATGGCGTAAACGGTGAGCAAGGATGGAACGGGGTACCATGATGACGGTAGGCGGAAAGTAATTTTGAACAGCTTTTCTGATTTACGAAGTATACGCGTTTATAATTGGTTATATAGCCTAATACTAATCAGTACAGTCTTGTAGTCTATTGTAGGCGAAAATAAATAAGGAGAACATAATTGTAAATAAATCAAAATACAACCCATTTCACCACAGACTCGATCCTTCTTGGTTCAACCAGCCATTACAATTAGCTTTTGACAATCATGGTTTCTATCTCAAACATGAATCTTGACTGGAAGTTGGAAGAGAATCTAACAGCCCATCGGTGGAGATGAACAATTCTCTAATGCAAAGGCGTCTTCAAATGAGAGACAACTGGTGAATTGTCACGGCCACATCCTTTGTGTTAATGGACAAATGCTCGTTCACTCAACCCCCGTCTCAATCACCATTCAGAACGGGGGTTAAAAGGTCCCAAAAGTTGAACTGTTTTCAGCTTAACTCACCTCTAACCGGTAATCCCTTACCCTGGGCATTGAACGTTCAACGATGGCCCTTTTAGATTCAGACTCTAATTATGCACGCCGTCGTCGACGGAACATAGAGCTTGTGAACCAACTTCGCGGTCATGGGTGAGTGACACCGTCGCTGTATTCGTTTGCGTTGAACTTGACATCCTCCTTCTCAGTGCCCAAGACGTATTGGATTTGCCTCGCATTGCTGTCATAGGCAATCAAAGTGCCGGAAAATCTAGTCTTGTGGAAGCGATCTCTGGAGTGAGTTCTACTTTATGCAACACCTACAAGGCTTGACCTAAACTTGTCTTTCAAGGTGACTGTTCCTAGAGATGTCAGCACTTGCACACGGTGCCCCATGGAATGCAGATTGTCCCATTCTCAGGACGAATGGTCTTGTCAGATCTCTATTCGCGAAGAATTCGATGGCTTCGGTCATCCTCGCGATCAAGTTCAAGAACGACGTTTTGGACATAGAATAAATGACAAAAAATATGTCGAACTGATGATCCAACGTGCCCAGGCATCCGTCCTGAATCCGTTCTTATCCCGCGACACTGTCGCAGCCATGTCTCTGAAGGAGCTTCAGCAAATAAGGAACACTCTGCAATTCTCCCAAAATATAGTCTGTGTCGATATTTCTGGTCCGGAATTGCCTGATCTCGCGTTCATTGATCTGCCAGGTATAATTCATTCATTCATCTCCCATCTTTTACAGATATGCCAATGATTGTCCTATATGTTCAGGTCTTATTCAAAATGCCGACCAAAGCGTAGTAAGATTGGTTGAGGATCTTGTCAAATCCCATATCAAAGGAAACTGTTTGATTCTTGTGACATTACCTATGAGCGGTACGTCTCCCTCCCATAAGCAAGAACTTCAAGTCTTTATACCGATTCCTTGATAGATGACATAGAGAATCAGAAGGCGATGCGACTTGCGAAAGATGCGGACCCTACTGGAGAACGTACAATAGGTTTGTGTTTCCCTTTCCCTTTCTTTCGATGAAATCTGTTGAAGTCTGGTTCTAGGTGTGATGACAAAACCTGATATGCTCACTGCTGGTGGGATGAAGAGTCGTCAAATCTGGCTTAATATTCTCGAAGGGCGTACTCATCCTCTCAAGCATGGCTACTATTGTACAAGACAACCGGACGACGATGAAAGGTCTAGAGGAATTGGTCCCGACGAAGCTCGCATCAATGAAATGGATTTCTTTGCCACTAATGAACCATGGTCCCTCTCGCTAACCAGAAACCGATTTGGGACGAAAAATCTTTCGGAGAGCCTCAGCGACCACCTGAGTAATATCATCGACCAAAGGTATGCATCATTCCTGTACCATGTATCTTGTTGACTTAGCTGCCATTGCCATCCTTTGCAGTATACCTATCTTGTTATCAGCAGCTTCCAAACGTCGTTCCATTTATGAAGCAGAACTGAGGTCACTCCATCCGGTCATGACTACTGACCCGACCAGTCATGTCTTCCGTTTGGTCTCTACCTTGTCTAACGAAATGAAGCTTCGAGTTGAGGGATCCCCCGCATCACCTCAAGTCGTTCAGGCGAGCAAGGAAGCTTACAGGGTGTTCAAACGCGCGATTTATTCCACCACTCCCACGTTCATTCCATTCAAGAACGCAAATGAACAGAGTCAATACCCTGATAGCATTTCTGGTGTTTCCAAATTCATGGCCGATTCATCAGATGAAGATTTTCTGGGCTCCGAAGACCAATCAAGTAATACTCAACAACCGATGTTCCTATTTGATGTTCGGGATTTTGTTCAGAAGTACGTGTACTATCGTCACCGTGTATCCGTATCTCCCTCTGAAACTTCTTTTTGAAGGTCGCGACTGCGTGAGCTCCCAAACAACGTTCCTTACAATGCGAAGGTGTCCTTGATCAAGCAATTCCAACGCTCATGGGAAGATTCCACACATGAATGCGCAGAAACGATTCGAAATATGTTTCAAGAGACATTATCCAAAGTTATTGCGGAAGGGTTTGGACAATATAAATCATTGGAAACTCGAGTAATGTGAGATACAAGCACCTTTACTTATTGAACCTCATTCGCTTATCCTCGATTCTCCCTGCAGGGCCATAATTGAAGATCTTCTACAAGAGAAATACCAAGATGCTTTGGTTCTGATAGGTAAACTTCTGAAGTTTGAGAAGGTCCCTTTCACGCAGAACAACTATTACCTTTCGGATACGAAGAATAAGTGGCTCGCAAAATACAAAGATGCTAGAGCACTGGTAGGAAGGCAGTCTGGCACAAGCATGGCATCGACACGAAGTGCAACGGTAACTTCAGCAGCAACATCTCCTGCAAGCAGCACTTCTCTCGCTTCTTCCACCTCAATCCCTACCGTTAATGGTTATCATCAACAGGGTGCATTCTTCTCTTTTTCCCAATTACCCTCCTCTGGACCTTCTGCGCACAGTATTCCGACATCCGCAACGTCTGGACCTTCTGTTGCTCCTACCCTTCAACCTTCAAATTCCAACCCTGCGATTACAACTCCCCACCCTCATTCCGGAGGCTTCATGTCAATTTCTGGTCCAGGTTTCACCGTCTCTCCTCCTCCCGTCAACCAAGCAACAAAAGACCAGAGAGAAGCACTCGCTGCACTTGCCAAGTTAGGGTACAATGGTCTCACCATCGAGGATCTTGGAAAACTCTTGCCGGCAGATGAATTCGAGGAAGAAATGGAAGTTATGGCTGAGGCAAAAGCGTACTTCCAAGTATGCTACAAGGTGAATAGCATCTTCAATTTTATGGCCGTCACGTGCTGATATTGAAGCAACGAGTAGAGAGTGGCCGACATTATCCCGATGGCAATCGATCATGAATTACTCTTCGGTTTCGTCGACGCATTGCAGCCCCGTCTGATAGAGGAATTGCAATTAGGGGCTCCGAATGCTCGGGAAACCTGCGCAGTGTGGTTAAAAGAAGATCCTTCTATTACCGTCACTCGAAATGAGTTGAATGCAAAGAAGAAGATGTTGGAGGATGTGTTGGCCCGATTGCGTAACTTTGGATTGTCAGAGGATTGAGGTGGAGGTAGTACATCGTCATAGTGTTGCTCGAATTGTTTTTTTTTTTTTTGCGATTGATTCGTCATTATTTCTATACATTTTGTGATCATACTCTTAGTGACGCTTATGAAAACTATCACCAATTGATGTTAGACTTGTTAGACTTGTGAGCAAAGCTCTTTCTGTTTGGACCCGACACAAGAAATTTAGTGAAATCCTCATGAAGAATATTTTCTATGGATGTCAGCGAATTTATTTGGCGAAGAACATTGTGCCTCCACAGTTTTGCCTCTATGTACAGTACTAGTGTCGGAGTCTGACTTATGTATGTAACAACGGCGGGAGGCAGCTAGCCTCGTGGCCTCTCGTTCATCTTACATCTTGGCTGGTTGACTCCCTTATGGTGCTGAGAAAATACACACCACCCCCTCCGCCTTCTGACTGTGGCGTTGGCCGCCTTGCTTCCTGAGTATTCCAGCGCTGATGAATTGAGTGTGTAATTCTCTCACAGTCCAGGTTGGACCCAAGGAGTTCGAAGGGTTTACTTCAGATTACTTTAGCCTGAGTTTGGCAAACATCGGAATCCCCGTGGATGCAGTACTACAAGGCCTAGTTGTGAGTGAGGTCGATTTCGATTTCCCTTGTACTTTGAAGTCGTGCTCACACTGTATCTTGTATCCGATTTCTTTTTGACTCGACCAAGCTTGCAAATATGCTTCTACTAACATTGGCTCAAGTTAAAGACTTGCTTCCAACAGCAACATGTCTTACCGATGCCTTCAAGAAACCTTCCGGTCCCATTCGCACCCACCGGTCATTGCTTGGATCAAGTTCAAGTTCAAGAGCAACCTTTCGAAGGAAAAATATATCCGTCGAGTCCATGATTCAACATGCCCCGATCTCAGAAAACCCTTGCCTCTATTTGGAGAATATCCCGTTGTCTGCCATATTTTATTACTCGACTTGCATTATCATGTTGACTCTCCCTGTATAAGATCGAGAATAATAGAAATATAGAATGATTATATTTGGGTGTAAGTCTATCACCTACTCCGAGTCAGACTTAAAAATAAGGCGATTATTTGAGGCCAGAATGATCAATGTCCGAGGTTGGTGTAAAGCTAGAGAAGAATGTCAACGAGCGAGACGATTCATCAAGATTCAGGAAAGTAAAGCAATATTGACGTTTGTAGGGGCCTGAGTTATGGTCTAGATTATCGAATGAGAATTCCAGTAGTTAGGAGGATTTCAGAGTGTATCAGTGTGTTTGTAATTCGAGAAACGATGGTCGTGGATAGGAACAACTTGAAGAATGTATGGCGCCTACTCGAATATACTCCGCTCTCCTCCTCGATCAACTCACATTCAACATATTCAAGCTTCAAGCTTCAGGTTCCGCATCCCGTCCACTTACTGCTGAAGAAAAATATGCTGCTTCTCCTCTTTCAATTTTCAATCTCTGCTCGGCCTATACTGTCTGGTCACGAGACCGCGGATTCACTTGTTCGAGCATATGGCATTCCGCTGATATTTAGACCCGCACAACTCAAGCGTAACTCCCCTATTGCTTTCTACCATCATCATGTCTAGTAATTCACCAAACTGCAATATCAGTTTAACTTTAAAGATCAGGGACGAATTGGTACTATCCTTGTCGATTCCTGTCTCCGAGTTCCAACAGTTCACGAGGTCCCCCCGACGATGGCTCGCCTACTTAGGTTATTGCATTACAAACTGCATAGGAAAACTCCGTTCCAGTTCGGACGAATCTATAACAGAACTTGACCTCGACTCCGAAGAACCCATTGAAAGCTTCAGAAACTATTACTACACTCTCGAACCATATGCAGAAATCTCCCCCATCGACCCGGACTTAGATGTTTCCTACGCATCCGGCACCTCTTCCATATCTTCGCGTAATAGACGCGATGCAGATTTCAAGAATATCCTTTTCGAACGTGACACTACTTGTGTCATCACTAATTGGCCCGAGGAAGAGTGTGACGGTATACATCTTTTACGATACTCTTGTGGAGATGGAGTACGTTAAAATCCTTCGAATGAGTGTGTTGAAGGTAGCTAATCTTATGAATTTAACCCAGTACATCAGAAATGTAACATCAAAAAGGAGCCACGGAAATGATCCTATAATCGACTCGATTGATGATGTTCGAAATGGGCTTTTACTCCTCGGACAAATATGTCGTCACCTTGGCGTTGGGATGGCCTTCCTGCATGTAAACCGGCTCAGTTAGTTCTTCTGACATCAGTTACTTAACAGTGTATGGCTCACAGGTTCCTAACCCTTTCTTACAAGTTATACATCATCAGCAAAAGATGCACTGCTATGTAAGGTGCTTACAAGCGAGGAAAAGGCCGAAAAGCTTGTACAAGGACCACAATACTTGTACAAGCTTTTACGGCCGTATTCTCTGCTGCCTCTTACAAGGACCACAAGCCTTGTGGTCCTTGTAAGGAGCATAAACCTTGTGGTCCTTGTAAGGTCTGCAATCACTTATTCTCTGCTAGAGTCTTGCCAAGGATCCATCAGCCTTGTAGAGTTTGTATGTGATTGTCGAGCTTGTAAAGCCTAGTATAGCTGGTGAATAGATTTGTTTTTATATTCTGAATAAAACATATAAAATCCAAATTCAATCCACTCAAAATAGAATAAAATAATGGTAAAATCCAATTTTATTCTGATTAATTCTACAGGGACAACACAGTATATGTGGGAGGAACTGAGTGAAATAAAAGCACTATCAAGAACAGGTGGAGCCACCAGAAGCAGTAAAGCATGGAATTAGGTGAGCCAACAGAATCCACGAGAGAAGAGTGAGCCAGGAAAATCTGCGAGATGATGAGCCAGGAAAATCTGCGAACAAGGAGCGAGAAGCTAGGACCATCAATGGGCGGGGGAATTAGGGTCCAGGGAGTTGTCATGGACCTACGAGTATGCACGGAAGCATCCAATGTTGCCACATGGTCAGGAAAATATCTGAGGTAATGAACGAAAGATGTATTAGACATGCGATAGCAATTTGAACCATGCTTACTACTAAACATTGCAGGAATTGTGCTGCTCTAAGAGAATCTCCAATCCACTCTTTCAGCTATGATAATGTTGGACTGGCCGATCAGTACATAGGTCAGTGGTTCCAAGTAGAAAGCTATCAAAAGTATTATAAGTAAGGATGAAGAAATAAAGAAATGTGAGCACAAGTTACTGGTTGTAATAAGACAGTATGTCTAAACAAAACTTCTTCTCGGAATTGGATGCACTGTCACCTGCCATGTCAATCATTGTGATGACCGCATTGTAAAATGTGATGCTGTTGAAATCTCCATCTGTGAGTGACCATGACTCCTGACTAGATATTGCGAAGCGAGCCTAGAGATATGAGATTCAGTAACACAAATAGTCGATCTTGAAGCTATAAGTAATATATCATACCTGAACATAGGCATACATGATCATCTCTGGGGTAACCTGTATAATTTTATAGATCTTGACCTTGGTCGCGGGGCCTGCAGATGATCCGGGGGATTCTTTTTTGGTAGTGCGAGGATCAGTGAATATATGGCGGAACACCTACAGGTAACAAATGATAATTGAAACAAACATGAATACAATAGAGACACTCACATGTAAACCATAATGACCTTTGAAAGCACCAGCCAATGTATTATTTTCAAGGGCTGCATCCTAATCGTACGCGAATGAGGGCATGTCATCTCCTTTCAGGATGAGTCCCTTGTTGGTAAGTGCTTTGGTAAACCTACAGATAGAAGATTAGCCCGAGGAAAAGAATTGAAAGGACAGTCAAACTCTATCAGATCTTCTTCGTAAGCTTTCAGATCATTTTGAGCAACAAGAGTATGACAGGAGTGTAGATTGTTAAGGATCGAGCTTAACGTGACTTCGTTACTGTGACTGTGATGTAACTGTGACTATGATCTTCGACTTAAGTAGTTCTGATGACTAAGACTTGATTACAAATCAAGACTTAGTATTGAGCTGAGACTCAAAGTACTCAGACAGACTATGAAACTTAACAAGTCTATTGCTAAGCTAGGAGAAAACAGGAGGTCGAAGTTAAGGCTTCAACCTAGCTAAGTACCAGTATTTATACATCTGCCCTAGTCTGATAAATGCGAGAATATCGTCCAGAGATAAGGAGTAACTATGGATAAATAGAAGGGGAAACCTCGGGGAAACTTAGGAGAAACATTGGTAAAACATAAGTGAGAAATGAAAGGAGAAACTATGGAGAAACTAATAATACAACGTTAGTCATTACGCGGGGATTCCCCTCGTGCTAGATAGTCCGCAATAACTCCGTGTTATGTAAGAAAAGAAAAGAAAAAGATAACCGCGCTGATTGTAACATTACCCCATTGCTATCCCAATGATTCCATCATTGAATACTTCAACACTCCCCTGACAAATTGTGTTCTCCTGCAGACCCGTAATCGATGTCATCATAGGGTTCCTGATAGAACGAATTGGGTACTTGCTCGGTGAACAACTTCCCGAATGATTCTTCTAACATTCTCTTCCGTTCACCATCTGATCCACTGCTTCGACTGGCTCTACTGTTAGACTGGTTTCGAAATGAGTATCCCTTGCGAGATCGTCGAGAAAAGTAATGAGATCCTTGTCCAGCTTCCAATTCGCCGGATACAGGGGACGTGGTTCTCGTACCGCAAGGCTTTCTTCTACCATGATAATTTCCATCCCTGTCGACGAAGTGGTGCTTATTGGAGTAAGAATGTACCTCGAAGAAGTCGATCTCAACGAAACAGGTTGGGGGTACGGGGAATCGGAATGGTGGGCACTGACTACAGAAATGGTAGTCATGGGAATTGGCATGTCTGACATTTCCACAGGCGGCGCATCGAGGTTGGTTGCAGTGAGGAGCCCAGTGTCCATGTCGACCACATCGTTTACAAACATCGAAGGCTCGGGGACTGGTTCGAATGGGGACGTTATGACGATATTTGTTGAAGGCGATTTCATCCATGTGGGTGGTGATGGCGATGGAAAACGGGCGATTTCTGCTTCCCAGCAGAGATTCGTTAGTCGCAGGGGTAGCCACCGGGATAGCGACTCGATCAAGGATACTGTTGTTGAAATCGTCCAAAGACATTCGGACGGTTTTTCTGCTTCGGGTGTCCTCGTTGCGCATCCGTCTGTTGGCTCGTCTATTCCGCTTGGCAAAGTCCTTAGTGACTTCGCAATCAACTTCTGTAGGATTTTCTGGCAGAGGTATTTGCAGGATGGTTTTGCTGACGAGAGCGGTACCGCGCTCAGCTCGGAAATGATTCTCTGGAGTTTCAGAGGGTGAAGCGACTCGAAAGGACTGTTGAATTGCTTCTCGAGCTACTTCTTCTAGTAACTCTTCAGCTCTTCCCCAATTCCTGATTGCTTCGGCTTCAGCTTCTGATGGGGAGGATGGAACGTAGATGGGTTCGTTACGATTATTATCGGCATGAGGAGGTGGAATCGGGATTGGGGAAGGGGAAGAAGTTGGTTCGGTGTTAGGATATTCGGGGAGTTCGTTAAGAGTGAATGGGGTAGGGGTGCGATTATCAAGATGGTCTTGTCCGGGATCACGAACTCCAAGATCAACTAGAAGTCTCGCTAGCTGTTCTTGGCCTTCCATTGCGAGGTGATGGCATTGGTTCACCTCTTGAGCGAGATCCTGGCATTCCTTAAGTACTCCACCAAGTCACTCGCTCATCCGAAGATGACTGGTTCGAATGGTCTCAAACCGGTTGATAGTATCGAGGACGTGGTGGCCTCCGCTGATGGTGTATCAGATTTCGTTGCGAAAACCGGGTTCGTGAGTTCGAATGGCCTTGAGAACTCGTTGGTCACGTTCAGTAAGGGTGTAGGGGTTGAATCGAGTGGAAGTAGAGGGGGAGAAGGTCTTCATATTGCTGAGAATCGAGTGAGGTTGTACAGTCGATGGAAGTGGTTGTTGTGAGTAGTCGTTGGGGAATGGAGAAAAGAGATTCAATCTCAAGTGTCTTTTATCTAGTTTTCGAATGACCCGGAGTTTCCTTGGAGTTTCTTTGGTGAATGTAGAATGACTTCTCCTCATGTTCTTTCTTGTCTTTTCTCATCGATGGGAATAGGAAGCTTATTTCTCCGAAGATATTCCAAGAACATGGGAAGATATCCATCATCTTCATCATAGAATTCGGTTGCCGTGATCCATGAATTTTCTGATGTGGGATAGTCTTTCCACTTAACCAGATAGTGGCGCTTTCTCCTGATCATCTTGTGAGCGATGATTCCTTCGACTTCGTACTCCTCTTCTTCATTGATAATTTCCGGAGGAGGTCTGAGATAGTTCGGCCCATGTTCCAAGGTTTCTATGTAGGGAGATAGCAGAGATACGTGGAACACATTGTGAATCTTCCATTTTTCTGGTAACTTGAGTTGATAGGCAAATGCCGAGATAACCTTAGTTATCGTGAAGGGTCCTTGCCATTTAGGAGTGATCTTCTTGTTAGTTACTCCTAAATTTAGATTCTTTGCTTCTAGCCAAACCTGATCTCCTTCTTTGAATGGTTTGAACCCCTTGCTGAAGGTTCGTGCTTTCATTTTTGCTGCGGCTAGTTCAGTTGCAGCAATTGCTTCCCTTCTAGCCTTAGTCAGGAGTTCCATTCGTTCATTTAATGACGGAAGATTGGTTGGTTCGAACGATAAGGGAATCAGAATGGGCTCCTTTCCAGAGGCTAGGTAAAAAGGGGTGGCATTTCGTCCATCAGGTAAATGCGAGTTGAATGATACTTCCATATCGGTGATTAGGTCGCTCCATATTTCTGGATTGTTCGCACAAAAGATTCTTATGTAGGTTTCTACGGTTTGATTCGTCCTTTCTGTTTGACTATCTGTTTGTGGATGATAGGCAGTAGAGAATCGTGTATCAATCTTAAGAATTCTCCCGAACTCTTTCATGACCTGAGAGTGAAATTGTGGTCCACGATCCGATATAGCTGTTTTCCATAAGCCAAATCGTCGGTATACTCCATCATGAAGTAGCTTTGCCGTTCCAATTGCATCAATCGTTTTGGTGCAAGGAGATAAAATTACCCCCTTTGTACAGTCGTGGTCCACAACGACCAATAAAGAATCAAATCCATTGGATGGAGGAAGATCCGTGATAAAGTCATAGGTGATAACATCGAAGGGTCCAGATGTCGAGTTCGGCAGAATTGGTTGTAATGGTGGTACAATAGGATGCGTGTTGGTTTTCATTTGTTGGCATGAAGCACATCCTTTGACATAATTGAAAATCATTGCGTGTAACCCTGGCCACCAATAGTATTGTACTATTGCCGCATGTGTTTTAAAAACTCCCGGGTGGCCTGCTTGTGGTGAATCATGGAATCGACTAATGATTTCTCTTCTCAAAGAAGAGTTTGGTGGAACATATTGCCGATTCTTGTAAAAGATTCCTTCTTCAGTGACTTTCCAGTCTGACAGGGTGGATCTCATGGGAAAGGGTTCTTTTCCTTTGATTGCTGCTAATGCTTCCGTTACAATGGAATCCTGTTCTGTGGCAATCCGAATTTTCTCCACTAGGTTCATATCGATTTCTCTTACGAACAGTTCTTCCGGTAATAGCGTCAACATGTTTTCCTTTCCTTCTTCAGTGTCGAGATAATGTTGCCGAGTTAGTGGATCTGCCTGAGTCATTTTAGTTCCTGGAGTGTGGACTAATTTCAAATCGAATTGCGATAAGAATAGTCTCCATCGTGCTTGTCTTCTTGTCAATTGCTGCGGGCTTTTGAAATAAGTCAAATTGAGGTGATCAGTAAGCACGGTGGTAGGAAACGTGGATCCTTCAAGGTAATGTCTCCACATTTTTAGTCCCCTAACTATTCCTAGCAGTTCCCGGTCATAGATGTCGTAATTTTTCTCTGGAGGAGAAAACGATTGAGAAATGTATCCACAAGGGTGCCAGTTACCATTTCCATCTGGTTGTCGAAGTACTGCACCCGTAGCTACCAAGGATGCATCCGTTTCCAATACAAATGGCTTATTCTTGTCAGGCATTTGTAGAACCGGTTGTGAGAGTAATCTCCGTTTGAGTTCTTCAAATGCCTCCTGACACTCTTCAGTCCATTTCCAAGGTTCGTTCTTCTTGGTAAGGTTTACCAATGGCCTAGATATATCTGAAAAGTGTGATACGAATCTTCTGTAGAAATTGCAAAATCCGATAAACGACCTGACTTGTTTAACAGATTTCGGTGTTTCCCAATTTCTAATTCCATTCAATTTCACTGGGTCCATTTCCACTTTTCCGGCTTCAATTACCATTCCCAGAAAGTCTACTTTTGGTTGATCAAATAGGCATTTCTCTGGTTTTAGGAATAGATCATGTTCTCGCAGTCTTTGCAAAACCCGTCTTGTCCTTTCATGATGAATCTTCAAGTCATTCGAGAAGATGAGGAAATCATCCATGTAGATTACTAGCCATCCCTCATCTATCATGTCTTTAAAGATTTCATTCATCATTGCTTGAAAGGTTGCCGGGGAGTTGCATAGTCCGAAAAACATTACCATAGGTTCGAATAGTCCTCGATTGGTTTTGAACGCCGCTTTCCATTGATCTCCATCTTTAATCAGGATATTATTGTATCCTGATCGGATGTCTCCTTTAGAAAAGATTGTGGCTCCTTGTAGTTTGTCCAAAAGTTCTGATACCAATGGAATCGGGTACCGGTTCTTGATCGTCCATTCGTTGATATACCGATAATCTTGACAGGGTCTAAAGGTGCCGTCTTTTTTTCCTACGAAGAAGAATGGTGCCGCTTGAGGAGATTTCGATGGCCGAATATACCCTTTCCTAAGATTTTCTTCCAAAAATGCATCTAATGCCTCCTGTTCTCTGGGAGACATCGGATAAACTTTACAATCTTTTGGAATAAAATCTGCCTTTAGATCAATTGCATGATCATAGGGTCTGGGTTCTGGTAGCCGTTCCAATTTTGCCTTTTCAAAGATGTCCGTAAAGTCTTGAAGAAATTCTGAAATCATTTCTTCTAAGTTTTTCTTGACTTCTTTTTCCTGTTGTTCCTGTGCCATTTTCATTGCCGGGTTTACCTTAAGTCGTATCCAAACCGATCTAAGTTTAACCTTTTCCTTATCCTCTGAGACCCAATATTCATGATACCGATGGAAATTATCTGTGTCTGGTGCCATATCTACTAACATTGATGTTCCTTTATCTTTCATCAAAATTTGTGACAATTTGATTCGTTTCTTTCTCTCGATATGTTCTTTGACATATTGTCTGAGGTTTTTGTTCTGGATTTCCTTTATTCAGTCTTGACTTAAGTGGACTCTTCCTTTCTCCCAATCTATGATTGGATTGAATTGTTTCAGCCAAGGAAGTCCAATGATAACTGATTCTTTCCCTATTCCAGTTTGGAACAATTTCTGAGGAATAAGAGAATTGTCGATGTCAAGGGAACATATTGTGTAATCAGTTATCCTTCCTTGATTATTCTCCGTTCCATCAGCATTAAATACCGAAATGGGTTTATTCAGTGATCTTGATGGGAGATCATGTTTCTTTGCGAAGTCTTTATGAATAAAGATCCCGCCTGCTCCAGAGTCGATTAAGGCTTGGGTTCTGATGATTTTATCTCACGCTCTCAATGTAATAGGGATTCGAAATGACTGATATTCGGTGTTTGCTACTATTACAGGAGAGAGCGAGATTCCAAGCGATCCACACACCAGTGGTGGTCGCTTCTTTAAAAACCCAAGTCTTCGACACGGAAACCGGCATCATTGAATAGATCGATTGCAGAATCTTTTTCGTCATCGTCCATCGATTGAATTATAGCCCTTATTGCAGCCAACTTGTCCTTCTTTGGTTCCTCGTGTTTAGGGAGTTCTTCGGCAACTTCCTCTATCTTTGCTCCTGCCACTTCGGTTAATACTTCCCTAACCTGTCTATTGTTATTCCCATTCTGCTTCTTCTTTTGGCAGTCTCATGCCATATGCCCTTTGTCTCCACAATAGAAGCATCTACCTTCCTTCCTGCGTTTGTCTCTTTCTTCATTAGTCAACGCTCTTGTGTTAACCCGATCAACGTCCATTGCGTTGGGATCCCTTTGCCTAGATTGTCCCTGATTGTGGGACCCATAGTTGTTGTTGAAGAACCGGAAGGTATTTCCTTCCCTGTGAAATGCCGCTCGGCGATTGTTGTCAATGGTTGAAGTTCTCTTGATCCACCCTTCCAATGTAGTGGGTAGGATTTCAGTATTGAGGCAGACCAAGAGTAAACTCCGATCAAGTCCTCGCTTGAATAATTCGATCTTTGTGAGTTCCTCTCTGATTCCTGTCCTACTAAGTATATCCAAAAATCTGGATGCGTATTGATCCGCCGATGATCTTCCTTGTTTGAGATTGTAAATCTCATCCCTTGCCTTTTGTTCGATGTCTCCTTGTTCAAATTGGGATTTGAATGCAGCCACATACTTTGGCCATTCATTCATTAGCCTATCGGCTTCTGCTAACGCTGCATCTATTTCTAATTGATTGTGGACCCTGGTGACCCATTCTCCAGTTGTTCCGGCTTCGGCCATGAACGATAAGGAGTAGATAATTTTCTGGACTCCAGTTAATCCTACGTTTACCATAAAATATAGATTGCAGTGCACCAGATGATGTCTGACTTGCTCCGGCTTCCCGGTAAATTTCTCGGGTTTGCCAAGCTTTATGGTGGGTGCTGGTGCTGCCATTGGTGCAGTTACGATGGGTGGGGTGGAGATGGTGGATTGTTTCCTGGCGGAGTTGGGTTGTTTCTCGGGGAGGCTGTGGTACTGCTACTAATGCAGTTTCTGGTTGATTCGGGGATTCGGACTTGGCGGTCTGGTATAAGGGATTCGAGTGTTATTTGCTCTTTCGTAATCAGCTACTGCTTGGTTGAATTCTCCTAATGATTGGTTCTATTGGTAAAATCAATTACTTGGAGATAATTTCTGTAGCGATCGTGTCTGTATCCTAGAGATCTGTTACTAGGGTTCTGGCACTCCAATCGTTAAAGCTGAGAACTAGTGTCTGGGGTGCTGGTGCCGTAGGTTCGACTTCAATTTCTGAGTCCGAGTCTTGGTTTTGTGGTTCCCGGAAGCTTCTGCTTCCGCTGGGTTGGTTTCTTGGATCCGTGGTTCTTTAGTTGTGGCGCCTACACTAATAACAAGTGGGCGCTTGTAGATAACTTCGACCTAATGTTAAGGATCGAGCTTAACGTGACTCGTTACTGTGACTGTGATGTAACTGTGACTATGATCTTCGACTTAAGTAATTCAGATGACTAAGACTTGATTGCAAATCAAGACTTAGTATCGAGCTGAGACTCAAAGTACTCAGACAGACTATGAAACTTAACAAGTCTATTGCTAAGCTAGGAGAAAACAGGAGGTCGAAGTTAAGCTTCAACCTAGCTAAAGTACCAGTATTTATACATCTGCCCTAGTCTGATAAATGCGAGAGTATCGTCCAGAGATAAGGAGTAACTATGGATAAAGAAAGGAGAAACCTCGGGAAAACTCAGGAGAAACATTGGAAAATAGTACATGTGAAAGACAAGAGAAACTAGGAGAAACTAATAATACAACGTAGTCATTACGCGGGAATCTCCCTGAGTGCTAGATAGTCCGCAATACTCCGTATTATGTAAGAAAAGAAAGAAAAAGATAATCGTGCCTATTTGTAACACCAATGGTAGATGTGATCCGTGCAATACCTGGTCGAGAAGCCGCGGGTCGAAAAGCTGCAACTCTTGATCAGTTTTAGTACAGTATTTGCACGCACCAAAGACTGGCAATAAATCCTCCATGGTTAGTGATCACCCGCTACAAGGTATGAATGTTTTATCCCTCTAACAATGTTCTTCACTGATTTTCTTCTATTTTGGAAGATCTATGTGTCTCTCCGGGTGCGTGCTATCTTTCAACTCCCACCAGACTTAGCACAGAGAAGCAAGATCACAATCCCTGTTGCATTTGTGGATTGGTTCACACCATTCGGGGCTCGCGATGAGGAACTGGGAATGTACTGCATTACACGGTCAACCCGACGTCGAGATCTCTATTCTTCAATCATTCCAATCACTGACATCGTACAATCATGCCATCTGATACCATTATTTGGAAAGCAAGCCATCCCTGCCTCATTGACTCCTGCAAATGCTTTTGAGCTTTTGTAGTAAGTTTTATGTGAATCCCTATATACGACATGATCATTTTGTACTTCTTCGTCTGTTAGTTGATAGATATCTACAAACCCAAGCCAAGACCTGAGATTCAATACCATTTCGTCTGAATTCATGTTATAATAGGTCAAAGATTCTGAGTCCAAATGAATGCGACACTTGTAGGTCTTTGTTGCATTGGGATGTGTATTGAGATACTGATAGTTCATTTTACAGACACAATACATCTATCAAGTGTGCTATAATGGTCTACACAGAACTACATGGGTCCTACAATACCCATGTCCTACATGGCAACGACATTGCTACGTAGCAAATGCGTGTTTCCTGATGAGGGTGATTCAAATTTGGTATCGAGTTGGATAGGCTGTGGAATATGCGAGTGCAATAGCAACGGAGAGAGCGTGGTGCACAGGTGGAAACTCACTGTGACAGTGATGCAGTAAGCATGAGTGTCTTCAAGACGCTTTTGAGAAGTTCCAGCGGAAGCAGGACACCAAAAGCTTCGACCTATCTGACATCCAAGTCTCCAAACTCAGATTGCGAAAGAAATCGATGGTCAGATGGTTTTATCCAACTGGGTGTCTTCGAATTAGATGCTTCATGATCAACGTACAATTGCCTTGCTTGTTCTGATGCAAAGTTTGGACGGCCACGACTGCGTCATCAACCTTCATGGGAATTTTGGGGTGCAAAAGAGATGACCTCAGTTCAATACTTAGCAAAGTTTATAAATCATTTTCTTCATGTGCTCCTTGAATTTTGAGGGTTTGAAGGACAAACCGCATAGAAAGCCAGGGGATGGACCGAGGGAAGAACGTAGGGCTTTCCTTACTTCTATCGTAACATATTACTGGGAACGTTGAGCAGACTGATTCCAATTGACCTGCGGTATGGTGGTACTCGCGTTGAAACTTGAGCGTTGTAAAGTATGTCAAAATCAGACGAATCATCTCCAAGAGCGACTTGCGAGGATCCCAGTACCAAATGTGCGATATAAATGAGAGAAAATTATCATTCCAAGAGTATTAGTATATAGTAATATCCAATGATAGGACTCGCTCACCTACTCCATGACGAGACTGATCAGTCGAGAATCTGTCGTTCCAGAGTCTGAAGTCCTTAAATACATGGCGGTTACTGATCCATCTTGAAAATCGTGACAGTCTGCATAAGTTAGTGTTCTGTTTCTGTTCGGATCTGACAACGACAAAAAAAGGTTTTCATTCGTTATAAAACTATACAGGGATGACCCTAATAGGCATACAGTCACTTATTCCGCTTCTAAAAAGCAAACACAAGAGAGAAAGACATACTAAACAACCCAGAGCCCGAGATACTTGGTTGATTCGGAATCCTAAGAAAGGCGTGTACCTCATATAACCTGTATCCAGACCTGTGAATAGGTCGGTTCTGTCTTGTCCTATTCTGCAAAAAAAAATCATAAGATACAACTGATATCCTCCATAATATAGAAACAAGGACAGATTAGCAGTCAGAACAGGTCAGAACAGGTTAGCCGTCGAGGTCATTGGTCAAAGCAATCGTGGTCAAATTCAAACGTTTAATAACGGACCGGAAATTTCCGGTACACCATAAACGTCAGCGACTTCGTGTAATGATATGGCGGGCGTTATAATTATAACCTGTGTAAGTACCAGAATCAATGCGTCGGACTTGGCATTGGCAAACCTTGCTTGTTGCTGTGCTCAACAACATCGAGCGAATCATGAAAGTTGCTCCCTGAACATTCCCTCGACCCCCATCTTCGCCAACGAATCTCAAGGGTAATGCCTCTCAACACTCTCACTCGCGATGCGGGGATCAAAATAGGACCCTTGCTTCTAGAAACCCTGCTCAAACATTATTTTGATAGAGTGCTCAAAGACGAGGATGTTGACCCGAAGGATAGTACCAGGTTGAGAAGAGATGAGCTACTATACGATGAAGCATTCAATATCGTCAAAGTAAGTAGTTTCGTCTAGTTTATCACACGACCGACTTATGTATTTGTAAATTGTAGGCATTCTTAGAGGCTTCGACGAAGTGAGTATTTGTAGTGACTGAAGTTCTATTCAGTGAATTAACAAACTTTACAATCGAAGACACACGGTAGAAGAACTGCAACGATTCTCTAATACTCGGACACCGTCTCCTCCATGGGTTCATGTCGTTAAACTTTGCGTGCCTATGACATGCTGCGATGATGCAGCAACATATCTCATCCAAGCTCTCGGGGGCGAAGAAATGACTAAACGCGTAGTAGGAGGCACGAAATGGTGGCAAGTCAGAGGAGTCAAAGGGTGAGTTCCCTCTTATATTCCGCCGTACAATCTGTCACAACATCTTCTAACACGTTATATCACTTCTTCAATAGTGTAGACGCGGAATGGATAGTAGCGAAGAAAGACTGGGCTGAAGCGAAAAAGAAAGCAAAAGCTCACAAGAAAACACCTACCAGCTCCTCCAGACCTTCCGTTGAACGCTCACAGTCTCTACCTCATATTGATTCAGAAGGTTCTGACGGTAATGGGGAGACGAGTTCCGAACATTATCAGCCTGAGATGGATGAAATGAGGTGCATTCTGTATGCGCATGGAGGTACGAAGATCTATAATTCACATTTGTTCCCAACCGCTCAATGATATTATCAAGGCGGTTATTACTTTGGTAGCGTAGATCAAGAGAGGTATGCCAAAGTACTCTCCAATCAATATTACCTGTCTTCTGTAACTTTTTCTTCATTCTTAGGTATAGCATACAACGACATGCGCGGAAGATCAACGGTCGTGTGTTTGGTATGCCCAATTATCCTTTAGTTCTCTGACCTCCGGCTGAATGCTTTTTCAGCCGTAAACTATCGTCTCGCACCTCAATACCCATTTCCTTGTGCAATCCAAGATCTTCTTGCTGCCTGTATGTTGCTTTTGTTATAATTTCCTTAGTATATACACTCATCGCTCCTACAGACTTGTTTCTGATTCGCCCACCTGAAGGAGCTTCTCACCAACCTGTCAAGCCAGCACACATTGTTGTATCAGGAGATTCAGCAGGAGGAGGATTGTGTATCGCTTTGTTGCAAGTCCTTCGGGATACTGGTCTTCCACTTCCAGCTGGAGGAGTTCTCGTTTCACCTTGGTGCGATCTAACACATTCGTTTCCAAGTATTCATATCAATACTGCTACTGTATGTCCTTCGTGATTCTATCTCTCCTGCATATGACTTAAGATTAACTTTAGGATGTAATACCTCAATACGGACTATCCCTTTACAAACCAAGCACACTTTGGCCACCACCTCCTGACGAAATCACCCACAAAGTTCAAGAATCAGTCCGTTCTCGAATCCGACACGCCGTCCGGTTATCCCGAAAACGTAGTTCATCTTCCTCTGGAAATCCTAATGTGATACAACAGCAAATAGCTAACTCACAAGAGCAAAGTTCTCCAGCTGTACCCCCACACGATCTTCATCTTCCGGAGACCAACGAAACACTTCATTTAGGTTCAACAGCATCACTCCCTCTTCCCAACTCCCATTTACAGCATTCTCAACCTGTCGCTTGTAAAACTGCTGACGGTCAAGTTCTGACAATTGAAGATCAGATCCAGTTGTATGCTCCTAATACACTTTTGGCGCACCCTCTGATTAGTCCTGTCGTGGGATACCTGGGAGGCTTGCCTCCGCTTTTTGTTATTGCCAGTGACAAGGAGGTTCTAAGGGACGAAGTTATCTATTTGTGAGCAACCTATTCCTTTTTGTCATTCATTGGTATTTCTGGTAAACTTATGTAACTTCGAAGTGCACATAAAGCAGCTCATCCAGATAAGTATCCTATCAAGGATGAGGCAAGGAAATTATACCTGCACTGGAAGGTATCGAAGAACGATTCGGTCCGACCAAAGTTCACTTACAAGTCTAC
>JABYQP010000013.1:600000-767126 GCA_022606235.1 Abortiporus biennis
ACTTCGGTATGTAATTAAGTTATCGAAGGTACGTACCCTTGTTGAAGGGACCATCGGAGAAGGATTTGAGCGGGATCACGTTTATACTGTGAAACCAAGAGATCAGCTTCAGCTTCAAGTATAATTGTCGTCGGTATGTTAAGTTGATAAGTTTCACCTTCTCGGCGAGTTCGACGATCAAAGGATGATCCAGTTTACCACGAATAACAGGGCAATATGCTTCAACAACGATTCCATTGGCTTTGCAGTATTCAACGATTGGTCGTTGTTGACAGAATGGATGGATTTCTATTTGATTCACTGAGGGAAGTTCAAGACCTGCATTCTTGATTTCTTCCAAATGGTGTACATTACTAGCAAAACACTATCTCAGTCTAGTCACTGAGGGGAGAAAAGTGAATTTTGAAGTGAACATACTAATTAGAAACGCCGATACTTCGAACTTTTCCAGCGGTCTTGGCTTCGATGAGAGATTTCCATTTCGCAAGTCGGTTTTCTGTTCCAGAAGGAGGGCTGTGAATGAGATAAAGGTCGATATATTCTGTAGAAGCCTTGTTGGCGTGTGGTCGATTTTGTATTGAACGTTTGTAGTAAACGCACCAAATCCGAGTGCCTTCAACGACTTGTCCACGCTTTCATGCGGAGCTCCTCCATCTTCCGGAACCTTGCTAGCTATAAAAAAGATATTTGATGTAAGTGTATCAGTATGCAGAACCAGAGATCATGGTAGATTCCACATACTAATGAATAGTTTAGATCTATCGACTCCGCTCTTTCTAATAGCGTCTCCGACCTCTTTTTCGTTTTCGTACATTTGAGCAGTGTCAAAATGACTGTTCATCTCAGATGTGGGATGAAAGTACATGTTGCATTTATTTTTGAACTTACGTGTATCCGACTTTCAGAGCTTCGAGAACAGAGGGTACAGTTACAACGGATGTATCTTCATTCTTACCGAATCCGTATGCAACTCCGAACCCCAATCGAGGAATCTCATAGCCTTCAATTGAGACGAGTTTCAACAATGTTGAAGAAAATGAGGACGTAAGGAAGAACATACCTGTTGAGAGCTTGAAAGTAGACTGGAAGTTAAGATCGGAAGACATTACGATTGTAGGTGGTAGATGAGAGACTTGAAGGGTGGTTTCAAGCTTGAACGGTAGAGCTTTATAATGGCTACCAATGGGAAATCTAGATAAAGATATATCTCCTGATTTACATTTTTCCTCATCATGATATGATGAGATTCAGAAAACCCAAGCATTCGTCCAGCACCGAGTCTGTGACCTGGAGACCCGGACTTGGGAATGACCTATAAATAATTATAATTATACCAGCTCTCTCTTCATTATAATTAATGTAATTCCGAGTGATAGTTGAATGAGTTCAAACTTGAGAAGTAGTTAAGATGTGCATATTCTGAGGCAGGTATTGGAGGCAAATACTGGTTGGTGGTGGTTTGAGTCAAATGCCAAGCGGGGAAGATTAGATGAGGCAATGATCTATCTATTATCTGATAAGATTAAGAAGATTGAATCTTGTTTGCTGCCCCTACATGAAAGCAGTCAAGGCCGTAGTTCGAGTCTCTATTTTCATGAGTGAGAATGGCCGTAGAGTCTCAGTAATATACTCGACATCAGGGATGATTTGGGGTGTCTACAGTTCAAAATCAATCTCAAGAATTTAAAGACGAGATCAAAATGAAATACCTCCCAACCAACCAAGATCAATGTCTCATCTCCGGTTTCGTTTACATCTCCGAAAGCCCAACTATGAATAGAATTGGAGGACTCGGAACCCGTTAGCAAGGCCACGATTTCATCGACTATAAGTTGCTTCTTAGCTACATCCTCCAATTTGAGGACAAGCATTTGAGTAAACGTCGAGAGAAGTGCAGGATTAGGATCCATGTTGAAATTGACGTGAAGTATCTTGTAACCATTCGTGAACTTGCCCATCGCGTTCAATAATTGACTATAGGTTGGTTTATCGTCCATAAAGGCTTGATGATGTTCAAAGGATTCCCATTCTGCATTGAAAACCTGAGGGTAAGCAAGAGGATATGCACTGCAGTGGCCGCCCGGAAGATCGGGAAGTTGCTTGGGATAGGTACCTTGGAAGAGAATCCAGGTATACTTGTCGGCTATATCCAAGCCACTATAACCTCTATATAGCCCCAGCCACCAGAATGAGCCTGAGCATCACCACTCAAAGGAAACGACTCACGTTACCATCCCTGGGATAGTGGTAATGACTGAGAATGCGGGTTGAGATATGTTTGGATCTGCATGGTACACATCCGTGACCGTTAGATATACAATTTCGACACAATGCTTGTTTTTTGAGGACATTGTGAAGGTTATAAGAAAGACATTCAGTATGATAATCTTAGTCTGGGATTGAATACGCCAAAGTCATGAGAAGATGATTCTCACATTCAATGATATTAATACCGTTCCAATGTATTGCATAATTATAAATAATAATAGGAAAGGCACTCGGATTATGCATTGTTGAGCAAGTCTCTCGAGCTCTCAATGGTCGATGAAGAGCTGAAGAGCTGTAGAAGAGCGAGGTCAATAGAGGACGTGATGTCGGGCGTCGCATTGTGTCTAGTGAAGGAACTGAAGAAAAAATTACATCGTAGAATACTCGTACAAATGCATATGAAATCTACTACGTACCGTCCATTATCCAAACATATACCATGCATACTTCGATTTAGTGCTGCCCTTCATTTTCATGTCTCCACTCCTACCACATCACCCCAAGTGCTTTCCGTCCATTCAACGCAAGTCCTCAACTTTCCCAATACCTCAGTGATGGCGTCAACCAACACCGGATCTTCAAAACCTTTCACAACCAACGCTTTCTCCTTTCTCTCCCAAGGTAATGGCCCTTGAGTCTCTTCTGGTACGATCCCATCAAGTTTCATAGTGGGTCTATTATGTTTCTGTAAGTCTTTACCAGACTGAAGTGACACCGGAGTAAAATTCTTCCTTTGATCGTCGTCGTTGGTTGAAAGCAGCCTGTCCGAAAGCGAATGCAAAAGTCGTTTTTGTAATAGCAAAAAGACGGGATCTCCTGGGCGAAGTATACGATCCACTGCAGCTCGTAATTTTGACTCATCTTCGGTTCCGAGAAGAGATCCTCCATTTCCTAACGTCCTTCTAGCATTGACAATCTCATCAGCGAGGTTTATCAATTTGGTTCCTTCACTTTCTGGTTCTCCGTTGACTTCAGCTTTCAGGAGGGTCCAAATGCGCGACATGAAGTTATGTTCGGGAACGTGCGATACGGGAGTCGATGGAGGTCTAACTGGCACAAGAGACCGGAGAGAAGCTGCGATGATGAACGCTTGAAGAAAGTTCTGGATGTAGAGAAGGGTAGGGGATAAGAAATATAGAGGAGGAGGTAGAACATTGGTGGGTATGGAGGTTCCATTTTCTTCAGTCATAGACGAGCTGGGATTATGAGTATCAACTGTTCTTGTTGGAAGCGGGGATGAAACTGCAATATTATCTCCAAGGGATTGAATTAAACGGCTAACCCATTTGTGAGGCGAAGTTTGGAAAGTTGATTGTAAGGACAACTTTGAAGGATCGAAATCATCGATCCATTTGTGCCATAATTCCTTGATTGTTTCTTCTCTCCATAGACCATGGACGATTTCTCGTTCTTTCTCTTTCGCCTGGGAAGATATAATCCCATGAAGTTGACGTTCGCTCATAGAGCCTAAAACAAATTGAGATAAATCCTCCTTCATATCCTCTGCAAGCTTCATGATATCCTTCACGGTCCCCACGACCACCTTGGCAACTTCAAGGGTTGGAGGGTCTTCTAATCGATGTAACAGTAGGTCAATATGGCCATCGCGTACAGGTGCACAGCGTTCCTTGAGACTTTGCAATATTTCACGAAGGTGGCTGATTGCGGATCGTAGAGGGGATGAAGTAGGAGAGAGAGGCGATGATAAGGTAACCAAAACGGGGTGTCCTGCAGGAAGCAGTGGGGAAAGCGCAACGTGCATGTCCTCATATAGACGTTTCAATCTTGGCATCTCCACTGAAGGTATAGGATTAGAAAGAGATTCGAAGGCCTTGAAAGAGAAAGGAAGAAGTCAGTGTCACGAGAAGGCACTGGAATAAATGACTGTACTTCGTCCCAGAAAGCTTTGAATAATAATCCTTCCACTCTTTCCTTCAGAACGGAGTTTTCAGGATGACTTTCGACGTTAGGACGCAGCATCATAGATACGAGTGATTTACCAGGAGGTAAGACTTTATGTGGGTCCGTTGCCAAAATATGCAGGAAATAAGCTTGGTTGAGCAGATCAATCAATTCAATTGGTAGAACTGTCGCAGTATTCGAATTCGAAGAAAGAAGAGGTGCAGAGAATGGCGCAGGGACACTGATTGGAGCGAACCCATTGGTATCTTGTGCATGGGTTGAATTTGAGGGATCCTGAAATGCTATCTCGGACAACAGATTATCCAGTAACTCGGCGTTTTCTGGCGTATTTTCCCAGATTCCTTGGGTTATAAGAGCATGAAAGTCGTGCTTCAGGACTCCTGTAGAAACATGATTTATGCCTGCTTGTATACGAGATAAGTGCGAAATTGTAGACTTTAAAGTAAGATTATCAGGAAAGAGAGAAAGCTTCTCTTCCAGCTTTAATCGTATCTTGTCATAGGACATATTCTTCGCTGAAAAATGTGCTGAATTGAACAGCGAATTGTTGAAGGTCGATAGATGATGGTGGTCGACTATAAAAACAGATTTGCTTTACAATCTAGCTCATGACGAAATTCGATGACTAAGATCCTTTAGTCACACTTAGCCTGCTATGTGACATGTGACCAACTTGAAGATAATTAAAGTTACTGTATAGTACTATCATTTATAACAGTAGCTCATACCACAGGAAGCACTCAAGCCAGTTACCGTACTGTAGGTGACCTAGTACAGAATCACAGATACACAGTTGCATTCTTGTAGTCGGGAAGATCACATAGGAGGTACCATGAAACGAAGAGACGAAACTGCGCCAGAATACATAGGCCTGGCGACCATGGGTTGTGGTGGAGTTCTACCTGTGTTATTACTAGGTGTAGAAGGCACTGACGTACTGCTCGAAGAATAATGCCGGCGAGAAAATGACAATCGAGGGATTTGACTGGTAGATGAACTGATTGAAGGGACTCCTGCATTTGAGTTGTAAGGTACTGTTAAAATGAATGATCCACCGTCGACATATGATTAGCACCTGTTGAGAAGAAGAGACGAGCGATGAACCGATGCATTTCCACTTTACTACTCACACAGAGACGACGTTCGATGTCTAGGGCTAGCTGTTTGAGACTCACGGCGTGCCCTCGTCTTCCTTGGTATCGGCAGTTGACTTGGGCTCTGAGCTTCCGCCCCGGAAACTGCAAGAGATTAATCAGTAAGGATCTCGAAAAGGATATGAGGCTTCCAGAGTACCCTTGGCATGAGTCGGTCGTAATTCGACAGTATCTGAACGCGCAGAGTGGAGGTCATCAGTGCGGACGGGTGTCGCCAGCAACGAAGAGGAATAAGATTGACTTGTTATGTTTCGTTGGGCAACAATCAATTTTTGCGACTGTTGCCGATGTTAACGTTCTGATCCCCATTAAAAGGAATGATAGTACTCACAGCGACATAAGCGATAAGTGCTCTGACCTTTCCCTGCAGAATGTAAGTATGCCAGCTCAACCCCTTACACATTTCTAATATCTGCTGGGGGAGTGTGGCAGCTTGGTGGGTCCTTGCGGCAAGTACGTCACCCTCTGCTTTCAGCCTGGAATAACTCTGAGTAAGTATGTAGGGCAATATCAGCAATAAAGATACTCGCTTTTTTAACTGAGTGAAGAGACGTTGAAAGTCTCTTACTACTCCCTCTTCGCTACATTCGTGCAAAAGGGAGTCTGCACGACGAAATGACTTCTCTAATGATGCAAGCCTAGTTGATGGGAGTGCCTTTTCAATCACAGCGTAAAGAAAGGCCATAACACCCACAATCGCTGCTATCAGATTAAAGATGTCGGGACCGTTCATTCTTGAACTTGGAAAGAAAAGATTTTGGCGAGTGCCTAGTGACACGTCTCTGGTGCTAGGTGATACTACAGCGGGGGGACGCGGGTGCACCTGTGAAGTCCACCTGGTCCCACAGAGCCCTGACTTTATCTTCGTGTTTCCCTAATACACTTACGTCTTCAGAGTGCGTGCAAAGGAAAGAGAGAAAATGTGACACACGATGTTGGTATAAAGAGCTAGCCATGTGAGGGTCAGTTTAGGTCCTTGAAACACTTTTAGACAATGAAATCACACACCAAATCTAAAATTTGAATGTTAACTAGGATCTACCCGAGGACATGTATGGGACAGAATACAGCAAATTCAGCTCAACGCATGCACTGCAGCTGTATCTCATGAATTTGCAACACTTCAGACAGGAACGCAGCTTGTTTTATCGATACCAAGGTCCGATCTCTGTAGTACGTATCCAACAGTAATACCGATGTAAGTGGTGATGTTTGCCTTCGAATTGCGCAAGATAAGTATGAAGTCTTTAAGAGATGGTTTATCAACTACATACCATAATCTACCACGAATGTGGTATTTTTGAGACACTCCTGTCAAAGACGCTAACTTTGCAGCACAGGCACATCGTTCCGAGTTCCAGGGGAATTTATTTCATTGTGATACACAGGTCCTGTTAGGACGGATCTATCCAAGCGACAAAGGGTCTCTCTCAGGTACGATCTTGGTCCAAATTCTCCTAAAGACGATACTATGAGTCGTCCTACCGGGAAGTCGTGCTTACATGCAGCATGCTCACCTGCTTACCTCGCGATTGGATAATTAGTTAAAAACTCCTTTGAATTCTCTAACCAATGGTCTATCTGGGAGAAGAGATTACCCATCAACATAATTACATACCCCAATACCTTATTCAGTAGTCAACTGAGATTACTGTGGTGAAAAGACAGACAAAGTGAGTTATTGCCCTATTAGTTTTTGGTCAAGGACAGCTTACTAGTCGTATAGGTGCACGGCTATCTCCTTCTCATGAGACCGAACCTAAGATTTGCAACAGCTTGCAACTAAATATAACGGCGGATTCGAGGAAATAGAACGATGATGACTGCGCTTTCATCGGAAAAGGTTGGTACCATTTATTGTATTAATTATGTGGCGGCTTTGGGATTCGATTGCACATGTCTCATTCTGTACTTCTCGAGACCAGTGCTGTAGATTAATACAAGTTGAGATTTTGATCCACGAGGTATATGGCATGAAAAGGTGACGGCTAGATAGCAAACAATTGAGAAGAATCCTCGGCGGAGGAACATAGGTAATGTAACAAACATACCTCGTTAATCTCCCGTACGAAGCACGCTGCCACCTGTAAAGGATCGTCACCATATCGCACACGAGTATGTGACCTCAAACTCTGTTGGTTTTACATTCCCAGGTGACCTGATCGTTCTATTCCTGACGATTGGATGGGTAGTACGCCCGGTCGGAAATTGAAAGTTCTTGGTATGTAATGCAAAGTCAATATAGGGTTAATGTCAATCCTGCCTTTTTATGAAGGATCATCTCGGACACAATCTCAAATTTGAAGAAAGAACAATTATCAGCGTAATATGCATTAGAGTTCGACGCATACCTGTCCATACAATATGTGAGAGAATAATTATGTGTATCCAAACCTAGTAACTCCCCATTCTAACAATCTCAATCACTCTCATGCAAATATCCCCGCTCTTCGTCACGACGCAGGCTTTGCTGTCTCCCACTCCCCGAATTCATCTGTTCCATCAGCACGCGCAGTCACGGCAAGAGTAGCATCAGATGAAGTCGACCCACGATGGTGGTCTTCTTCATCTTCATCTTCTTGCAACGACAATATCCTCTGCCTTTCTCCGACACCATGTTCTTCACCCATCCCACTGCCTTCTCGTCTGCGTCCCTGGGAGAAATCATCATCCGCATCCTCCTCGTCACTAACATCTCCAACTTGCCAAACGACCTCCCCATCCGCGACCTCATGACTTGAACGAAGGCGTTCACCTTCCTCTTCATCCCCCTCCATTTCGCCCAACTCGGGATCAGAGGTTTTATCACCCACTCTTTGCTTCCGTCTCGACCGTGGTGCTACGGCAACCAGGGGAGTAGAACCACCGGTGGTAGTTGCACCTGCCATCAAAGCAGCATGATCGTCCGGTTTTTTGTGGGTTAGGAGGATGACGCCTGAGACGAGAACGAGGATTGAGACAAAGATCAGGAAGAGTACCCATGATTGATAGGCATCGACTTCGTCATTGAAAATCTACGGAAAGTAGTAAGCCCAATGGACTGATGTAGTTCAGATGAAAGATACTCGCCAGAGAATTCAAAAACCTGTGACGGTGGAGTTCATTACTAAGTCGAATGAGATATCGAATAGAACTTACCCGACAGCAGTGTAGACACCATAGAAGACTGGAACAACTAAAGTTGAATCATAAACCTTGAGGCCACGGTTAAGACATATGATCTGGAAGACAGCGGTAACAGCCAGCAATATGAAGGTGAAGATACTGGATGCCTGCCCAAGTTGATTTCCGGTGTTTTCATGCGAAAGAGTTCCAGAGATTAGTTTGACACTGTTGAAGATATGTCAAATTCTGGAAGCGAAGCGACAAGGGGAATTGTGATCTTACGCTGCTTTGGCAAATACAAGACATCCGCCAGCAAGTCCACCACCGCAACATGCCCAACCAATTCCAAGGGTCCATGCGATACGTTTATCGTCATGAGGTGCCATCCAATGTTCAAGGTATTCTTTGAGAAGCATTGTGAGGTAATTCCATGATGCTCTCAACTTTGTGAACCAATTTGACGCGGCAGATATATACTTTCGAGCAGAACTGCCGCTGAAAGGAGCTGCACTGAGATCCGAACGCGAGGCCAGGACAGCGTCTAGCTGCGCGATAAAGACATACACGAACACAAGAGTGAACGACATCACGAAGAAGTATGCTAACCAATTCCCTCGCGTCCATAGGTATGTCAGATGAGCTGCATTGGTTTCTGTTCCAAGACCACTGTTGATGGAACCGAAGGCAACAATGCCGATAACACCAATGATGACAATGATGGTACCCTAAATTGTGGGGAACGATTACAATGTTAGCAAGAAAACGAGATAGCAAGTTAGAAAAATCAGGAAAACGGTATCGGAAGGTTTCGCTAGAACTGTCCATCAATAGATGAGTTCATCATTATGACCTATGCAAGTCTGATTTGGGGCGCGGACAGTGAGCATGAAGCGCTCCAATAGCTACGACGTATGTCGATTCAAACGTCCCACAACGAACCGCAGCGAGTGAGAGATGGTAACAGAGCTCAGGTTTTCTCACTATGTGCTGCGTTAGAAAATGTTGCCTGACGCATACCGCGAGTGGAGGGGGGGAATATAGTTATACTCTCGGTTTCATTGGAGCTTCCAGGGGTGGAGAAGAGTTGGTATAGAGCATTGACTGTAGACACTCACCCATATATCATTGCTTGTTACAGGTGAATTGACGAGGAATTTCGCAAAGAGGAAATTGAAAATAAGGGAAGTAGAGCCGAGTGGGGCAACGTACTCTGCAATAACATTAGCGGATGAGACAATCGTAGAATCAGACACATACCTGCTCGCATATATTCCAAAGCGAGGGTACTTCCTATTAACTGTGAAAGACTGTTCGAAGCACATATGTCAGAAGTTGGCCTCGAACCATTAAACAGTGATGCTCACATATACAATAGCATTCCAAGAAGCCATAACGGCCTTAGCCAATCCCTCCGACGAGAGGCTTTTGGAATAGCACTTGTTCTAACCTATTGCCACATTCAGAGATCAGAATTTCGGTCGTTCGCCGTCCACAACGAACAAACGATATGTTGGGATGGCCGGGGAGAGACGTACATGATCAAGTTTCGTGAGATTCAAACCAGCGGCATTAAGTATAGAAGCGAGAATAACGATAGCAAGACCTATGATGAAGGCAACGACAGGATTAGCATGGTGGGCCGGGACAGGGTCGCTCAGTACAGGCAATGATGGTGTGGACTCGGGTATAATCGAGGTGCTCGTCGGTGTTAACGAGGAATTCATGAGCAGATGTTTCAGACGTAGTCGTCGTCGTCGCCCGCAACGAGGAAATGAAAGAGATTAGATACGAGTTTTCAGCGTGGTGGTCGGAAGGAAAGACGAAATGAATCCAAAGACACCGTCGAGGACGAGCAAGTCCAAGTCTTAGCCGCCTACTTCCGCAGGGTTACCATATATATCCAAGCTACGGTCACGTGAATTCTGCTTTGTTTACTTTTCAGAGTTTCACGGTGAGTTATACTTTCGACCTCCACCTCATGTCTACCAGAACTCGTGGCGCAGCGGCTGCGGCTTCACAACAAATCAAGGATGAAGAGGACGAGATCATGTCTGACTATGATGATGGAGAGGAAATGGGTGCTGGTATGGGCGATCTATTGAATGTACCGAAAGCCGAAATGTTTACGACGAGGCAGTTGCACGGTAAGCGATGTAATGCACAAGCCATAATCTATACTGAAGGTTCAGAATGAAGACTTGGTACAGGATGGAATGATTGACTTGACTCCGCCATACCAACGAGGTAAGCCCATTCTTCTCTTGCTAAGGTGAAGACAGTCTCAATTCGTGGCACTAGATGTTGTATGGGCCGCTACAAAGCAAAGCGAACTGATTGACTCGATATACCGGAACTTCTACGTCCCACCAATTGTTTTTGCTATAGTGGTAGAGGATAATGAAGAAGTAATGCGATGTGTAGATGGGAAGCAAAGGCTGACTTCAATAGTGCAGTTCATAGACGGACATGTAAGTTCTCTCTAATCATATTCTGGAATCATGGTTAAGATATTTTGCTAGATTCCTTGTAAGCAACACATGCAAATAATACTCAACATCTCCGCTGAAGAGCCACTCAGATAGGGACCCTCTGACACGAAAGGCTTTCTGGTGGAATTTCACAGACGATTACAAAGGACGACGAAATAAGGTGCCAGACGTGTGGAAACAAGAATTTGAACGAAAACATTTAACATGCGGTCAGTGCCTTCGTGTCTGCTCGAAATGCTCATATTCAACTCAAGTTCTTACAGTGTCATACAAGAACCTCACGGATGCTCTCGAACGTGAAATTTTCCAACGCGTGCAAATGGGAGTGACACTCACTCCAGCTGGTGGGCTGCTTATTTTCACGGTTGGTTCTTCGTACGCTGATTTCAACACGCCACAGAGAAACTACAGGCCATTTCTTCAGCACGAGCAGAGTGGATCTCAATTTTAGATGCACGTTTTGTTACAGATAGTCAAGGTTTAGCTCGTATGATAAACATTGAAGTTACGCGAGGTCGTGGTTTCCAGAATCTCGCTCAACTTGTCTATTGCTGTTTTGGTTTACCTGAACAGCTATTAGCTTCAACGAAAGAACTTCATACATGGTTAAAGAAAGACGAAAAACCACGATCAGAGTTCAAGACAAAGATTGAAGAGACTTTGACAGAATTTTGGCACCTCGCAACTCAGAAAGAATACTCCAAGGCTTTCACCGCGGTTGACAAAAGAGTTGCGCCGTTGGAGTTTACGTTCATTGGTGAGTCAAAGGGTGTGTTACTGTGTTATGTGATATCCTGACTTGTCAAACTGCCAGGTGTCGTTATCTTCGTAATGAATGAGTGTCAATGCACTCACGCTCAGAAAGCACAGGCGATATACAAGCTTCGTCTACATATCCGTAACAAGTTCCCCGACGTACGAATGCGAACTGATATCATCAGATACACTTGGGAATACGTTGCAAAAGTGGCCAACGAATTCGATGAGGGGCTAGAATTGATCGAACCTGGAGGTAAGAAGAAAAAAGGGAAGAAAAGAGCTAGAGCACAAGACGAAGACGAGGAGGACGATGAAGACGAGCAAGCATATGCAAGAGCGAAGGGAAAGAAGAGCGCGGCGAAGAAGAAAGCAAAATAGAGTCGACGAGTTTTTCTTCTAGATTCTCATTCTGAACCGATGGCTTCCTGTGTGTTTGCGATAATTCTATTCTTCGGTACATCTTGCGTCTTTTTCTTTTGGTGGTCTTTCAATTCCATATTGTTCTTTCACTTCGAACTGTACTTCTATTGTATCCTACATTTGTATACACCACTAGTCTATTCCCATAGCTCTATGCTTGAATTTGCAACTCTTGTCTGTGATCCTTCAACCGTTATACTTTGCTCTGGCAGTGTACCAGATCCCTTCTGAATCAGTGATAGCTCTCGCAAACTTCAACAAGAGCTTGTCCCTTTCTTTGTTGTTGACGCATATATCCAAAAGAAACGGTGAAATTTCATCAGCTTTCCAACGAGGTCTGGTAAGGAAAAGGTCGTTGAATCGTGCTGCTGGGTCGGATGGTAATTCCGATGCGGGGAAATACGCAAGAACCGGAATAGGTGGAAATGAGATTGGTGAAGGAAATGACAGATAGTTGCCCTGAGTGGATGAAGTAATCAGCAGAAAGAAAGGAAACATCAACTCGATTGAACGCACAGATAGAAGTGGCAGACTTGCGACTGATTCAAATGAATCCCCTACGGCTGTTCGCCACTTGGTTAGAAATTCGTCCTCAGGTATGGGATCATCCTGAAAAATGGATATCAGTGGTAAGTGACATACGAAGTTTCGAGGAATAGACTACTACCTTGTAAGATCTTAGTATTCCAATCCCAACTTCTTTCACAATCCCTTCGACATCCATCTTCCACTTTCCCCCTTCTTTTGAGATGTCACCAAACCACTCCATAACCTGGGTAGTTACTTGTCTCCTGATATCTTGACCTTCCTCTATGGCAGTCGTAAGGTCGGCAACTGATGCAGCGTCATGAGGGAATGAAAACTGCACCACGAAATTCAAAAGTAATTCGAGAATGGTTGTTAGGAGAGAATGAGATATAGGTCGAAGTTCTCCTCCAGGAAGAATTAGAATCCGACGCTGCTTGAGACCTTCAGAGAGTTCTCCGTCACTTGATTGAAGCATTTCACGAGCATCAGCATAAGTGAATTTTCGCTTCTTGGCCTGAAAATAGATTGAAAAAAGAGTCTTATAGGAAAGTGAGAAGAGGGACGCACTTGTTTTCTTACTTGCTCTTGGGAGTTTTCATTTTCATTTCCCTCTACATCCTCATCCATATCTTCATCTTCATCTTCGTGTCCCTCGTCGTACACCCTTCCTCTCAACATCCCTCTTAGCCCTTGCAGTTTTGGTACACATGGAACCAGTTCCAAGATCTCGTGCAGTTCGTCTCTGATCACGACATCAGTATCCGGATTCCCTTCGGAGTTGTTCATTGGAGGGGTTACGACAAGAACGGAGTTTGAGAGCACGACAGAACGTAACGCATATGTTTTATTGGCAGTGCACAGTACTGCATCTTCGGTTGTTTGTCCTTTTATCGACCAACTGAAAGCAAAGGGTAGTCAAGTAAGCTGGATATGTACATAATGAATATCAAGCTGCTTGGTATACCTAGATGGTATTTGCTCACCCTGCGATTCAATTTCTTTCAGTAATTCCGGAGGTAGTTCGAGTAACTTATAGGTCCCGGTGTTTTCTGAAGGCGAAGACGTGAATTTGAGATTGAAATCTGTCATTATATACTGCACAACTCAGCAGTAATGAAAGATACCGCGCTGAGCGAGAAAGTTTCTGAGGGTATAAGTTAGAGTGCAAGTGATGAAGTTTGCGGCAGCTACTTAGGAGAGCGGCATATTTCTTACCGTCCGGGCCGCCGAACAGAAGAACACCACAGAAATAATTTAATACTCAGCCACTTTGTACTTGACCGATCAACGTTCAACGTTCAACGGTGGAATCACGTTGCGCGAGGTAGTTGCATGAAGATACAAGGGGATATATTACATCGTGCCATAATATCTACGAATAAAATTACATGATTCCCATTGACAGTTCAAACAGCAAACGACAAAGCATGGTCAATCAAATCTATCCCTTTCTACAGGGTTGAACTTAACCCTGACCTCTGATATCTCCTTCCTCGCCTTCTTCAGAGTGGCGGTGATTTTGCTCTCCAGATCCGTTGCACGCTCTATACTCAGGTTATGTGGGACATCAGCAATGAGGTCCACGAACATAAGCGCTCCCGCTTTCATAGCTCGAATGTCACGAACAGCGAGGAGATTCTGAGTCTGCAGGGTTGTTTGAGCTGAAGTGGGTATTTGAGGGTTTTCAGGGGAAGGAAGGAGGGGTTCTAATGTTTCAAAAAGGACTCGTTTAGTCTTGGGAGAAACAGATCCGTCTGTCAGTTGCCGGAACGAGGACATGAGGATGGATATTCCTTGTTGGAAGATGAGTACTGATACTAGAAGACCTATGAAAGAAGTTTCATCAATAGGCGAACAATTTTTGAAAGAGGATGACTGACCTCCAATAGGATCCAAAGGGAGATGAGGGAACCACCAGGTTCCCAAGATGGCTACTAGCGCAACAACGCTCGAATAAGCATCGCTGCGATGATGAATAGCGTTGGCCAATAACACAGGACTGTGCTCATCATCGGCGACCTTCTTCGTGATTCTGTACAACCACTCCTTTGCAACGACACTAATAGCGGCGAACCAAGCTGCGTTTGGATCCAACATATGACCATGAGAATGCTCTGTTACGACGACTGGGACATGGTGAACTGCTTCGGAAGCGTTTATTAAAACGTCGTGAAGGACACCTGCAGGTAGTGTGGAAGCTGACGTTGAAAGAGCGTCTGCAAGTAATGACCAGGAATGTAGGCCAATGCCAATTGCTCCTCCTGTAAGGAGAAGAGACACAGTTGCAGTCCCCAAAACTTCAAATTTACCAAAACCATACGGGTAGAGCTCGGATGGTTTCCTGCGAGATAGTTTCCAGCAAAAAAGGGTGACGAAATCGCCCAGTAAATCTGAGATGCGAATTGAGCTAGAGAAAATGAGTGGATTGAGAGAACCTACCGCTCAATGAATGGCCTGCGTCTGCTAACAAAGATGCGGAGTTCATGTACCATCCGGCGGCACCCTTTGCACCAGTCAATCCAATGTTGGATATGAGACCAATGACAGTTATTCGACTTCCTCTGTCACCTAGATTCTAATACGGTCAGCTAACGACTCGACGATGTCTGATGCTCGAAAGACGTACCTCCGCCCTTCAAAGCTTCCACAATCTTCTCTGCATCATGGCTATGTCCTTCTTCATGAGAATGTGTATGAGTTAACGAACCAAATACTGAATGAGAGTGGGTATGTGAGTGTTCATTCTCATGGTGGTGGTGACCGTTCGCAACACCATCATTTGCTGCAGAGTCTTTCCCCTTTTCTCCTGGTTTTGGACCTGAGTTCGTCGTATGCGGTCTTCTTGAACTCAGGGTCGAGGACATGGTTGGAAAGCAAGGTGTGAGGGTACTTCCGCGTTTAGCTAGTAGAAACGCTACTGATGACCTTGAAACAGTAGATGTGATAGTCCTCCGTCCTCGAACGTGTGCGGCAGGTAACAGGAGACAGTACGAGCTACGTTGTGCCCGACTGGCAACAGGAAGTGCCAGCATAAATATGAGAGATGAGAAAGGGAAATTCGTGGGCAAAGTGCGGCTAAAGACTTCGAATCAGGTCGAAATCAGGGCAGCGACACGTCGCAATCACTGCCTTCGATTTCACCGAGAACTGTTTGTTGTTCTTGCCAAGTTCTTGCTGCTGTTTGAATTTGAGCTAGCAAAGAACTGCGAAATGCGAATGGGCGGAAGAAGAAAACAAGGAAGAGGCTGTCGCATGTTTACACGAAGTTCAAATAGGCTGCTAAACTCGCGGGAATGACCTCATTGGAAAGGTACTCAAAATTCCTTCAAAGTCTCGAAAAGACCGGTCGAGATCGCATCACAGTTGTGTGATGATTTGCAGGCATATTTCTCTGACAAAGCAACCGGAAATCATCCATTCAAGGAGGAGCATCCACATATCGAACGGTGTATACACTCTACTGCGATTGACTGGAATAAATCCCATTTTATATATATCTGTGAATCGGAACGTAGCTGTGGGATTAGCGTCTGAACCCCCGACGAACATACCCGTCCGTGAGAGGAGCTCATAAAATACCGTCGGAGACTATAATCTTGGCTTCAACCTCGAGTACTCAACAATTCGAAGGATACGGACACGTACATTGTTTCATTGTGACTCTGAATCGTCTAGTGGCTTCGGAGTATTAGGGTATCATTAAGGAAATTAGTGACTATTTGGAGAAGTGCCATACGGATGTCATCTAATCTAATAATATTAAGCATGGCCGAAGGACTGTCGTCGACTACAAAGCCCAGCGCTAAAGTATGAATTTCGATTTCGGCACGCCGACTAAGCTCCAAAAACCAAATTCAACCCTTTCACGCTTTTTCTCTTCTAACCATGTACGTGTACACTACAGTACTGTACGCTTCGAATGCGAAGGTCACCTCAGATTCGTTCGGTGGTCAGTCACATGCGCGACAGGTGTAGGAGGCTACTATACAATATCATACAAACCGATCACGAAACCAATTACAATTCAGCTATTACTGAAATCGGGCAACATCATCTAGTAAAGCTCCTCCACGAGCTTGACGACCTTAGCAAAGAGCGGGTGATCACTGCGAGTTAACGCAAGCGTAGCAATCTTAGGTATGTCTTCTCTCGGAACTTTATATTCCGTGAGCGTTGAATGCAATCCAAGGTCGTCGACCAATCTGCGAATCACCGGCGAGGGATTAGTTATACTGCGGATTGGGACTGCGCAGAGACGTTGAACGTACTTTTGAATCAGGGAAGACAATTTCAGGATGTCTCCTTCGATTGAACCGGTACTTGGTTCGCGGAGGTAAAATAGTGCGCCTGCTAGCCATTCTTTATCGGATTCAGAAGCCGTTTCTGCCTTGAGCTTTACAACTGGAGCGAGTGTAAGACACTGACGGAAACATCATCAGTTTCGCTCATTTTCAAGCAAAAAATATTTCAATCGTATACTGACCGATGTAATACCATGTGGGATTCCGTATGGTCCACCAAGCTTATGCCCTAGAGCATGAGAGAGACCGATCGCACTACATGGCGCAGATTTGACGTGAGCTCTAGATATTCCTGCTGAATTAAACCTCAAAATGGAGCTTACCTGTACTTCTCAAGCTTCATAGGGAACAGACTCATCCAGGCAGCAATCTGCAGCTTTTGACGAATCTCTATGGATTCCGGATTCTTCTTGCACAATGGCAGATACTTGAATAAATCTGCAAGAGCAGCATATGCCATGTGCTTGACAGGAGGCGGTACTAATGGTCTATAAAGGTTTTCTGGGGAAACGATAATTCAGCAAAGAGCTATAGAAAAACAGGGATGCTCCCAAGTAAGCTCACCTACTGCGTGGTCTATTGCACGTAACCCAGTGGATAGCCTATGATAACTGTCAGCGTGATGAATTACGGAGGGTTCGAGTGGCCTACCAGAGTTTCTCGGGGGTAGCAAGTGTGAGCTCAGCATCCAGGATTATGCCAGCAGGGGCCAACTCCGGAGAGTTGATGGAAACCTTTAAATGTTGATCATTCAAATATCCACCTCCTTTCTGGAATATACCAAATTTTCAGTTCAATTCTTTTTAATTCCAAGTGTCAGAATGACGCACAGTGTACTCCGCTGCACTCAAAGTCGTAGGAATGGCAATTTGTGGAATAGTCTTTCCACCGGAATCTTGTTGTAGATGGTATCTAATGACTTTGGAAGCATCTATTGGAGATCCTCCTCCAACAGCTACTATAACATCGGCTTCGACCTGCTCAAGAATCTTCATTGCTTTGCGAATATCTCCAATAGGGGAATGTTGACCGATCTCGTAGAAAGTTGCACCGTACGCATTGGAGTCTTTAAGAATTTGTTCTACTTTCTTTACTACATCTGTCTTCGGTCGGAAAATTGGGTAAGCGCAAGTCCTACAAATAGCGCAGACTTCTGAATACCTTATCATGCAAGCTTCGTCCGGTCACAATAAAAGCCTTCTTGACACCCAATAATTCGAGTAGTTTCGGGAGAGAAGTCGAAGTGCTTCCTGGGCCGTAGTATATCCCTTTCAGAGTATCAGTCCATGAGTAAAATCCCTGGTAATCTGTGGATGGTTGCTCTGTGGTATCTAAAGCAGACATCGGGACGATAATATCCTACGTTGAAGTAGAAACTTGGAGATGATGGTGGCTAGGAAGGAAACCTGAGATGCTATTCTGAAAAACTCGAGGGGCTCTTATAGAGCGTCACCTGGTGATAACATTTGAGGATCAGTATTTGCATAAGTCAGCCATTGTTCGATGAGCTCAGCTCAAGCGGATGTATTTCGAAATCTCTGCTTGTCGTTGTTTACCAACAGCCTCTAAGAAGTTACTATTTCAGGGATTCGTTCATTCACGCTATCATCAGCTGAGCTCGGGATCCGATCCCTCCTTCTGAGGAAAACTAGCGGTTTTGAGAGAAAATTGCTATAACCAGGTCCCAAAGTTCTTGATACATAGATGATAGATGAACACAAGCTGACAGTGAATCTATGAGACTTTGTCTATGACTAACACAGTTACTCCTAATCTCCTACGACAATTCCTTGTTCTTTGGCAAGACAGATTCCAACATTAGTCTCTACCTGTCTAACCACTCGACTTCTACTACCTTCAGAGTCAAAGGTCCAAAAGGATGGTCTCGCGGCGGGGAGTTTTAGGATGAGCAACGAGAGATAGGGTGATGGAGATAACGACAGACATTGCTGAGCGAAGGTCGAATGCTGCAGTCGTACAAGATGATTGAAAGCGTAATCGGTGATGAGAGTCGTGCTGTTTTCTTCCATGAGAAAGTTGAAGAAGTACACGGAGATGTTGGGAAGTAATTCAATGATACTGCTGACACCCGCCTGAAAATGAATTCTGAGTAAAAGGAAATCTTCAAAAAGGAGCGTTCGAAAAGCTCACCAAAAGAGCACTAATGTCAACTGCACTCTGTGAAGACCTCAAGTCCAACGTGAGGTTCAGGAGAGTCAACTGAGGTGCCAGATTGAACAAACCATTCAACCTGTCCGTTCTCATTGACATGATGTCCAGCGACACCGTCAACCTATGAGGTCTCGTGTCCTTCATGACTTCATGAAGCATGCCCAAGGTGCTCCTATCAACCACCCCAATATCCAGTGTATGAACTTCACAAATTAACCCCAACATGAACATCGTCGGGACGTCCGATCTAACATCTTCCAATTTCTGCCACATCCTCTGCATTCTTTTCTGTTGCTCCTCTTTATTCTTCTTCCTCAACCCCTCCATAATCTCCGTTGTAAATCTTTCATGACTTGATTCCCGAATCAATGAAAGACGACGGAGGTTTGGAAATGAAATCAAAAGTGGGCGTAAAAATTGAAGCCAACATGAATGTGCGGATAATGAATGAACTCGAGGGAATTCGACCTGAGCATCTCCGAATCTAGTGTATAGAACACATAGGTTCTCGAGACTTGCCCTGAACCCTGTAAGGAGTGGAAGAACATCTCGAGGAGCTAATCCATTTACTGCATCTGCCGGAAAATTGATTGTGGCCACTACTAGAGGTGATAGGAGTTGTTGAAGCATAGTACATTCTTCCGTACCAAGTCCAGTCAGGCTGAGGGTTTGAATACTTGTTAAACTTGATATCGCCATGCATATTGAAGGGTCAAGTTTTAGTTCGTCGAGATCACCTCCTGTCGACAGCCTAAGAATACGCAAATTATGTGCCCCATTCCATACTGTGGCGAGGATCCGGTCCATTCTAGGGTCAAGGCGAGTACGTTGATAATTCATTTCATGAATGAAATGAGCACGAGAGATGACCAGATTCATGGGAGGAGGGAGTAATAAAGGAATAGCATAGTGAGGACCAAGAACGAAAGAGAAGAGGGAGTCGAGTTTAGATGGTGGGTCACTGTCGGCAACTTCTACTGGGAAATTGCCAAGGAGTAAAGGCACGCCTGCTTCATACATCGGTCGACAACATCTCATCATTCTTGACAGTTCTCTTCGCTGGAGAACTGACATGACGAGATGTAGGATGTCGAAGTTGAGCAACATGCCTTCCTACTTGGTTTTTTCGATGAGAGAGGATGTCTGGGTTAATTGCAAAGGTTCAGTAAAAAGAAATCAGGGGTGTATAGCAACGAGCAGATGGATCACTCTCACCTCCGTTCCTTATCATACAAACCACACAACTGTTACGCCTTTGGTTGTGGTGGATGGTGCCTGAAAGCAGAGCGAGAAGGCTATTTAACCTTCGAACCCTCTCAACTCGTGGAAAGTAACCTGAAGGAAAAACATGAAGAACAAGAAAGATCAAATCGGTTAAAAGATTAAAAGATGGAAACATAAAACACCATGCGAATACTATTCTTGCTTTCTACGTTGCAGAACGCAACTAAGCGTACAACTGAAGCGTTTGGATTGGTTGAGTCTTGGTTGGAGAAGGGAGACTGGGTCGCGAATTTACAAGCGCGGGGCATGAAGCGTTTTGACTCAGCCTTGTGCTCATACCCTCCTGCTTAGCGAAGGACCGGTTTTCCGTTCGAGCCGATGGGTGTCTGAAAAACAATCGAACGGGATTGCGATTCACAGGATGTATAGCTGGAGTAACGAATGACAGCTAAACGTAGATGCTTGCGTCCATGATGGGTAATAAGAATGATACAACTATGAGAGTCCTATAATACCAGAATAAGATGTATGACCGGCGAGAAACAAAGCGAATGCAGGAGTGAATACGAGGGTGAGGATACACATATACGATCTTTGAATGGGTGAATCAAAGTCCTATTCGAACGGATTTGTACGGCCAGCCTATAAAGTAAGGACGGGGGTGAGTCTTCAACACTGATCGTAATGAAAGTTCTATCGTACCTGACGGTCACCACTCTCTATACAACCACACAACCAATCCGTCCACCATCGTGTAGGCCTGGAGGGTATATCTTCTTCTTCTACAATAGCAGGACTAGGGGGAGGCAAAGGTTCAGGTGGTCGACTAGCGTGCGGTGTCATAGTGCGTGGTGGAGGCGAACGGGGTTTGGGAAGATCAAGAGGTTGAGGAGGGGGAGGTAACTGGGAAGTTGATGTCGATGATGCCGCAAGGCTAGAACGTTTCTGAGTAGTTTTACCGTTTCTACTAGCAGTCAAGTTATCCTTGTCAGCGGCAGAAGGTTCCGTAGATTCAGACATTACTGCTGAATGTTGAGGTACATTTAGCGAAGTGGTAGATGCAGAAGGAGTAGCAAATGGATTCTCGCCGGTTGCTTCCAATGACGGTCTAGCTGAAGGAGCTGGAGAGTCAATATTATCCATTGGCATGCCATTATCGTCCGTGTTGCGCAGGACATGATGCGTCCCAACACCGCCCAACGATGGACGTTTAGAACGTCCCGACCATAGAAGACTCGCTCTTCTCGTAACGTCACCGACCAAGGTAGTGGATGAATTTGTTCCCAGCGCAGATTCACGAGCAGCTTTCCGTCGCTGTCGTTCCGCCATTTCCCAACGGCGTAAATTCTAATAGCCACATTGGAAACCGTGATTAGGATACTGTGTTAAATGGTGTAAGATAAGAATATAACACACCTCTTCTACACGTCGAGTTTCTGTCTCATCTTCCTGGATTGGTGGATATCCTTCTACTGGTGCTCCTGATTCATCCTCATCCTGAAGCCCACCATCCGCATAGCTTGCCTCAACAGGATGTTGCCTCTCTTTTCCTTTGTTATTTGATGAACGCCTACGCTCCTGCTTTATTGCGGAGTCTTCTTCCGCGTGGAACCGTCCTGCGCGACTTATGTCTTCTTCGGTGGGTGAAGGTGGCAGCGAGGGTAGTAACTCTGGAGAGCCCGCTGCTCTCGTCGACATGCGGAAAAGCTAAGCCAGAGAAAGAGATGCAGACGAGACGAGACGAGACGAGATGAGAGTTGTGGTGAGAGTTGGATGAAAGAGTGTGTGTGGAGAGTCTGGGATGTCAGTGGTTGCTGGAGAAACACAGGACGTCTCAATCTGGAAAGCGCTAACAACCAGGCGCAGCTCGGCAATCCTCGACCCAGGGAAAGCGGCCAAATCGTCCTTCATTTTACCAACTTGCGGGGTTGAGAATTTCGAGATAAAACATGCGGATTAGAATTGATATAGAGATGAGGAATAAGTCCAGGACCAGGGGATAATGCAGACACATGCGAGAGAAGATAGACCAAAAAATATGTACTGAAAAGAGGATAAACAAGGTCCCGTCGTCTCTAACGAAAGAGAAAAATTGAAAGTAGGTATGTATACAGACGGTCAGACACAACAAAAATTATCCGTCAATCAAAATCTGCTGTTGTATCCCTTCTCGCCTTGGTTCATCACCATGTTCTCGTCACTGCCACCACCCAGCTGCTCTTCGGATACATAGTGTCGCAAACCACTAGACTTGCTGCCAGCTTGAAGCATGGGTAAAGTAGAGTCCTCGGAGTTGATACCGTCACGGTTGTATATCGAGCTACGTTGGCTGCCCCCGTTCATCGGAAGGGACATAAGGGAGTGTCTGGCTGTCTCCTGCATCTGCATGATATTTTGACGGAAGGCGTTCTATGCAAAGGGATGGTCAATACGAGAACGTTGAAGAATGTGATTGTACCACACCTGTTCACGCCAGTATTGCATACGCTTCTCACGCTCAACTTCACGTTGCTTGCGATGGAAGAAGAACATGGCAATGACAGTAACAATGATACCACCGAAGATACCGATACCGCACACGACATAAACCCAACGGCCTACATGGTTTGGTTTATCTGCGGATTTGCCACAGACACCAGTGTCGAGACAGTTATAAGAGACACATCTGAAGGGAATCGTGAGCATGATACACGCAAAGTTTTGATTTTGAACTCACTCTTTGTCGGCTGCACATTGAACCCCAAGATCCTTCGATTGCATGCAGACCTTTTGCGAGGCATCACAGTACAGACCGGTGCGACAATTTCCACTGGGGATGCGATGAGCTTTGAGAATTGTATCAGAGGAGTACAAAGTGCTTACCGAGAGACAATATCAATATACTCTCCACCATCTGCAGTATAGACGATGTATGGGGTATTCTCGATGACACATGGAAGACCCAAAGTAACGTTTGCCCACCTGATTCACGATGTTGCTAAGACTCGAGCGCAATATAAATGTATAGGAAAGACATACATGCAAACATTGTTTAAGCAAACTGAACCATTCACATTCAAGCCCATACCGCTGTTATCGGCCAACTCCTTGAAATTAGGAGGAGCTTCACACTCATCTGCATTCATAAATGAGATAAGATATAGTAGTAACCATTCGTTTAATAAACTCACCATCCCGATTCAACTGACAAGGGCTGCCCACAGCTAACAAAGATTGACAAGCATCTTCCTCGTCGGGACAGAATTGTCCATCAGGACATTTCTCTGGTAATGCTTGATCGGGGTCATAACCAAACGGAAAATCATCTCTCCTACAACCTTTCCAATCGCAAATTTGCGAAGAGTTGCAGAACCACATAGCATCACAGTCAGAGTTGAATTGAAAAGTTCCAATTTGAAGTCGTTGGTCTGCGAGTGAACAAGATTCGTTGCCTACGGCGGCGTTGGTTCCGAAAGCGAAGAAAGAAAGGAGCGTGAGTGGCAGGACTATGCCAGCCATGATTGATCGTTTTGAGAGAGCGAACCCTAGGAGGAAGAAATGGTTAGAAAGGGTTGGGCGGACGTGTTGTCCTAGACGAAAAGAGAGAGGAGGTCGCAGCGAACGTTGAGCAGAGCTTCGAGCCCTCGCAACGTCGATGGGCGTGGGCGGTGAAATGGACGTGGGTATTTACTCCAAGTATGGCAATTTTAATTACGTAAGGGTTGTCCTATCACGGTTCTGGTTGGCCGTTCCGAACAACTTAGCATTGGCAGCCAAAATTATCTCGGGCCCCAAATATCAAGTACAACACCGGACACGGATCCAGAGTATAATTGCCTTGTATTATTCGAGGCGCAGTTTCTCGGAATATCAGTATCGATTGTGAGGTTTCTGAGGTTGTCTATTTTTACCGGAGAACAATTTCACTCCAGTATCACACCGCGCAGCAAGGAGAAATAGAAATGGAATGCGATATTGATATAGAATGTAGTGCTGAAAATAAATGTGACGATGCCAGTATAGAAACGTGAAATGCGTGATGAGTGAGAATGATGATAACAATACAATAAGGCTCTATGAAGCAAGATATAAAAATGCTCCAAACCATGGACCCCATAAAACCCCAAATAAAACCCAAATTCCGATAAAAGAAAAGAGAAGGAACAGAACAATAAATGTATCAGAGATCGAGAACACGTCGACTAGTAGCAGGTGGAGGAATGAAGTTGAGATATTTGAGTGTGAAACCGGAAGATACGGATTTAGATTGCGACAGTGGTGAAGAAGGGGATGTTGAAATATCGACGCCAGCTACCTTCGCGCGAGGGACGGATATTTCCGACGATGAAGTCTGAGGAGTAGCGGGAAGAGACGAGTCATCTGAAGATGACGAGGAAGACGAACAACACTCTGAATCAGAGTCAGAGTCGACATCCATGGGTATGTCAAATTTCCTCTGCGTGACTGGAGATGAGGGGTAGGTATGGTGACGAGTCGGAGCGGGCGGTGAATAAAATGGTGAGCGAGAGTAGATTTGTCGGTTTGACTGGGTGAGGGCTTTGATTGCACCGTGGTGTGAGAGGATATCGTCCTCAGTGAAATTCAGGTGGTAGTCAAGGACGTCGAGGAACTCGCGTTCTACCCGTCCAACATCTCCAGTACCAAAGACACCGGTGCAAACTGCCCAGCGATGGTTTTTGAGGGTGGCATCGTTCACAAACTATGAGATAGGAGAGATCAAAATAAGCATGCGGTTATTTAGGTTAGTAGAAGGATGGTACAAACCTTGTAAGCAAGCATGATTGCCCCCAGGCAGACCCGTTCATACGCCCATTGCTCCGTAGTAATCTGCAGGTTTGGCTTTGCGCGCTCGATGTAGACGAGTGCGACTAATAAAACGGGGACTTTGATATCCGCCTTGTAGACGATTCTGTCCAAGAAATCAAGCAACTTGGTTCGTTGCGAATCTCGAATATGTGGACGACATGATGTGGCGCCAGATTGGATTAAGGCAGTGTGAACGGTGTCGACTACGCAATCAACGACATAGTCTAACGATTTCACCCATTGTTTAGACATCTATACATTTTGCTTGATATGGGGGAAAATACTCACTGTTTAATGTACGAGAGACCTTAGTGTGCAGGAGCTCAAGAAGAGCTTGAGAGTGGATAGACGAATCGACCAAGCTAGCCGGATGCATTTTGGAGAATCCTTTGAGGTAGACCATCTTGGCCAAGAAATATCGGACAGACTTATGGTCGCGAAAGCTGCGAGACAGAGTGAGAGCGGGAGGGAATAACAGTCATACGAGCCACATAGCGGTCTCCTTTATATCCGCCTTTGTTGATGCAATGCATCTTCAACCTGGAAGGAGAAAAAAGCTGTTCCGACAGGGCCTACGTTTCGTCGAGGCCTCCTGCAAGCTGTTCGACGCAAGGTTCCAAGGCCCTGGGCCGACAAAAACATCACAGCCGAATCTTGACGCCGACAAGTCCAGACTCTGCATCTAATTGTGACGAGTGACAAGAAAAGGTTCCGTGTCACAACTGCTCCTCGCAGACTGATTTCTGTTTTGGGACATAATGCGAAGCTCGGATTGGCTATGATCTATGTTACATAATACGGTCTGGATCTCAAGTCCAAATTTCCAGCGTCTCTGGCTTCGATGTCTAGAACTTACACCCAACGGACCAATCAAAGCAGTCGATTCCGAAAGTCAAAATCTAAGGTCCCAAGTTCGCGGATTGTGAATGAAGCAAAGTCTAATTCACGACATTGTATACAACTCCCGACTTCAGTGCCATTTTTGAAATTCGATGGTAACATCCTTGATCGTTATATTCTTCAGAAAGTTGGGACGTTTTAACATGAGGGAATATTTCCCTCAGGATCGAAACCTGGGTCGAGATGAGACTCAGTGGAAGAATGTTCTGCTCGAGATCGACTTACCTGGATAGTACACAAAGACAATGACAACGAAAACGTACAAAACTGAGATATCGCTAGTCAGTAGAGTCCTTTCAAGCAATAAACAGACAGATTTACGAAGTAATATAGCTCCTTCAAGCCAAGTCGTCTTCCCATCCGACAAGGTGTAATTGATTGTCAGCACTTTGAAGAGCGGTGGAAAATTTAGTGGTGGGTGGATTGGGATTTAGAGTAAACACACACCAGCGAGGAATAAGGCCTACCAGTTCACCTGTCAATTTGAATGAGAATGTTGTACGAAAGTCAAATCACGCACCAAACACTCCAATGGATCAAACAAGAGACTCAGAGGTTTTCCAGCTATCCAAGCGGTAATAATCAGGATACTACATAGAAAGAGCCACCCAGCATTTGTTATTCAAATGCGCATCCAATAAATAGAACGACGAACGGTATGATCGCAAGAGCAATTTGCTACAGTGTAAAGTTAGACCCGGGACTCGTGGGGGATAGAAAGTTCTTACGATTGTTGACCCAATTATTATTTTAACAGTCTTATCAAGATGGTCACGGTACGATCCTCTCACCAACTTGACACGTTCTACATTCCAATCATCGATAGTGAGTATGACTCCACATCGCAATAATATAACATACCGGATATATTGCCACTCAGAAGAGGAAGAAGAATGAAGCTCATGAACTCCTTACTCAACGCCGATTGTTTGGTCAGAACGTCCATTGTCTTTATCAACAATTCTGCGAGGAATACAGTCATCTAGTAGAGAGGCAAAAGGATCAGTAGTTTCCACTTTCCCGATAATCATAAGCCAACTTACTCCGACCAAAACAATGATAAAGGGAGTATGATATCGACGTCTGAATTTGACATGTCCTGAAGAGACTGTGTTGGATTTAACAACTTCTGAATCAGGCCGTTCTGCTTGATTCATGGTAGTATTTCTAGAGTTCTCCTGGTTTGAACGCAGAATATCACAGAAAACGGGACCAAAATCTTCCTCTACTGCCCTAAAATCAATGTTGACCGGATCCTGAGGGACTGCAGTAGCAGCTTCAGAAATCGGCGTGATTGGCATCTCGATGGAATGAAGTTCTTCAAGGAGACTCTCGGGGTTGAGTGTTCGTTGTTGTTTATAAGTTGGTGACTTGTTTTCCATCTTTTTCATGATGAAGACATGTGAGAGCAATTGAAAGACGAGATGAAGAATGTAGACTACGAAGATCGAATTAGCGGTGGTATCCAATATATAGAGAGACGACAGCAGTGACTGACGAATTAAGAGACAAATGGCACCCTGAAGGAATTGAATTGTGAGACGGAGTCATTCCTCCCCCGGGATAATACGAAGACATACCGCTCTGCTTATAGACAGCACAGATCGGCCTGTTTTTGAATCCAGTAACTGTGGTGATAAATTCAAGCTATGCCCTACGAAAAGAAAAAATGATGCAGGAAGAAAGATGGAAGCGACGACGACGAGGAGCATCGAGGAATTGTTCTGTACATATTCTGTAAAAAAAGTCACTTGTATAAGACACTGGAAAGGCACTTTACGATATGAACATTTTACTCGCCTAGGGAAACATCTTGTTCCACGAACTTCGATCCACCGACAAGAATGCACACTCCAAGCACAAGCACTACTCAAGAATCAATATTTATGTTCTTCAGTGACTTTCATGACATTGGTGACTCACGAAGGTTGGAAAGCATGACACCAATCACTGAGTACGACAATACGAGGGTTACCATCGAGATAATTGAATGGGGGTAAAAAGACTCACAGGTAGACTGAACAACACGCAATTCACATTGCACAAGAGCTACGACCTGATGAGAATGAATGACTTCACTATTTTCACAGAAAAAAAAAACGGAACACCTACTGCTGATACTAATTCAACACTATTCAAGTCGAGAAAGTTCAGTGAACATGGGAGTGATTTTTGCCTGAAAACATTGCCGGATAAATCCACAAACCTGTTACCCTTCAATGTTCGATGTTCGACGTAAGTACAAATTACTGTGACATGAAGAAATTTAGACTTGAAGGTTACTCACCAAAGTGTAGGATAAAAATACAGCCACTGGATATTTGAAGTGGTTACTGTAATCCTCAGTGAATATTCCAATCAACTACAATCCCATTTCGCTGATGAGTACCCATCATGTTCCAGCCTCAGGGTGTATAATCAAACTTACGTTTCCTATTGCGAGAAGAGCAAGATAAAGGCCTATGGGTGGAGGAGGTGGTATCTCAGGAATCGTCTGTGTAGCGTATGATTCGGAATAGAAGTACTTACAGGTGAAGACCAGTGCAGGACTTTTCACCGTGTAATATAAAGATATCTACCAGTGATGTCGTATAAATTGGGTCAGTGAGCACAATATGAAGGCAATTATTCCCATTAGAAGAAATCCTACAGCTATTGGGACGAAAATAAGCAATAAATTGATGTCTGTGGAAGAAACGTAAGAACGAATATCAAACCGTCGACATGAACCACTTACATGATTCCTTCATGAGCATGACCAATCCCCTCCCAAATCTCGGGATCTCCGTCAGCGCGTCGTCGGGTTCCATGGACTGCTTCCACATAGATGAGATTTTCTGAATAAATGTAAATCCCTTAGGGATCTGATATGCCGTCCTTGGAACTACCTCTCCAGATCTTCGCTGACGAAAGAATGACCTCAAAGATCCATCAGAGACGGAGCCCATATAGTCTGATTGGCTTTGTAACTCTTGTTTCCAGTGGTGATATTGGGACTCTTCATTGAGGACGATGAGGGCATTCGCTATTCGGTCTACCATCTCCCGAGATGCTTGACGTCTGGACTCGTATTGGGCATCTCCGTCGGTGGGTACATCATCCTGGGAGGGATAGCATGGATTGCATTCTGATTCTACCACTACCGATCGTTGCGATGGTAGTCAGTACAATTCAGGGAGATTAAGTTTTTTATACTCACCAAACGGTGAACGTAAGGGTAGAAGAATAGATCGAGGAGTTGATTCTGTCTGCTACGACTCACGTTATGTAAAATAAGTCAAGCAATAACGAAGGGTTATCATTTACCTCAATGTTTTGCGCTGGAGAGCGAAGGTCTGTGGTCGACGATGTTGTTCGGGTCATATCAGATGTAAATTTATCTGGAATCGACTGATATCAAGATAGGTCTTCAACTGAGCTGGGTATTCATCGCATGGTTTATAGTCAACACTCACCTCCGAATGAGCTATCCATAGAACTAATATGCGGCGGAATGTCTCCAGTTGGAGAGAGGGGGAACAAGTCTGTGTATAAGTTCTCTTGAAACAAAGAAACGCCTTGTCAAGTTTGATAAGATTGAAGTGAAATGGGACCCACTAGATGTCCTGGGAGTGACACCTCATGTGCTTCTGTCTCCCTTTCCTTGATAATCTGTAAGAAAATCCCGTCAGACCCTGCATGATACACGATGCTGCCAAAACTCCGACCTATCAGCTACGATGGGAGTGAGATGATGAAGTAGTAGGTAAAAGGGAACCGAAGCATGCCTTACACACATGATGGAATGTTGATATGACGATTCTCATCCACAATATACCTGGATTCAACGGGGAGAATTATGAAGTGATCCTCTCTGTTTCCCCGGGACACCCATAAGAGCCCACAAAGGTCAGATAAACTTCACGAACAACGACACAACCCCAAACATTGAACAGCTGACAAGCACTGTTCGGTGTGATAAAACACGGATGGGTTGTCAGAGATTGAAATGACCGACTCTACTGATGTTGATACCACAGGTCCTTAATATTGCGAGCCTGTCTACTAACAGGCTTGTGACCGCTAGAGATTTCAGAGTGAACCCAGATTGGGAAGCCGTCAAACCGGAGCACTTTCGCTCCTTTCTGAATGGATATCATCAGAAAGTCCCCTTCCAAGGCCCAGTATGACTTCGGTGCTCCGCGTGGCTCCACGTTTGCTTACAATGCGAAGTCATCGTCCCGAGCTCTGCGAATCGACTCCACCTATAAATTGAGATCTGGGAACTTGAGAAGCGATTGTGAACTTGAAAATTTGATACACAGACGTGAATAAACTTACATGATTTGTTTAAAGGAATCCTTTGAACTTTGTCTAAACCTCTGTTGGAATACTATCACCGCGGTGGTTCTATATCGATGACGGCTTCTGAAAAGTCTCTTTTGACATCTGATTTGGCGTCCTTGGACCATCCTTAGGGGAGTGAAATCGATGCAAGAGATAAGTTCTGCTATATCGTACTGAATTGACAGTCGCCATTGTGGTGTCCATCGAAGAAGTTTAATTGATGGTTGTGGACTCTTATGGGTGCCCACTGTGCACGTGCCAGCCACCGTAACCAATTCTCCTGAAGCGCTGAAAAGTCGCTTGGTTTCTTGTCTTCCCCAAGTATTCCTCGAATTATGTGACGCTACACTCTCTGGCACCATCTTTAGTTTTTTACTAGTACTAATTGTTCTTGTATGGCTTCTATGCTGCTGCTAATACCCTGGTCCCTTTCGCAAATCAGCATATGGACGGCCGCTATGATATTCTCGTCGCCAAGGATGCCGAAAGTCTCGACATATTAATCTCGCCCACGAACAGGTAAAGAGGTCTGCAACCCCATCAGCTTATTCCAATGTTTTCCTCATCCCACTCGGATTCCTCGGAAGGCATCTTTCTGGAACTTCTAATTGTTCTGGGATGATACTTCCGGTCAGTGGAGGATGAATGGAAACAAGATGGAAATGCGACAGAACGACGAACATAATGCCTTAATCAACACGATGAGCATGATGCACAATCTGACCCTGGCATTTCTCCACAGCATATGATATGGCCTGGAGCATACATCATCGGCTTCTCCGAGATCCCTCCAGACGTTTTCCGATATGGGAGTTAACGCTCAAGTGCTTGTTCCCACCGCCAGAAGGCAAGGCAAGCACGCCTTGGATCGTTCTCCAATCAGTACTTCAACGAGTAAGTTCTATCATCTCGGCTCGCCGCACAACTACTTAAGCTTTCGCCTCAGGCTATTCAGCGCGAGAGGACAATCCCCCACGTGTACCAGGCGTGTCCAGAAACCTCAGACTACATGAATACCGCGACCTCGCTCGTTCCAATGAGGATGGGCTCATTGTTGGTGATCCCTCCTACCAGGCTTACCATTCAGTCCCTTCCAGTCTAAAGCCTCTTGATCTTGCCGTGACCTCAGCAAGATTTCCTATACTTCATTCATCAAGAAATCCACTATGCCAGCCTCATCAACTGCTGATCTACCGCCTCTACCACCGGAACTCCAGTCCCTGTCCCCGCTTAGCCATATCACACCTCTAGAGTGAGTCGATTAATCATTCAGTAGAACAGCTGTTGACTGACACTTTCAATTTCGTGGTGTAGGAATTCCGGGTTCCAGACTTTACGCGACCTTCGTGAAGCAACAGATTCACCTACACCGTTAACCGAATTTCTCCAAGATCCATTTACTCTTCGAACGCTCATTCATCACAAGAAAAGTAGGCGCGGTTCTGCTAGTGGGTCTCGCGAGCGCAGCGCTAGTAAAGACCTTGCTCGAAAACGGGAGAAAGGCAAGGATTCGGACACGACGAGTCTTCTTACCGTCGTCCTCGCTGAAGAAGAACGTCAAGCCAACCACCTGAAAGTTCTTTTGCGAAGTGCTAGCGAAAGATTGGAAAATGAGATGAGAAGGGCAGAGTTAGCGGAAAGGCGAGCATTTACTGCTGAGTCTCATTCCCGAGAAGCCGCTACTCGATTGTCGAATGCCGAGAATGCGAGACATCAGGCAGAGCTAGATTCTGCCCACTCCAGGGAGGAAATTGCGCGACATAAAACCTTGGCAGAGTCGAAAGATAGGGAATTGAGGAAGGCACAGGCGGAGATTCAGAAGTTGGATAGGACGAAGAATGATTTGGAGCATTCGCTTTCAGAGGCGAAGGAGTCTGCCCGGAACGCCAAGCAGACGCTGAGAGAATGGCAGGCACGAGAGGACGGTGTGGAGGAGGGGAGGAGATTGGAGATAATCAGAAGATATAATGATGGCAGGGAAGATGGGTATGAGGACGGAAGAGGTGAAGGTTACGAGACAGGACGTAATGAGGGGTACGAAGAGGGTCATTCGGTTGGATATGAACAGGGAAGGAATGAAGGATACAACGCAGGTCGTTTGGCGGGATTCGAAGAAGGTAAGAACATTGGTTGGTCGGAAGGGTATGAAGAAGGGTTGGAACAAGGCAGGAAAGAAGAAAGAGAACAAGCTCTGAGGGCGTTCGACAAATTCATGGATTCCGAGTTTGAGAAGCCCTCTCGAACTTTCAGTGGCAGTTCGAGCTCTGCCGCCAGCTCTTACAGCTACTATGTGCGTATTTCATTTATTTGGCTTACTATGATTTCACGCTCACGAGGATCATTATCTAGGATGATGAACGCGATCGAACAAATGATTGGACTGATGATTCACCACGACATAAGGATCGATTCTCCCAACGAGGTAGAGGACCTTCTCCGCCACCTCTTCATGTTCCCTCTCGTCAGGATGCACGTGGTGACAGTCGTTCGCCTCGTCCCCTTCCTGTTCGACCTATTGATACTCAGTCACCTGAAAGGGGACAGTCTCCTCAACCCGTGCCTTGGTTGCATCGTCGCTTGAATAGCAGTCAAGCTGTACGAACTGCAACTCCGCCTAATGCACCTCAATTCGTTGCTCCTGTGCCTCCTCCTCCAGAACCTACCAGACTGTAGTCGCAACTTTCGGTTTCTTCTATTATGTGACCCTACTTTTTTTTTCGTGAGTTGATGTCCACGGATACTTTAGACTATTCGCATTTCTTTGACTACCTTTGCTACCCGTTGCTATATTCCCCTTCAACTGGATCGTTTCTTTTAGTATCTAGCTAGACTGTATACCATATGACTACTTGTAACTTATCCTACTCCTCTGAATACTCAGACTTTTTCTGATAGATCATCTGACTAGTAGCCGAAGGTACTTCAAGATGTCGATAGACTCGAGAAGCCTATCTTTATGGATCGGTGCGTGCGAAAGTGCCACTGTTAACTTCAAAGTTCATGTTCGTGAGCGCCTATTCCAAGTCTTTCTTCCTAACCACCATGAATATGCAGCCCTCTCATAAGGTTGAGCATTCGCCGTCCCTTCCCATCTATTTGGATGACAGTGGCTCAAGACACGCGTCTTTCAGAGCGTCCACTAGCCTACCCAGCTCTCTAACTCCAGGTTCAAGGTATCGGACGCACGGAAATCCTGGTGAACCAAATAGCAAGTTTCCTTCAATTTCAAGTGGACGCTTCAATTCTACCCCAATATCTAGTAGCTCTCTTCTATGGAATACTGCTTTTCGCTGGCTCGTACCTCCGCTTCATGAAGTCCACACTTTGAGTCGACGATCTCTTCTTCTCCGATGGCTAAAATGGTTGCTGGTGATCTATGTACCTGTCTGTGTCTGTGTGTTCTCTTGGTCTTGCATCTTGGAGGTCGTACAGTTGAGAAGCAAGCTGTTCTCAATCAATGCGGTACCACCGGTCATTCACAGTAAGTCAGGATACATATTGTCTGCTTGCTTGACGAAACCTATCCAGATACAGCAGTGTCCAAACTTGCCCCAGTTCCAACGGATACCTTGTTGTCAAAATTATCAATGGCTCATCAAAATATTGTCGCAGTGGACCCATTCGTCGTGGGAAATACGAATTCTGGGACTATTACCGCGTGTCTTTGGACCAACGAGACGGATATAGACTTATTGCATACTTGGGTCTCAAGATGGGCAGGTACCTATTCAGTCTTCCAAGGACCGAATCGATTGTGTAACCCTCTTCAGGATCTGTTTCTCTCGTTGTTACGACTCATTCGGTTCCTGGATCACCTGAACACATCAATTTGCTCCAAAAGATATCCTCCCTGAAGAAGATCCCCTCAATCAAATCTTCTACGTCAATTCATATGCTCCACCTGAAAGACCATGCAACAGATAATCCAAATGCATACCTCAACCTTGCTCGTTTATTCTCGCCAGCACCTCAAGTGATTTTGTTTCCGGGAAACTTATCCGTCGTTCCTCCCAAGACATTTTACAAGTCGTTCTTCCTTTCGTCTTCGAGTTTCAATTTTACCTCAGATTCTACGATGGTATTTGCCTCCCGTGGTCATTTTGCGTATCCATTTTCTCCGCTTTCTCCTGCGGTAATCAACCGCGATGATCCATTATGGTGTACCGAACGGTTCTTTCCTTCTTTGTCGCGCGAGTCAGATTGGATGGAATGTCTCTGGCAACTTTGGTTGAAGAATTTTGGCGAATTGGATGTCAAAGCAACTTCAGAATGGGTTCAAGTTGGAAGTGGTGTTTCGGATCCTACCTCTAGTATGGTAAGCTTGCATTCTCCTCTACTTTTCTTCCTTAAGAGAGTGGTACCTTATTTACCTTTGGTCAGACTAAACTTCGAAGACGCTTGAGCGCAAAGTATAGAAGCGAGACTTGTATGCTTGCTACCAGACAATTAGCAGCTTTGAAGACTCCTGAAAGGAAAAGTATCCATGCGAAGAGAGGGAGGTGGCTGAAGAGGCATTGCAGGGGGTGGGCTACGTTAGAGTAATGTCAAATATGTTTTGAGTCTTTCGCTGTTATCTTTTTCTTACAATGCATTGAGATTGGCACGATCGAAAATAAGCCAGATTGTTTGAACAGCATGTCTCTATTTCTGTAGCAAACTTTCAGACTACAACAGAAGTGTCCGGTATCCAGCTAGCTATTCGCACTCCATTCCACCATAAACCCGGCCGGCCCACATTAATGTTATCTGGACAATGTTCCCAACGAGCTTCAATCTCTCCACCTAATGGCCCATCCGATCCGCATAAAGCAGGGTTAAATATGATTGAGCCGAGTTCATTTGGATCCGATTCACATTCTTCCTCAGCATCCTTATTAGGTCGATGTGGTAGGTAAAGTGCGCAAAATGGGATAGGTGATGAGTGTATTCGAATCAAGGTAGCTTTTGAGAACGGTGAGGAGGATATGAGTAAACCCACTATCGAATCCTTCGTAATAGGATTCAGTGAAGTTGTCGACTGTTGCGTCCAAGACGAATCTGCGACAAAACGATGCAAAACACCTTCCATTTCTCGAACGTATTTCGGAGCCATTTTCTTTTTTTCATCTTTGCATTGCGCGAGGACACGTATTCGCTTCCTTGGAGGAGACGATGATACGCCGTGTATTGTGTGGTGACTTTGTTGAGAATGGGAATTTGTTGGAACCCACCACCATCCCTGGAGGTCGATTCCGCCGTCTGACTTTCCACCGACGCGTCGAAGTGACATGGACAAGTTGTCGTGTAGAATACGCAGTGAACGTTCCTCGAAAGCTGTTCCTCTATGGACAGCAGAAAGCGTGCTTGAAAATGCGCGAAGGTGGTTTGACATAGAGCTAGGGTGTATGCTTGCGAAGTCCAAAGAGCAATTGGAGGAAGAGTTACCTGTATAGCCGCCCATATATAGCTTGACCTCTGACCTCCATTAATCAGACCTTGGAAGGGAAGATAGTCGTTCCCTTTAAACACTACACCCTGACTAGCTTGCATGAAAATCCGATTGGTTACATTCGATGCTCTTGGGACAAGCATTATACCGCGCAAACCAATAGAACGCCAATATGCAGACGTATTCCGTAAACCGTTTGGTGAACTTTCACCGAAGGTGATCAAGAAATCCTTCTCAGTTGGTGAGCACGTATAACATCTACAATAACGTTGAAAGCAGACGAAGGGCTTGATCTGGGATGATAGCTTTGAAGGAACTACAGGCGGAGAAGCCTAATTATCGAGATGGACATGAAGATTGGTGGAAAGAAGTCATTCGGAGGACAGCTATCGGTGCTGGTGCTGCAATTGAAAGTATGTATGTTATGCTAAGTTGTATATTCATGATCCTTGTGGTTTGCTCAATATTGTTAAGAGGTTGACGAAAACCTCGACATTGTTACCCGTCGTCTGCTAAATAAATTCAGTTCGAGTGATGGGTACAGGCTCGTTGGAGATGCAGCACCAATAAGTGAGTGCCAATTCACCTTTCCATGCTTCAAATCAAAACTGATCCTGGTATCTTATTATAGGGAAACGTCTGAACGATATTCGCGTAGGTGTTGGACTGATAACTAATGCTGATTCTCGTATGAGTATGTTCCAACCCTCTTCTGGTTCTTCGTTTGACTGCTGACATTAGGATAGGAAGTGTCTTCAATAGTTTGCAAATCAAGCCAACCAACGCATCAATGTCAAGTCTCTTCAGTCCGATCCTCATAAGCGAAGAAGTAGGAGTCGAGAAACCAGACGCAAAGATATTCTTACAAGCATGTCAAATGGCGGGAGTCCAACCGTCCGAAGCTGTGCATGTCGGCGATGAGTTGAAAGCGTGAGGGCTTTGTTTGGTTTAGTTCGCTTCATGGGCTGAATCTGATATTTCTAGGGATTACTGGGGTGCGAAGAATGCTGGCTTGCATGCTTTCCTTTTGAAGAGGAACGCAGTGATGCGGAACAGGAATGAGGATCTTACAGGTGTTGACATAGTACACTCCCTGAATGAAGTATATCTCTGGGTAAAGAAAAACAATGAGACGGCGTAATTGCATGTTCAAAGCGCACTCGAATACGTTTGGTCTTTTCATTTTTTGATATTAAGAGTGAATACGGGTACAATAGCTTGGAGACTGGTCTCATGAAAGAGCACCAATGAATAATCAAACGCGAGTTTTTGACCTCGTGGACACAATGTCTTCCACCTTTTCTCCCTGCTTGATCACTGTCGAACGGAGAACTCGGGGATCAACTCGTAGCAAATTCCTGAGGCTATTCACTGTCGCCGGTGAGGTGTCGAAATCCATTGCCCAGTAGCTATTAAAGGGACCTATGTTCGTGATTAAGCTCCTCGAAGATGAAAGGCTCACTCACTCCGCAAAGTTATGCACTGTGTTTCCAGCCTTTATACGTTGTGGCAGTGAACGAGTTCCCCATGAATCCAGTTTACGGACAACACCACCGCTCTTGAGGACATGTGAAGCAGTTTGTCGTACCAAGTTCTTTATATGGGTCTACGATATATTCAGCTTTCGTTGTAGCAAGTAGAAACAGAAGTATTGCTCACAATTTCGTTATAATGTGCAGAAATGCAGACCAGCTGATAGAATGGCATCTCGAGGGTGGAGGTTATAGGAAAAGCAGGCGTGAGAACGAGTTCCCAAATGAAACGTGCTAGATTTGTCGAGACCAAAGTCGTGTGCAGAGTTGCTGGCAAAATCTCTTCCACCTTTTTATAACTCCTCTGCTACTCAACTTGCCTCTTTGCTGTCATAAACTTCTCCTTTCTATCCGAGAACGATGTCGATGAAAGCTGTGAGTTTGAACAATTATTTCGCTTATGTTCAGAGCGTGGCAAAGCTTTACTTACCTATTTCTGCCATTTGATGAACACAGATTGTCAAATGTACGATTTCCACATTTTGCCCGTCCCTCAGGAATCCTGAATAATTATTCGAGCGACCAGCTGTTATCTCGGGTGATTCACTTGTGTTACGAGGAAGTCCAGGTCCGCAGGGTCAACCCCCGAAAGAACGGTATGTACATTCATAAAGTTTAATGCTTACTTAGCTCGGATTTAGTCTAACGGTGAAATTACTCTCGGTGATTTTTGTTTTATTAGTGTCCTTCATCTCGCCGATATCTCTGCGCCAAGATTGGGAACTTCAACCAGGGATGACGAGGTATGTGCTCTAAAAGAGATGATTAATGGTCCGCTAATATATTCTGTAATTATTCATAGGAATGGGCCTTTGAATCCAGAGAGTTCTTAAGAGCACTCGCAGTAGGAAAGCCTATCACTTTCACGACTCTACATTCGCTTGCACCGAACGAAGACGTACCTCGAGATATTGGCACTGCAGAAATTGGCGGAGTAGACCTTGCTTCAGAACTGATTAAGAATGGTTGGGCAAAGCTGAAGGAGTTGAAGAGGGATCCTACTGAAGATGATTTACGGAAGAGGGATCTTGAATCCGAAGCTAAAGCTGCAGGAAAGGGTGTATGGAACCCTCATGGTCCAAAAGTACGTTCTCTTACATCTGACCACGTGTTTGGTAAAACTGAGGAATCCTCTTGTAGGCTCGCGCTGTCAACCATATGATGCCAACCGATTCACAAGCATTTATCACCGAATGGAAGGGAAAACCTATTGATGGTATGTTTGACCCACTTCATTCCTGTTTCAGTCGATGATTTATCAACTTTGGTTACTGTTCCGAAGCTATTGTTGAACAAGTCAAGGATGGCTCAACTCTTCGTGCTAGATTATTCATGCCTGACGGAGACCACCAATTTGTCAATATCGCATTAGCTGGTGTTCGTTGTCCTCGTGTTGCTGCAAAGCCAGGAGATTCGTCTGAACAATGGGGCGAAGAGGTTAGGGTTTAACGAACTTTCTGCAAGAAACAGATCATTCTGACATTTCTTTAAGGCAAAATTCTTCACAGAATCTCGACTTTTGCAACGACCTGTACGTGTCCAATTGCTGTCGCTGCCTACGTCGACAGCAACTCCCTTCCAAGCTGGCGCGAACACAGCTCCACCACCTGCTACTATCTTCATTGGAACTGGTTAGTATCTGCACTTGTATTCATGCATGGGTGCTGACATCTTTCTGTAGTTCTTCACCCAGCTGGAAATGTTGCTGAGCATCTTGTAGCATCCGGACTTGCTCGAATCGTTGATTGGCATGCGGGTATGCTAGCAAGTGGTGGTGGAATGGAACGACTTCGAGCAGCCGAACGTGCAGCTAAGGAAAAGCGCGCCTATCTCTATTCTAATGTCCCTGCAACTGCAAGCAAAGCCAATGGTTCGACAACCGCTAACGGCAGTTCAAGAACATTTGATGCTGTCGTCGTTCGTATTTGGAGTGGAGATCAGTTTTCAGTTATTGAGAAGGATGGACACAAGGAGAGGCGGTTACAGCTGAGCTCTACCAGAGGTCCTAAGTTCGTAGTTTATTCCTTCCTTTGATTATTTAAGCTGATAAAATCTCTTATAGGCTTAACGATCCTAAGCAAGCTTACTATGCTCATGAAGCCCGTGAATTCTTGCGAAAACGATTGATTGGCAAACATGTAAAGGTTCATATCGACTTTGTCCGACCTAAGGAGGGCGAATACGATGAACGTGAATGCGCTACCGTTCGATACGGTGGACAAAATTCGTCAGTTATGTTGATCCTCATCAGTTCACTATGTTAAATCTATGTCTCCGTAGAAACATTGCCGAGCAACTCATTGAAAAAGGATTGGCAAGCGTTGTTCGACACAGGCGAGATGACGAAGATCGCTCACCAGACTACGACAAACTCATGGCTGCAGAGCAAGCGTAGGTTTCCCAACCTCAGAGCTACAATACTGCACATGCTTCTAACACCATGCTTTTCAGTGCAGTCGCTGAACAACGTGGAATTCACTCCGGCAAAGAATTCCCTGCTCCCAAGCAGCCACTTAATATTTCAGAGGTATATACAGTTTTCCTTATTGCCTTCTTACTTGACCGTCTCACTCTTGAGATATAGTCAAGCCATCGTGCAACACCTTTTATCAACGGCTTTAAACGTCAAGGTCGCATTCCCGCTATTGTCGAATATGTCGCAGCCGGATCACGATTCAAGTAGGGTCTACAATCTCTCGGATGCTGAAACCCCTAACCATGTCATGTCTGTTAGAATCCTCCTTCCTAAAGATAACCAAAGTTTAACACTGGTTCTCGGAGGTGATCATCTTGTTCTACTTTTTTTTCTTCTACGCTCAACGTTTTGATTCAATCCAGGAATCCGCGCTCCTCGAACAGCACGTAACCCTTCAGAAAAGAGTGAACCATATGGTCCCGAAGCATTAGATTTTGCAACTCGTAAATACATGCAACGTGATGTTGAAATTGAAATCCAAGATGTCGATAAATCTGGTGGTTTCATTGGCGCATTGTATCTGAACAAGACTGAGAATGCTGCCCTCGTAATGCTGAAGGAGGGTCTCGCCACCGTTCATTCGTATTCAGCTGATTCATTACCCTTCGCCAAACAACTATATGACGCAGAGGTGCGTTTCTGCATGTGACCCTAGAGAACCTATGCTAATAGCTGAAAATGCTAGGAAGAGGCAAAGAACGCACACCGCAATGTAAGTCATCATCGCATTCTTGCTTATACATGCATTGCTAAATTTAAATATCGAAAGATATGGAAAGATTATGACGAAGAAGCCGAGCAGGTTACTGAAGTACCAGAAGTAACGGATGCTTCTCCTCTGAAACCGGAGTATCTGGATGTCATCATCAGCGATGTTCGAACTCACAACGGGTTTGGTTTCTCTGTGCAGATCCTGAATACAGAAGGTGTGTATCAACGATTCGATTCTTTATTGCATATTGTAGTAATCAGTAAGCAGGCATCGCATCATTGGAAAAACTCATGCGCGATTTCTCCCTGCATCACAAGACTACATCGTTTGAGAAATTTATTCCAAGAGCTGGTGATCTTGTATCAGCTAAATTCTCAGATGGATCGTGGTACCGTGCAAAAGTTCGACGAGCATCACCAGTCAAGAAGGAAGCCGAAGTCACCTTCATTGATTACGGAAACCAAGATACAATTGGCTTTGATAATATCAGGCCTCTAGATTCGAAGTTCCGTTCACTACCTGGTCAAGCGCATGACGCACGTCTAAGGTTTGTTCTTTGTCAACACTAATAACTAGTCATAAAAGCTAATATTGTTTACTGTAGCTTCGTGAAATTAGCCCCCGAAAACAATGAACATCATGCAGAAGCAATCGACCGCTTCCGTCAACTTTGTGAGGGCCGAAAACTTGTTGCCAACGTTGATCAACGAGAAGGAAACACATTGCATTTACGACTCATTGATCCTCTTGATCCAATTGTTCAAACAGACCCTCTCGCTTGCATCAATGCTGACCTTTGCAGGGAAGGCTTAGCAACTATCGATCGCAAAGGTTGCAAATATATTCAATCATATCCCGCTGTATATAAGAAGCTGCAGGATGCCACTTTTGCCGCAAAACGGGAACGACTTGGAATCTTCGAGTATGGTGATATCGAGGACGACGAGTAAGGGGTTGTTTTCCAGAGGTACTATTGGTTTATTGGACTTTAGTTAGGTTGAGAGAGGGTTCCACATGTTGTTTAAAGCGATTTCACAATTTAATCGCTGGAGATGTACCACCACTCATTTCTATCGATCACCGTCTGGGATGAATGAACCTGCATTGACATGAAATCAAAATCACCAATATCCAAGCGTTGAGTAGCCTCGTGTTCTTGGGCGTTTAATTGTCGTCTACTCAACGCCGGGGCGGTCGCTGATCTCTCTGAAGTTCGAACCAATTCGTTTGCAGGAACGAAAGAGTGAGTTGTCCTTCAATATGTCATCTTTTCATTCATTTTCTGAATCCTGGACTTCAGCTGAAATGGTTCAAACCAATGAACTCAAGTCTCGGCAACGTTCCGACTATCCATTCTTCCTTTCATACCGCACAAGATGGTAAGCAGCTGTACAATATTGCTTTCCTAACATAAATTGCGATTACTCATTTCGTAATTTAAGGAGTGACAATGATCAATACTCTCATATCAACAACTCAATCTACTATCATCTATTTGACTCAATCATCAATACATATCTCATTCAACATTGCCAACTATCACCAACAAATTCTCCACGTATTGGACTAGTGGTGTCATCCTTTTGCCAATTCTTCTTTCCTGCTTCATTCCCTGCAGTATTGGACCTCGGACTGAGAGTTACGACCCTTGGTAAAAGTTCCGTAGCTTATGAAGTTGGGGTTTTTGAAGAAGGGAAAGATACTCCGGGAGCTGTTGGAGGTTATACCCATGTTTTTGTTGATAGTGTGAGTCGACAGAGTGCGGAGATGACTCAGGATATGAGGGCTGGCTTGAGGAAGCTGCTTCCCCAAGATGAGGCATCTGTGAAGCCTAAGCTATAGTAGTAACGTGTAGAAGCTGAGACCGGGCTATTGTTCATTATGGCCTCAAAAGCTATAACAGGACAAAGAAAAGTGCTGCTCACCTTTATTCTGTCTTTTCGATAAAATGTTTTAATATTAATGAGTTGGCGATGGTCAGAGGGATATATGTAGTAGAGGCTGTAGCCTGTGGTAGTCACTATCGGGAGACTCAGATCATACTTATTGAGTCACGTGGATGACGCGCGACATGTCACGTGATTCAAAGCATTGGGTTGCAGCACATTTTTCGTCGCGTATGCACTTGAATTCAACTGCTACAGTTTTCGCAGTCTATTCTCCTGAAATAAGCACATTTAAACCTCTCCCTTTATTCGTCTTCTAATTCCTTCTGGAATGCATTCAGGTCGGTGTGCCCCAAGCTTGTGGGTTTACAGATAAAGTACTTCTCGATCTTATCGAAGGCTTCATGGTCGTCTGAATGCAGCAAGGTTGCTGATGCCACGACTTCGACTACACGACTTGACTTCAGACCAGCATGACTCTCAGCCATGGAATTGTTTACATTTTATGGGTATCTTCGTTGATACTCTCGCTCCTATGTTCTGTCTCTGCTCAAGAGCATACAATCACATACTTCAATTATCTAGGTGGAAGACTCTTCTTTTTCGACAACCACACAGTACGTGTAATGAATTGAATCATGAACTGCGCATGCTGAGACCTTTGTAGTCTATGGTATATCATGACCCCCTAGAAAGCAATATTTATGTTTCCCAAGATGAAGGAATGTCGTGGAAACTTGCCGATGGTATTCCATTAGGAATTGCAGCATCGGTGTTCGAGCATCCGTTCGATAATAGCTATGTGAGCGCACTCACTCACTTAATCCCACTGCTTCCCCTCATGGTATGGAATAGGCTTTTGTTTTGACAGAAGGAACAACTCACTATCGCACTGATGACCGTGGAAAGACATGGCGGGCATTCGACATGCCCATTCCACCAGCCTTGGGGGCAAGTCCTCTGTCTTTCCATTCGGACCCAAAGAAATACGGTTATATACTCTACCAAGGGACAGCCTGTGAACCATTTCGACCGTCTGGTTATTTTTGTCATGACGAGGTATGTTCAACTTTACGGACTCGTTTTGTTACCCTGGGCGAAATCTTATGCACCACCCGTTGACATTTTGGGTGCGTCTTGTTGGCTCTCTGCTTTCATAGCAGGTGAAGTCTTCAAAGATGACTGGTTTTGATTGTCACCTTGCGCTGCGGCGAGGTATACATTCACTGTTTATTTATGCGACTATGGACTTGGTCTTGTAAATGTCATGGGTGGTGTCGTTCCGCTATGGGGAGTGGCGTGCAGTTCTCCTCCATGCGCTAGACCGATCCCCATGTCTCACTTGCATGCTGACAATCATTTTTTTTTCGAAATAGACATACTACACCAAGGATGCATTCGCATCAGAAGTCCAACTGCTCTTGTCTGAAACGTGCCGTTGCCAATTTGCACACAGCAGTGGGGAATTCATGCATAACGCTCATCCCGACCTCATATATTGCATCGCTTTCAACACTAGCTCTTCTAATTTCCCGCGTTCAGCTTACTCCGAGAGACTATTCTCTTCTACTGATTTCTTTGAAGATGATATTCGACTAGAGGAACTCGGCATTGGCAAGGATCCTTATTGGGTGGTTGCTTTTGCAATTATTTCCAAGTTTGCAGTCGTCACAGTGCACGATTTGTCACCAGTCAGCATGGGTGATATGTTCTACGTTTCGGTCGACACCAAGACATGGGCGAAGGCACAATTCCCACATGCTTCACCCCCGAAACTGCACGACAACTCATATACAATTGTCAAATCCACCACACATTCGCTAGCAGTTCATGTCATGCTGGAATTTCCAAGCACTATTGGCACCTTATTCATCAGCAATTCAAATGGCACGTACTTTGCGGAAAGCTTGTTGAACCCAGTTCGGAACGAGATGGGTTTCGCTTATTATGAGAATCTGCATGGAATTGACGGTGTTGGTTTGGCCAATATTGCTACGAATGTAGAAGAAGTTGTAGCACATCACACCACAAAACAACTTCAATCTAGGATTACCTTTGACGATGGCCATACGTGGTCCCGAATTCGACCTCCAGCGGAAGACTCAGAAGGTGGCCGCATCTCATGCAATCCCTCGGATGATTCTTGCTCTCTTCATTTGCACTCAGTCTCTCTTCCTTACAATTTTGGAAGAATCTTCTCATCTCCTGCACCTGGCTTCGTGATAGGTGTTGGTTCCATTAGCAATCATTTACTCCCTTACAAAGAATGTGACACTTTCTTAAGCACGGACAATGGCGTATCATGGAAGATGGTTCGCATGGATGCAAATCAGTACAAGTTCGGAGATTTTGGTAGTATTCTCGTTGGGGTGGATGATCGAGAACCTACGGATGAGATACACTACTCAACAAATCTGGGCAAGAGCTGGTGCGTTGCATTTTATGCCCTCTTAACTGTTAGAGAGTTCACGTTACACTAGGAATACACATAAACTCGATGTCAAAGTCCGCACTCACGTTCTAACATCTGTACCAGACTCCACCTCTCAGAAGTTCGTCCTGTTTGGTCAAGTTGGTAGAGAGGATATGGAAGAATATGCACCATACGTTGTGATCTTCCTTGATTTTTCCAAGACTCGTAAAAGAAAGTGTGGAAAAGACGATTTCGAAAGATGGTGGGCAAGGAGTGCCACCAATGAACAGTGTTTGATGGGTCACAAGGCAAGTCCTTCCGCACCCACCTACTCGCCAATGTCGGCTGACTCTGTTTTGAATCTAGCAATGGTACAACAGGCGCAAGATTGATGTTGATTGTTATGTTGGGGGCAAATCCCTTGATCCCGTTGAGCACGAAGAGAACTGCCCGTGTACAGACGAGGATTACGAGTGGTACGTTAACTTGTACTAATTTCTCTAGCGGAATTTTAACATGTCGTGTTTTCTACAGTGATTACAATTACATCAAGCAAGAAAACAAATGTGTTCCTGCTGGCCCAGAGCCCATTCCTCCAAGTGTCTGCGAGGACCCTACTAAGACCTATAAAGTGTCGTCTGGATGGAGGAAGATTCCGGGGAACACTTGTGATAGAGATCGTGGTGTCAAGAAGGATGAACCTGTTGAAAAACCTTGTTCTACTGGTACGTCGATTCATTTATCATCTCTGTGCAACAATGTTCAACGGTACGTTTTGTAGCTCAAGCTTCCGAAGGACAAAATGTACTTCAAACTGTGAGTTCTTCTTCCTCTCAAACTGCTGATTTGATGTTTCGTCGTAGTTCGAATTTCCTGCCGTCCCGTACTCTTCCTACGAAGGCGGTGTCTGTATTGATCGTGGAACAGCGCACATATGCTTTGGCTTCAAAGGTCATAGTTTCTTCTGGTGGTTCTTAGTACTCACCATCCCGACACTCTTTGCTTTCATTGTTGGCTATTGGTTCTATCGATGCAGTCGTATGACACCAGGGTATCTTCTAACTATGTTCCATACTTTTTGTGTTTTACTCACCGTGATCGCTATTCCAGAACTATCCGTCTTCCAGGCTCAGATACACCATGCTATTCCTCATACGACTCTGATGATGTCCTTCGGAAGTTAGCTGCGGACTGAGTGTTGCGAACGTTGGAAAGAGTTTCGTCGTTTATGAAGTCCTTCTTTTTGAAAGAAAACACTCCCGAAGCTATTGGAGGCTATTTATGCCCATGTCTTTGTTGATAGTATGAGTCGACGGAGTGCGGAGATGACTTGGATGAGGGCTGAGGCTTCTGTGAACCCTAAGTTTTATTAACATTGGCATGTTACTCATAATCATGGCTTTATCACAGCATCTCCTTGCGAGCTGTAGAAACCAGACTATCATCGACAGTTCCTTATTGTACAGATTTTTAAATACCAACAGAATTTCAAAAACAGGATGGGGGAGAGATTTGAAAACAACATATTCCGTGTGAGTCGTGAGAGTAATGGCTATACGTATCCCCAAATGAAGTCATGCCAAATTGTGCATTCTGGCCGGTCAGGAATGAACTGATTAACATCCTCTCTTCCCCACTTCCCTAACCCGTTCATGTAAAACTTCTTAGCATACTTCTTTAGATTCTCTGTATCCCTGCTAATTTTATATATGGCCATAGCATGCGATAGCAAGTAGAGGTACTCCTGGTAGCGTTCTATCCCTTCTTGTTCGAAACTCTGGAGGTATTTTAATGTTGTATTCAGAGGAAGTGAGTGGATTTTGGTGACCGTGAGCTCGCCGAAAATGGCACGAACAGCGTCAGAATGATCTGAATTCGTACATGCCGGGCAGGTGCAGATGAAATCATAAGGTTCCAGAGAACGTTGTCGTTGAACTGCAGGAGCAAAGTCAAATGGTAAATAGCTGACTGTAACTTCTTCTCCTTGTACGATCCTGCGAACAGCACGTAACTCCATCCCGAATGATGGATGATGGAAGGAATAGCATGCATTTGCGCAACAACTATCAAAAATCAAAAAAGCAAAAGTGATTGAGCTTTCGTGGATAGAATATCAGCTATCATGATGATGACTGACCTATGGTTGACTCTAGATATATCATTGCCGATTGCTGTATATTGCCGAGTTCTACCGTTGATCACATACTCATTGGAATCTTCACCATCGAATGTGACACTGAATCCATTAGTTCTCAATCTACCTAAGAGGGGACCACTTCCATCGTGCTCATGGCTGTTTACGAGATCCATGAATTGCGCTCTGCGTACAGGTTTCATTCGATCGACGAGTACCTTGAGGAGCTTTCTGAATTCGTGCCTCCCCTACATACGTCGATCGTTAGGGGAAAGTTCTGAATATAGCGAGAAGACGCGTGGAGCTCACCGCTTGCTCTCTCTGAGATTGTGTTAAGTTCATAGACGAGTCAATATTCACGGGGAGACCAGCCGAGGATGATTAAATCGCCCGCGTCGAGATCTTGTGTGGCAAAAACACATTTACCACGTCCTGTAGCAGGTCTGATTTCATAACGTTTGTTTGGAGGTTGACGGAGTTTCTGAGGGAATCCAGGGATACCAAGGATCTGCCGTTTAGCGATAGCGAATAAGAGGCATTCAGTATCGCCGTCCGGGTCAGACCATTCCATCCCAATGGGCAGAACGGTCATTATAATCTGTTGTTCGTTTTCGCCATCGTAGGTTTCTGCAGGATCCCTGATTGTTATATCCGGTTCAGGGGCTGGTGGAATAGCTGGGTAAACATACGGTCAGTGAATTGATGATGATATCCGAGTCTCTGGAACTTGCCTGTACCCTGTTCTTCTTCTGACAGATTTCCGTACGGCAGACGTAATAGTTTCGGGGCATTATCAATGGGGGTTTCAACTGCGAATAGTATGATATTAAGCTCAACGCATAAGAAAAGGATTCAGCACAAAAGAATACCTTTGGCTACGCCACTCTTGTCCGAAGTATTTTGAGTAGCCCTGGATTTTGGTGTAGGCTCTGTAAACCATTGCTTCAGACTTTTTCTTAAGACCCTTCTTCATCCAGGATAAATCTTCGGACATCTTGAGGGAGACGAGGACGGTTAAGTGAGAGAGGGCCTTTGAAGGTCAGACCTGTCTGTTCCACCCTTATACACTTATCGCAGATCAAGTGGAACACGCTGCATCGAAGACAATATTGACAAAACTCTATCAGGATTACACATAAGATGCAAGCAGAAGGGAATGCACCGAAATAGCACATTCTATACTGCGCAGCCATGACTTGCGAACTTGGAAGCTTCAAATGTTGAACATCGAAGGTCGAGGAACGTGAAGGATAAGAAGGCATTGCCATAAGAATCTGACAGATCAACAATTAAACATCAAATCACATACCTATGTACACTAAAGAGTTATAAACATGCAACCTCGATGAGTGCCTACGTTTCCAATTGATAATATCTTCCTTGAAAATTTAGATATGCGGCGGAGGCTCTAACTTGAAGTTAGATGAAGTTACCTAGCACTGTCCCTTCCATACTTTCCTAACGAATTCTTGAGCGGTTTCTCGGCATACTTCAAGACCATTTTATGATTGCGGATACCCAGTATCTCATCGTGATATTCTGCAACAATGCAAATTATTCATGAGAAGTCTCCATTCCTTCGTGCTCTAATATCTTGTAGTCCTTGGACGATATACGGAGGGAAAGTGAGGATATCCTGAATTCAGTAAATCTGATGAACACCGCGCGAATATAATACGAATACTAAGGGCATCGTAGCTTTGTATTGTATGTTGTAAGAAGTGAAATGAATTGAAAGGTTCTGAATACTGTGTGTGATCGATTTTTGGATTAAAGAATTGCTTTCGAGAACAATTTACTTGTACAAATCGGCATTCGTGTAATCTGCCAGTTGAAGTTCAGCGACCGAAAAACTCACAAACGTCCTCATCGCAATACAATCAATAAACTCACCAAAAATGTTCATACTTGTGTCCCCTCTTGAACAACGCGAAGTGATCCACCGCCCCTTACAAACCGTTGAAAAGTACCACCGAAATATTCCAAATGCGATTCAACAGCTCCGCGTTCAAATCGAGGATTTGTATATTCCACTCTGAATTCGACGGTCTCCAGTTGAGGGAACCGATTCATGATAGTTTCTTCCACTGGAATCCAATCAGAACGAGAGGAGTCGAGAGCTTTGAAGCTTTCTGACCATGCGTAATCGAATAAGAACGAGAGCGTCCGTATACGTTCAGGAGAGCTGAAGTGCGACAGATACTTGGGTAATGCGGATAGACCATGCGGCAGTTCATCGGGGAATAGTAGGTAGGAGAGTAGTCTGAAGGATAGGTGGTCAAGAGAAGACCACGAGTCTGGACTTCCGAGATCCCAGCCAGCTTCAACTGTACGATGAGTTAATTGTCAGCACGACGTTTGAGTTCCAGAGTGAAGAAACAGCGGCTAACCATCTGTTTCTAGCAGATTCATCCCAAACAAACACACGATGAGATGCTTGATAGAATTTTTTGTCCCTTGAACTAGTTGCAAGCCCAAGACTCCGGACTCCCATTCAGTTTCGGAATCGCCTACCAAGGGAAGACATACTTCCATCTCCTTGATCTGAGATATGGAAACAGCGTTGTGAAATAATTTGTTGAGAATGCCAGAATCGTCGTCGAATGCAAAGACACGCAGTGTCAGAGAATCAACGGTGGTTGGAAGGCCAACAGGTTTCTGGGCCATGAATATCGTTGTTTCAAATTCCTCGCTTTTCGTCAAGTTGAGATCGTTGACGATCAATTCCTGGATGCTATCAAAGAGACCTAAAACACGAAGAAGATCGAAAATCGTCGTTTTTTGGAATGCTGCGAAATGATCCAACCTCAGCCGCTGTAAGGAAAAGCGTGTAGGTAACTTTTCCTGTGTCCCTAATTGACACAGAAGGAAGACATGTCGGAGAGTGAGGCTTTGAAGATTGGGTAGGAGACCAAGGACTTTCAATATAGCATAATGGTCGATGTGTTGTAAAGTGAGTACGTTGTGGTGAAATTTTCCTGTTGGTGACTTAGCTACTTCAAGAGAGTGAACCAACCGATGAAAAGAAGCAGTATTCTGCAGAAAATCGATGAAGTTGGCCAATGAATGGTTTCTCTCTTCGTAGATCGTCAAGGTACGAAATAAAATTGGTCGAGCGAGCGAGGACCATTCTTGCGAGACGAGGGTGCATGATCCTAGTGGAAATATCGTCCCAATGTGTCTGAAAATGTACTGCAAGACCTCTGGAGGGAGATTATGAGACATAGAGATTGATGAGCCAAAACCCGTGAATTCCTATGAACACGAGATTAGTTAATAACGATTCAATATTTGATTGCATTCACTGACAAATTTCAGCTCTTTCAGGGAGGTTTCGAAAGAGCAGGATTAATAATTAGCAGTGTACTCTCACCCAGAGTTGGTCGAACTGCGAGTGGTGATGGTAGAAAGACTCCGAGACCGAAATGAATAAGTGCATCGTGCCAAATTCAAGGCTTACTTGTAAGTGAAAGGCTAAGGGGTCTCTCGAGGCTTTGTCATTGTCTGATTAGTCAGCGCCTCTCATGGATCGCTGCCCTTCCCTCAAGCAGTCTCCTTTGCTTTAGCTTTTCCATTTTCTGACGAACATTCTCAGTCAGCGTACTCCGTACTCGTATATATTCGCTAGAGCTCGGTCAGCAGATCTTTGAGCACGCAATCGTTCTCAGAAATGACAGTCCTAGAGATAGCGAAGGTATATAATGCTCGGAGTCGATACTCCTCCACCTTCACTCAACTACCCCTACTTTTCTTTGCACCAGAACCACAATAATGTCTTCAGAAACCGTTAAAGCAAATCTTATCTATTTCACTCCTCCTGAAGACGGTGCTCGTGCTTTCACTCACATCAATGCCGACCCGTTAACTGGCGAACGAATTCGCAACGGAAAGTACGAGCCGCACGATGTTCAGATAGAGAATATCAGGGGAAAGGAGGGCGACTATACTCTGGATACTGCCGGCTTTCATTTTGGAAACTCTCCATCTTCATATACCACGTTTGCAAATGATGAAGAAATAGAGAAGTTCTACTACCCGGAGAGTATAGAGTTGGTGAAGAAGTTAACTGGTGCCAGCCAAGCCGTCGTGTTTGACCACAGTGAGTTTCCTTGTGGTCTAAATTATGATTAACATAGCTGACGAGTTCTGCAGCTATTCGTCGCCGTCGACCTGGTGAAGCCGATGATGGACCAGATAGACGTCAACCGGTACCCCAGGTTCACGTTGATCAAACCAACCAATCGTCCGTCGCTCGTGTCCATCGTCATCTTCCTGCTTCAGAGGCACCGCAGCTTTTGAAGCGTCGTTTCCAAATTATCAACCTTTGGAGGCCCATCAACCGACCTGCTTATGATTGGCCTCTTACTCTATGCGATTTCAGAAGCATTGATCGTAAGAATGACTTGCATCCGGTTGCCCTGATCTATCCAGAGAGAGAAGGGGAAACATTCGGTGTCAAATACAATCCTAATCACAAATGGAAATATGTTAAGGGAATGACACCAGATGAGTTCGTCCTCATTAAGTGGTATGTAGTATCTCGGTCGTCAACGAGTGATATGCTAATTCGTGTATGTTATAGCTTTGACTCTCAGGAAGACGGAAAGACTGCTATCTTGACTCCTCACACTGCCTTTGACGATCCATCAACCCCACCAGATGCACCTCTCCGTCAATCTATTGAATTGAGGTTGCTGGTTTTTTACGATTATTAGTGCCTTTTTGTTCCTATTTACATCGCTCGTGTCTCACCGCTCTACTCGTATGATGTATAACATTGTAATCTTTCTCCCTCTACCGGATGTGTTGTTATGATATTGGATTCCTTACACCCTCTTTCTCCCCGATAATCAGACTAAGTTCATCAAACATAAGTTCTGCCAGAACATGCATCAGTTTCAACTAAATCTTCGTATTAGACCCTTCGGGCATGCCAGCGGCTTGTAGATGAAATTCTATGAAAGAAAGGGTCGGTATAAACGCTTCAGCTGCTTGCTCTCAACCACCACCTTCTTCTCTTCCCTCAATTACTGGCACCTTCTCTCTGTAGGTTTATTGCAGGCGAAATGGCTTCAAAACTCCTAGAATATCTTCCTTTGTTGCGCGTGGCTCCTGCCAATAATGTTCTAGGTATGTCCATTGAGTTTATGGATGCGCCACAAATTGACGGTCGTATAGTCACAGATCATCCATACCTAACTGTATTTCTCTTGGGAGTTGGTGCATTCACTTTCGCCAGGTTTCTGATCAAGACATTGGGAGTCCTCGCTCAGACTTTCGTGTTGTCTGGCAAGAGCGTATGTATCTCGTTACCTCAACGCGCTGCACGTTACTCTGACGCGTCAATTCAATTAGTTGAAGAAATATGGTGCTGGAAAGGGTGCTTGGGCAGGTGAGCATCGTTTGTTGAGATGATTTGTTCGGTCTGCTCATTCGAATCACGCAGTTGTTACTGGTGCTTCTGAGGGTATCGGCCGTGAATTTGCTGTGCAACTCGCACAGAAAGGATTCAACGTCTTGGTTTCCGCCAGAAATGTTAGCAGGTTGGAAGAGGTAGTGGCTGAGATTGGTGAGTACCAGTTTTTCTGAGACCGATGTACAACACCTAAGATGCAATTATAGACGCGAAACTTCCAGCTGACAAGAAAGTTCAGACCAAGATTGTCCCTATGGATTTTTCTAGGATTGATGACGCTGCTGCTTGGACCAAATTCAAGTCCGAGATCGAACATCTCGATATTGGTGTCTTGAGTACGTATTCTCCTTCAAACTCAACAAACAGGTATTGATCTGCTTTTCTAGTCAACAATGTCGGCCGTTCCTACAGCATGCCAACCGACTTTGTCGATCTTACCGAGACTGAGATGGACAGTATCCTTAAGATCAACGTGAATGCCACTGTTCAAGTCACAAAGCTCATCGTTCCAGGAATGGTCCACAGACGACGTGGTTTGGTTATCTCCGTCGGTTCCTTCTCAGGTGTCAGCGTAGTCTCACCCATGCTCGCTGTCTACTCCGGAACAAAGTCCTTCCTTTCTTCATTCTCTTCTTCCCTGGCAGAAGAGGTCAAGAGTAAAGGTGTCGACGTGGAATGTTTGAACACTTACTTTGTGGTATGTTTCTTTTCACTATCTTACCTATAGGCGCATTAGATTCTAATGCTCCAATCATTCTCGTCTAGGTATCAAATTTATCTAAAATCAGAAAGCCTAGTGCTATGGTCCCCACTCCCAAGGTTTACGTTCGTTCTGTCCTCAACAAGATTGGTCTCCCATGTGGTGCTCTCTTCACCGGTCGCCCGTTCGTTGTCACCCCATTCTGGAGTCATGCTCTTCTCGATTATTTCATGGTATGTCTCAATTGATTGTCTCTCCTGTTGCGAAACGAACTCACTGTTGTATTCTGTTAGAACGTCATTGGTTGGAAATCTTACTACGGAAGATGGACTCATAACCTTCACAAGGACATCAGGAGGAGGGCATTGAGGAAAGCTGAGAGGGAGGCTAAGAAGCAGTAATCTTGGGCGCCGCGGTCGTGTTTGGAAGATTAGTTTCTTGCACTTTGTAATGTCAATGCTACGTGATACTTCTTGAGCTCTACTGTTGTTAAATAATGCTTCCCAAACGTTGCTCGTCTCGATGAGTCTATACCTATAATTACATGTGTCGGTACGATATCATTAACAATGTATGGGAAAAGACGATTGGCTTTCGTGCGTAAGACGGTGGCCTGAAAACACAACCACCTACATACCAAATTTCTAACTCCATCCTCGCATGTTCAGATTACTGATTCGAATCCGGCATCAGGCAGAATCAAAAACCTCAAAGATAAAAAGTGCTGCATTGAATAATGAAGAGAAACTGACGGTGTTCGACGACCTACATAAGTCGTATACGATTAGTGTCCCGAGAAAGAAAGCGAGAGTCCATGTACATGTTGAATTGAATCGTTTCAGTCAAAGTCTGCGCTATATCTTCGGAACAGGTATGCATTACCCAACAACAACTTGATATGGGATAGGCCCATTGATATGCATGCTTTCAACGGGGATTCCTGTCTTCGATGCGTGAGCTTTCATCCTTTCAACTTCTTCAATAATCATCGCATCCTTCGCCGCCCTTGTTCGAGGAGTAAACCTCTTGCGTTCGGTTGTGATATGCCAGTTAGGCAACGAGGACACACCCAGTGTATTTAGGATCTTCTTCTCAACTGGGCTCTGGAGGGATAATGAATGTCAGTAGCCAGAACAGGGAGGAACCGAAAGTCAAATACATAGTCTTCGGGGTTCGGACGGTTAAGATTGAGAGGCTCTTTCAAGGTGACTGGAGGGTTCGTGATAAACCGAGGAATGCGCAGATGATTTTTCGAAGCGGAATGTGGCTATAGAACCAAGCGTCAGAATACAAGGTGAAGATTCGTACAAGGTGGGTGGTTACCATGAATGGGTGTAGCAAAATGACATCTCCAGCTTGACCGGTCAACTACGGGAGAGCCAGATGGTCAGCCTGTGGCGGAACCTAATAAGCATGTTGGAAAGTACTTCAACAAATTCGCTGCAGCTCTGGATCCCACAGATGGAGCGACTGCCATCGGGATCTTGTTCAAACGACGATGCACCTTCAGGGTGGTCATGAAGCCTTCGATTGCATTTTTCAGTAGTAGACAAAAAACCCGTAGAAAGATGAATAAAAGACCATTTCACAACATTTGCAATACCGTCAGGTGCAATATATGTGCCTCCAGCTTTTGCTTTGATATCGTTGAATAGTACAATCACTGTTAATCCTTGTTCACCGGAATCTAGATAGTGCATAAACCTAAGATGACGATCTCAGCAGTTGTTTCTGGTCCAAATGGAATTAACGAACCAGTCTCCATCTCTGCGGTCGGTAAAATTAGCAACCTTAGCAACTTCAAGCCGATGTAAAAGTATCATTTGTTGAACCCACATATGCCAATTTCCAAGATCTCGGGGATGAATGTCTGTCTATTGCAAAAGAATGGTGCATCAGTTGCAACACCCTAGCAAGAGCGAGGCAGATTACACCGCTCAGGGTACTCAGGGAAGCGAAAAGGAACTTGCATTTTCCCATTCTTTTGAACCAAGATTGACAATAAGACTATCGCCACAGCTCTCGAATAGAGTCTTGTCAATTCGATCTTCTCCTCCCAGGAGTTCACCTATATATCAAATGAGATGCTACGTTCATGGAGCAGCGTCGTATGATGCTTACACATGGCACCCCATGCTTTGGGCATAAACTCACTTGTTACGATCTCTCGATGTCTCGGCATATGGATCTGGGGGTGAAAACCCGTGGAATGTGATATTGTCGTGCAATCTATGTGAAACGCAAGTAAGGCCTACCTTCTCCTTTGTCCAAGTTTCTTTATCCTCAGGGTCGTATCCTAGTCTGATCCATACATTTTCTGTAAATCGAGCTATATTCTCTCGCGGAACACCTTGGGGTATTTTGACCCATCCATGGGAGAGGAACTGGCTGCGCTGTTCGGGAGTGAGGATCTTGTACTCAGTGACAGTCATTTCGGGAGTTAAGCTGAAGCTAGGAGAGCTGGGTATGTTGATCTTGGTTGGACAGTGGGATTTTGAATAGATTAATTATTGCAGTCTGTACGGCTTGCTGCAGTAATCGGTCCGAAAAGGATGATCATAGGATATGGCCTAGGAATAAAGGTAGAAGACATCTGGTGGCCTCATGTTTCGAAGTCAGACTCGTGTTGCAGCGGATAAATTTCGCGAAACTCACTGATCAGGAAGTAGCTGAGAGTTTCTGATATGCGGTCTTGAAGGACGGTACTGCATTGCTGGAGTATTGCGGTTCTTGAATCGAACGAGTGTATAATCGATTGGTGACTGCTTGAAATGGTGAGATTCTGGTCTCAATCTATATGAGAAGTGGAAGAATGCATTTGAAAGTTCAAACATCAATGTCTCCCTTCAGGACCTGTGAAGTAACGTCCGAGTCAGGTAGTAGCACTGCAGCGCAAGCAGGCGCCTATTATTCACGCCACCAAACCACGTGCTCGTTTAATTTGAATTACGTAATACGCATATAAAGATCTAGCTGCCAGAGATTGCCACTCCTCCTACTCCTTCTCCAAATACTTGGCCACCCTTCGGTTGTTCGCTAGTAATAACGTACAGTATCTAGCCGTTTGTCTTGCATCAACCTTCTCATAATTTTTTAGACCAAGGGGACAAAGCAAACATACAAAACGGCGGAATACAGCTACACAATTATTTGATTCAGAGATTAACTAGAACTTGATGTTGTTATAGGTGGGTACCGTCGTTACTGAAACTTTCTGTTAAATTATTTGCCCATTCAGAATCCAACAGGGTTTGATTGTCATTTGAGCAGCTTATACGTTATGGTAATCCTATTGTTCCATTTGTCCGACAATAGGAACGAGGACAATGTTACAATCCAATTTCCAAACGCAACTGAGAGAAGAAATCCTTTTGTCCTCGTTGTGTCAGTATTGAGTGGCAACGAAGTAAGTAGTCTGACCGAGTTCACTACGGTGACAGTCGTCGATCTGAATGCGTTCTTTGAAGGCCACTCGTTGGCCAATTTCAGATACTTCCAAATATATATTTATAACAGCCGCCCTCGGGAGATTAAACTCTCAGCAACCAATCTCCCCTCGACCCGCTCTTTGACTGTTAACGTGCTCCCACCATGTCTAGTGATATATCTTGGATGAAGAAAGGTCTGAAAAAACGACCAGTCGGCGAATGGTTCTCTGAGAAGCACAAGAGTACCAGCTCATCTTCGAGCAGAAGTGTCGTCCCCAAAGGTAATGACATTACATCTAGCATTGGAAAAATTCTCAACAGGTCTCTTTCAGCTTCCGAGAATCCGACACGTCTTGATTATGGCAAATTATCAGAGGAAGACCGAAGTACGTCACACAAACTGTGTCCTATTCAGAATGTTGAATTTCGTTGATCAACAGATATTCCGAAATACAAAACCAAGCCCGTGATATTCGAAGAGTTCGATGCCACCTCGAACTACGAAAACGCAGGGTCAAATATGGTGGTCATGACCACTCAGCCATCGCGAGGTTTCGATGACGCCTTGAAGGATAATCCTGATGGGTGGACAGAGTGTCTCATATTAGCTCCTAGCAAGACCCAGATTTTGAATACGCCAGGATTTCCACAACCACTTCGTCGTCCACCGACAAAGCCGTATGAAGTGAGACAGCTTCCGGGGCGCGGCAAAGGAGTTATCGCCTTGCAAGACATTAACGCGGGGGATTTGATCATTGTAGAGAGACCACTTGTTATTTCCTTGAGTGGCCTCGCAATTGACATCCACTTTGACCCTGATGTCACCGTCACTGAAGCCCAAAAGAAGCAAGCAGTAAGTGGAGTATCTATATCACTGCCCTCTGACTGACATGAAGATTTGATCTTATGCAAGGTCATGCGCGAATATGCGAGGATGGTTGAAACCCTCGTCAGCCGAATGGATCCAGAGCTGAAAGCTCAGTTCATGGATCTAGCAAACAGCCATGAACATGACGGAAGTGGCCCGCTCTTCGGACGAATTCGCACCAATGGATTCTCAGTCTCGTTTGGAAAGGACAATTTGAACAAGGGCATCGATGATCGTGTGAGATACTCTGCCGTAGGGAATGATATCTCCAGAGTCAATCACAGGTGAGCGAGCGCATGATAAATCCGAAGGAAAATCAAACCTATACTTACATTCTTTCGTAGCTGCTGTCCAAATTCCGGTTACAGCTTCCATCGAGCATCATTTGGAATGGAACTTCGTGCGACTCGTAAAATCTCTAAAGGGGAAGAAGTCACTTGCTCGTACATTGCCAACGATTGGGCCACTACAGCCGAACGCCAGAAAGCTCTCGAACCCTACGACTTCGTTTGTACCTGTCCTGCTTGCTCGGACCCAGAGAACGATTCAGTTCGTTCATTCTTCCAAAAGCAACCATCCGATGCGCTTCCTCTGGACGAGACGTTGAAATTCATCAGTACAGTTGAAGGACAATCGATGGAGATATCATCCATGTATGACTGGTTGTTGAATCACGCGATCAAGATGTATGCCAAGGATGGTGACAAAGAGAAGGAGAAGGAGTTCAAAGAGAAACTGTTCAAGAACCAGTTAGTGAAGTGCGGTGGGGAGAATGCGCCTTTGATTAAAACTGTTGACTTGGGTAATGATGTCAAGTTGCATTTCTTCGCTGTTTAATTTCTTTCTTTTGTACGATATCAGTGTCAACAGGTAGTAGCATCCATTTAGACTGTATGAGTAGATTGTAAAGCGAAAGAGGTTTGATAGCAATACGAAAGCGCGAAAGTTACTGAAGATACAAACAAGTGACAAAACATAAGATCTCATGAAAAGTCTCGTTAATTAGCTATCTCTCAGAGATTAGCGTGTTCAATCATCCACCTCGAATTGATTTCCCTTAGTATACCCAGATATTTCTTCGCATGCATTCCTGTGGAGATCGGAGGCATTTCATCTAGCATTTGGACAATCCTGGCATCTTGACATCTCTTTCCGTTTGGACCATACATGTTTGTGAGGACGATGGTCTCCGTGCAATCTTTCCCCCACTCAAGGGAGAGATTGAATGCCTTCATGACTTGCGCCTGATAAAACCAAAGTCAACATATAAATCTAACACCGAAATATCATGACATACCTTCGTGATAACGACTCCACCAGCACCCTCTAAATCTTCCGGAGTATTCTTCCCCATAAACCTATCAAATATATCTTGAACGTATTTATACTGCAACTCAATCAATTCCGATATTTTGAGCAGCCGATTTCGAGATTTGACAAAAGTATCCCAACCAGGTTCTTTACTGATTATTGAACGAATATAATTACCAACTTTGGTATCGAGTTGGTCTTGTTCTGGAGAAGTTGAATGAAGAGTACTTGGAGTTACGAGACCTGATGATACAGGTTGTGAAGACATTCGATTTGAATCACGATATTTCGGTTTTGGTTTTGGTTTTGGCTTTGGCTTCGGTGTTGCTGCTTCATCGATATCCACAGGGATTGATACAGTTGATGTCGAAGGTTGAGATGAAGCAGAAGTTTGACTAGCGGAGAGGAAACCTGGCGCTGGTGAGAATGAACTAGATTGACTGAACCCAGAAGGTTGACTGAAAGCGGAAAAACCACCAGTGGGTTGTCCGAATGCACCAAAAGCACCAGATGATGAACCTCCAAAGGCACCTAGCGAGGGAGTGAATCCAAGGAACCCGGACGTTGGAGCTGCAATTATGGGAGGAGGTGCTTCCGCATCAACAACTTGAGTAGTAGGGGTGGGAGCAACGGAATTAGGAGGGAGGGACACCGGGTCGGTCGACCATTGAGGTATAGGAGCTGGCGACTCCATGGATGGAGATATGATCTGTTCCACTGGAGAAGTAGCATATTTTGCTTTCTTTGCTGGAGGTTGATCTGACATTGCGAGTGAGAACACAGGAGAAGGGATGTCGTCGAGAGGAACAACATCAGAGCCAGCTTGAGGACGCTCAAGGTGCGAAGTAACGTCCTGACCGACGGGTATGGCGGGATGACTTGATGGTGGCTGATCTGGTTGTGAGAACGGTGACGGTGCTGACTCTGCATTTGCACGCTGGGGGAAAGACAAAGAAGATGCGAGCACTGGGGGTGCTACTTCAGATATCGGAGAGGTCTGTGAAGCAGCGGGGGATGCATGGAATGCTGAAGATGGTTCACGGGAGCCACGATTCGAGTGGGCGTTATGAGATTCTGACCATCGTTGAGATGTTGATGTTGGTGAGCCTTGCGAAGCGTTTTGGGAGAAACTAGCAGATTGGGAAGCTTGGTTGGAGGAAGAACCTTCGTCTATAGCGCTGAAGTCACGCCTTGAACTTCGTACAATCTCCGACACCGAAGAAGACCTAACACTTTCTGACCGTCTGCGTTTCATTGGCACAGTTGATTGAGGACGCTCATTGTCCCAGTCATCGAAACGACCTGGACTGAACCTGTCCCTATCCATGGGAATTTTTGGCTGAGGCTGTATGATTGGAGCTGGAGAAGGAGTAGCCATTGTATCTGTGATGGGTGTTAACATGGCACGCTTCGATTTAGAAGGCGTGGTGTGAGAAGATGGAATCACAACAGGGTTCTGGGGATATGTCTGAGCCTGAAGTTGTAACAATAAGTGTTGCATACTCACGAATTCAACATAGATCTGCAACGTTCTGTCCGGTTCAATTCTCAGATTGGCAGGTGTACTTTCGTTCTCTCCATCGGCGGAAACGCGAAGAAAATATTGCCTATATTTTCCGCGCATGGTATATACTTTGGCAGGCCCTGTAATAAATCTTAGTACAGAATCACCAGTGAATGATAAAACTTACCATCGACTCGAGACGGTGTATGTTGCAATATGTCACAAACTTCTTTTGCATCGGCCCAAAATCCCTGTGAAGGATCTTCGGCTTGACGAAGGGGAACTCGAATTTCAGCCAGCTGATTCGCCGGTTGCCCACTGCGAGTGTCTTCAATCAGGATAGTTAATATCCGACCAGCAGCAGGGGGTCTAGTGGTCCTCGGGGCAGGCATGGCTTGCAAAGCTGAATGGTAATTCGAAGTGGGCGGTGGCTCATGTGACGATCGTGGCTCTGAACGATATTTTCTAGACTTGTGTGGCCGCTCGACAGGATAGGGATCTGGAGGAGGGTTCGGAGAAGGAGCATAGTAAGAAGGGCTTGGATGAGTTGTATATTCGCGAGGTGGCCTTCTGTGCGACCTCGAATCAGCTTGATATCGTTCATCTCGAGGATGTGGAAGAGGTGGCGGAGAATACGATCGGTCGCGTTCAAACCTCTCATATTCTGGACGATGTCGTCCGCTAGATCGTTCTATCGGAGGAGACCTCTCAGGATTATGATCACGATGGTGAAACTCATTCGGAATAGAGTATGCTGTTTCAGAAGGCGATGGTTCATTTACGTAGCCCTGCACTCGAAATGCAGGTGAACTTCTGGATGGCCCAGGTTGTGGAGAATCATAGACCCTATCTTGTGAATACGAAGGTTCAGGAGCCTTGATCTTCCCTTTGATTTTGTGACCTTGTGATCGAGCAATTGACGGGGATTCCATGTATTCAGGATCTTTCCTGCTCTTTTTCTTCTTTGGTCGAGAATCAACCGGAGCCTGGCCAGGAAGGTACTGGGTTGCAAGCGCAGCAGAGCCTGATGCAGAGTATGCACTGACACCAGCTGCAGAGGGAGCATTCTGCGCAAAACCAACTGGATGTCGCAAAAGCGGCGCCTGTGGTTGAGTTTGATATCTCGCTGGATGTTCAAACTCTCCGTCATCTGAAGGCAATGATGGAGGGCGGATGCGCCTCTAGAGCAGGTATAATTAGTAATAATCCTATAAGAGCGGTTGTGAGCTGCTGCATACTCTTTGCGATTCGTACCTAAATGGGAAGCAATCAGTATTTCAACACTGCAACTTGTAGAAGATACTAAAGTTCTTACTCCTCGTCACTGCTCATTTGAAGAGATATAAACTTGTATGATGATTCCGTGTCTGTCAGAAAGCCGTCTAGATAATGTTCGGCAAAGGAATATTGATCTGAAGTTGACACTAATGGTTAGTAGCCTTGTGGGCACAAATGTAAGAACAAAGAACATGAACCGTGGGACTATTTCAGGACGTCGGGCCTTTCCGTTATATTCCCACAATATTGATCTTCATATTTCCTCGATGCTCGAACTTAGTGACCTCCGAAAATCAACCCGAAACTGTCATAATATTAACACTGTGTTCTGCGAAGTTGTTATATGCATAACAAGTTAGGAATAATCCAATCGTCCGACAAGTATTCAATTGAAAGTACACATCTATAGTATTGGACAGAATCCGAGTCGTCATAAACTTTCAGGTGAACTACAACCATTGCTTATTCCCCCAGTGTGACAGGAAAGCACCACTATCTGCAGCTGTCACCTTCTCGAAAACATCCAACATATAACCTACGGATTGTTCGGGAGTGAGAGGGACTCCGATCCAATCAGGGTAAAATTTCTTGCAGGCAACAATCATTTTCATGTAATTCTCAAGTTCCTCCGGGGTAGCTAATCATAGGACAACACGCAAGTGAAGAACCGAATGGAAGACAATTGAGATAGAGACTCGGACTCACGAGGTTTAACAGCAGTATCGACCAAGCCCGGAGAAATCGCCAGAAAAACGATATTCGAGTTATCTTTATACTCCGCAGCATACTTTGCTACCACCATATTCAAAGCTGCTTTTGAAGCGCTATAAGGCGAAAGATTGGTGAATTGTAGTCTGACAGTAAATTCTGGGTCTGAGAGGGCCGTGCTGAGGCAAATAATTTTCGCCGTGGAGGTTTCGGCGGTTTTACGAAGGAGAGGTAAGAATGTGTTGGTCGTATGTATGGTCCCGATTACGTTGACCTTGAACTATCATTGAATCATTCCCGGTGAGTATACACAGGTGGGGACAGAAAAGTGTCAGTGTGATTTAGTGTGCTTACTGTTTTCAAGAGATCATCCTCCAAGAGTTCTTCTTGTCCCTCGGCACTAAGAAATGGTTACGAGTAAACTAGACTGTCATCAAATTATTGGTAAATTATTACTTACTCTCCATCGAGGGGGAGTGCTTGGCGACTGAAGTCAGCGAATGCAGCATTGTTGACTAGATAATCAAGCTTTCCGTCTGTCACGGATGCGACTTTGGTGGCAGCAGCCTATACGCAAAATAAAAGTGTCGATCGACAAATATGTAAGAAGAAAAGGGTTCATTATCGTACCTTCAATGCTTTCACGTCGGTAATATCGGCCTGGAGTAAATGAACATTCTTCCTGGATTTGTGGAGGTCTTGAAGCTCCTGAGAGGTATCTGGGTTTCGAGCGAGTGCAAAGACAATGTTCTTTGGGCTTTTACTCTAAAAATCAAATGTCAGATTAGTTTTATGGGCAAGGTAAGGGAATTCTGTTCATACCAGCTGCCGAATGAAAGCAAGCTATAGGATGAACAGTAAGCTTCCTGAATACAATATCGTATCCGACTGAAGGAGGAGACACTTCAACTTGCCCCGATACCACGGTTGGATCCTGTAACGACGTAAGAAGGCATTGACAGTACTGTAAATTCGGAGGTGTAGGGAAAGTTTTGGGTAGTTTCTAAAAGAATTGAAGGAATTGATGCTGTAACGATCTGGGTGTAGTGGTGAGTAAAGTCATGTAGAAAAGACCTCTTCCAATTTATACGCTAACGTGTGTGCTTACTGGTTACTAGGCACTGTCGACCAATTGTACTTGTCCAATTCAAGTTCATTATCCCGACCTGTAGGCATATCATTTGAGGCTGAATAAGAACTAAATGGAGATCAAAATTAGTGTTTATTTAAATCCTCGCTCGATCACAGACATAGAGTAGAAGACGGGTCATCTGCAGACAAAGTAGTAGTCAAAGTATCCCGAAAGTATGGGGATCCCGAATTTATCGGTCCTCATCATTCAGAAACTTCAAACTTGTGGTACCGAGGAACTTTGGAAGAAAGGATACTTGTCGAGTATTGCGTAAGTGTTGAAACTATAAAGAAATGCAGTGGTCAGAGACCATCTTCAGTCCGGGCTCAGAGTTTATTGAAACTTCAATGAAAGGAATTGTTGATTATTATCGGAAAATGCCAGGGTCACGTGTTACGGGCGCTCCACTTTATTGTCGGAATTCTGTTTTAGTTCAAGGTTGATGTAAACACGAAGAAAAAAGCAACATACGAAGGTCAAAATTAACATTGAACCCATCCAGGTTTTGAGGCGAGGTGAATTCACTCTTCTGACTTCAACTTTTTTTTAACTGATTTGTGTAGGGTTCCTTATGGTCCATAGATTATTTCCTAGAGTGACTCCACACGATGTTCTCCCTCTTTAACACAACTGGCAATAGAGCTTTGGATTCAGAATTTTGCCCATACATCAGCTACAAATTTCCCCACCTTCCACGTGAAGTAACTAAGGATAAAGCTCCTCCTGGGCCGACCGTCCTACTCTCTTCATTCGAGAATATCACCTCCATTCTCACGACTTGGTTCTAGCCTTGTCGTCGGATGTGCAGTGCATCATTACACCTGTACACAATGCGCAGATGTCCATGCAGGTAAGTATAAGGTGAAGATCATCTCGGTTCTGATGCAATCTCACATTCATCCAGGTGCTGTAAGAGCGGGAACATGTAATGATGGTTCAGGGTAACTTCATCGTCATCAGACCTTCGAGGAATGCGCAGAGTCCTCGGCTCTCCCAAGAAATGATGCATATCTCTTCCTGAACCTTCTGTACAAGGTTCAATGTCTGCAGCCAATAATTCTTCAAATGCTGAACATCGGCTACGCCCTATCCCGCTTTATAGCCTCTTCGCGAAGGTTCAAATCAATGGCTTTGTCTATTGATGGATGGCTTATCAGCGTGCCTTCCCCATTGCTTTCTCTCGCACTCACGCGGTGATCTTAGCTCTTACCGATTCTCAACAAGCCATTTCAACTGCCCAAGTAAGTGCCTCCAAGCCCTGCGCCCAGTCATTGGTTATGAGTAGAGAGGTACGATCATTCCAACACTTAAGCAATGTTTGCAGGGGTGCGATATATATGAAGCAAATTGTATATCCAGTGGCTGGCTACAGACTGGATACTCTGAGAAATACCTGGGATATCTGCCTGTCGGACCCGTCCCGAGAACTATTTTTCATATCACCGTGAGGTAAGTCACCCGAAGTTGTATGTGTTGAACCCTGACGGATGTAATATCGAAATGTTATAGGTGATCCATTCTTGCCGCGGCTTGCCATATGACAAGTTGAGGCTGTTTCTGTCAAACGCTCGCATCAGGGCCCATCTAAAGCGTGACAGAAGTCTATCATCACGGATATGCGCCAACGATATGAAGGACTAATCTATATAATGATCCAAAACAGCGTCCAATGGTCCTGTTTGGTTGTCGTCTTTCTACCCGCTGCAACATACCAAGCTTGCCGACTTGAAGGTTCAGCCTAGCCACGATGTCCGCCTCATTACCCCAGGTTGCGATTCCAAAGCTGGATAACACGCTCGGTGCATTCTTCGTCGGTAAGTGATCCTCCATCGTTGATCAGCACAACTTCCTGATGCACGATAACCCGACTTAGGGCTGATCCTCACCGGAGTGTAAGGGATATTCACTAGATTGTGGGTCGCAGACGGTTTTGCTGATGCTCAATTAGTCTATACGGGGTTACATGTGTTCAAACGTACATCTACTTCATGGATTCTAAGAAAAAGGATCCCATCCTCCTTCGTGCATTGGTACAGTGTTTCATTATCCCAAATCTGAATAATTTGAGACTAAGTTAGGTTGACCATCAGGTTGGCATCCTATGGTGAAAACCCTCGGTTTATCAATGTTGGATCTTGTGTAGCTTACAACTAGAGTTTCTAGGATATTGGATGGGCTGGAATTGGCGTTTGCTTCACATGTTATGTATTGGTTCGCGATCTCCAACTACTTCAACCCTGCATCTCTCTTGATTGCTCCTTGGTAAGCTACCAGTATACATACCCTCCATTCTCTACTCATGACTCAATACATCGCAGGTCTGCCTCAGTGAGTATAGTGACCATTCATTACTGCATTTCTCGACTAACATCTTTCTTATCAGAGTGTCGACATTGTCGCGGTAAGTCTTAAATCAGACATTGTATCGCAAAGGTCCTAATCTAAAGCTAATTGCAGAACCTCAACGATGCGATAGTTCGAGGGTGAGTCGCTCACTCAGACAATCATTGTTTATCCTATACTTATGCAATTCATTGTTCCATAGAATCTTTATCAGCAGGATAAACACACGTAAGTGTCGGACGATGTTTACTGCGGGGGACATATCTAAGCATTGCACAGTCTTTTACAACAAATATCTAGCAACATTTCTAGTATGTTTCCTTCTCTTTATCTCACGCAAGAATTTGCCATATTTATGATATCTCTTTTTTTCTCATAGTGGATAGCCAATCTTGCAGTCTCTTGTAAGTCTTCCAGATTTGCGAATGGTCGCAAACACTGATCATTCAATAACATGACAGCTCTCGGCCTTAGTAAGTGATCTAAACCTTCCCGTCCGAGTGCGCCTAACAGTTTGTGGTACATAACAGCATTATCAGTCAAAGTGTTCGTAATTCTTCAAACTGCTTTCATTTAGTTGTTGTGAATCCCTAATCCATCTTATAGACATCAAATTGGGAGTCTCTATTGGCAAGAAGTCGCTAAGATCGCCGTTAGTGCTTCGGATTACTTCCGATTGACACGTCCACTGACATCTATGCCATCTTGTTTAGTGGTTGATCTACGTCGTATTCACCTCTATTGCTTCTCTCGACACAATCATTGCGGCTACCCTTTGCTTTATCTTATGGCGTATGAGAACCGGGTTCAAACAGTAAGCCGTGAATTTTCTACGTTCAGAACATACCTCACTTACATCTCTTATAACAGCACGGATTCGGTCATTCAGTCACTTATACGATATAGCATTCATACCGGCGCATTGACAAGTTGTGTCGCGATTTCGGTGATCATCACAGTATGTTCGATTTCACGTTTCCACCCGCCGGCTCCGCTCTATATTGATAACGTTCCAGTACTCAATCATGCCGCACAACTTCATATATATCGGTATATTCTTACCTCTTCCAAAATGTGAGCATGCTGTTTGTGTGTCAGACCGAAACTTTGGATTTTCGCTAATTATGACCACGTTTCTATCAGTCTATCTCAATGCGCTTCTCGCAACTCTCAATGCACGAGAAACTTTACGAGTTGAAATGAGAAATCCCAGGCACTCAGTAGTTCCGCTCTCAACGATGGATTTGTCAACTCCTGGTATTTCGCAACCAGGAATAGTGAGCACTACGAACCAGGTGAGATTTTCCTTCTCCCCATCTTTTTCCAACGGGTTCTTTGAGGTCCAAACAAATTTTAACTTTGTTGTCCGTGATCTAGCCGATGAAATTCCGACCTGAACTTGTCACATTTTCCGAAGACTCGACCGCAACAACAGCGAATGGTTTCCCCGCCGACGTCAAAGCTGTTTGATGATCATTTCACGAAAAAACTTGATGCATCCGTTGGATAGATGGATGAATTGAAAACATAATCAAAAACATACTACTTATCGACATACTATCTCACATATGGTCAAGCTATTTCAAGTTCAAGTTCTGGGTTACCCTTCCGGCGAGAATATTTATCAATTATAGCCCTGTTTGTACATAATCGGACTCTGCCCTGTATACTGTAACGTAGTTATGTACGACCTTTTCTCGTTCTCTCGGTTTATACGGCGAATCATGTCATGTTGTCCTGTAGCACAAGTTTGTAAAAAATGTGTTTTAATTTATATACTAGTTACGCATTGTCATGTTGTGACAACGCTGTGGTGTCACTACTAGCGTGAATTGCCTGAATATTCGCACTAGTTTCGATCGTAGTCACTGTGGGTCCATTGAATTGCAATCATATTATCTTGCCGAATAGATTGGGTTTCTTTACGATGTACCTGTTCCTGTATATCATAGCTATGCAACATAAGACAGACGACATTTAAGCGAGCCTCGAGCCTACTTGACTTGAACTAGTGCACTACACGGTACGTTTAATAGTTAGCACAATCGTAAGGAGATATACTGCCTCTAAGTCCGAAGCGTAGTTCGATATGATCAGAGGAGCGCCCTGGGAGACTGAGTACTGAGTACGAGTGGCATGACAATATAATATCCGGATATCTACTTACACAGGAGGCTACAGAAACATCTACACTACTATCACAGTCGACACTAAAACATAATCCAAGAATATACACATATTCTACATCTCCAACCCAATAAAAAAGTTCAATACACAGATGCAGGGGAATAAGTCAGAAGAAATATACAAAGACATACTAATCGTACAAGAAGGATAGTGCCGAATAAATCCTCCTAAACGTGAAGAGATTGTGTGCTGAACTTGCTATCCAGCATAGAATCATCTTTGGAATCCTTGAAGCTTTCAGTGAGCATGATAACTTCTGGACGTGCCTCTGAATGAGTCTAAAACAGAAGATGAGTCACGATGACTTTGAGTTAATAGGAATCACTTACGAGATTTGTGCGTTGCGTAGGATCGGCTGATGCAGTAGACACTTGGGTCCTAGAAACGTGTACTGAAGTGAATCCACTACTCTCGTTCCGTCGTTCGGCTCTCATAGTCTCTCGTGCATTCAGGGTGGCAAGGAGAGCGTTGATATAGACTAGAAGTGAAAAAAGTAAACATTGGATCAGCTTTGCTGAATCGAATGAACTCGATTGTATGTGATACGTACATTTTGGAAGAGTGAAGAAGAGAGCAATATAGATAAACTTGGTTGGCATAGTTGCAAACTATATCAACAGTCAATCGTTGAGTCAGAAAGAACGTGATGTTACAGATGCGATATCAAACTCAACGTACCGTGATCACGACACAAATAGCAACAAGACTAGTAGAAGGTGAACATGAGCACAACGTTGGTATGGGCCCGCGTATGAAGCATTACCTAGTCAACGCCCCAGTATGCACACTATACATCATCAATGTCTGAAGTTGTGAATCGGTTCTATAGAAATGACTTGTAAGCATTTATGCTGAGGTCGTCATTAAGATTCGTATTTACCGCTTGAAGCCAGTTCTCCTTCCCCACAGTATCACGACGAGTGAGATGGCGATCAAGGTGTCGATGCCCGCAATGCAAGTGAAAACACCGATAATTAAACCCTGGAGATAGTTTGAAATCAGTAACTGCTCGGGGACTGTTCATGGAGAAGCAAACCTTGATGGGACCGAGGTGTTGGATATCTCCTATCTTTTGGCTGGTCGTCGGAGAAGTCAGTAAACTCGATCGGAGTATGAAACAGAGCACAGTCAGAAGCTCACAATTTGGCAGAGCAAGCTAGAGACGTTGAATATGAATATGAGACAACAAATGGATGGATTGGACCACTGAAGACTTACACAGTGAAAATGCTAGTAATATGATTGATCATTGAAGGAACACTCATCGTTCTCAAAACCAGGATTCACTCACCACTCGTAGCAAGATTTCCCAACATCTGTAAGAACCAATGTTCAGCTATAGAATGAAAATCATTGGAATGAAACACCATACCAGTACACCCGGAAGATACGGGGTTTTGCATACTGGATTCAAAAGACAGTTCAGCGTGCTGAGACGATGGAAAGAATGGAAGCCGACACACATCTCCATATTCGGTCAATCAGAATACTATCATTGAAGAAGTAAACGTTAACTCGAGAATCCATCAAGGTAAGAAAGAAGACGAACCTTCGAACAATCAAATCACTAATGTTCTGCGAGTTTTGTTGGGTCAGAATATTGCAATTGAAATACTAATTAAGGAGACTCACCGTTACTACATTGAAAGCCTAGGCGGACAACCGAAAAAGTCAGTAACATGAACTTCAAAAGAATTCTTAAACAAGAACTACACACTTCCGCAGACCTAATGAAGAGTTGAATTAGCAAAGTGGAGACGGGATTTCATCGAAGGACCCACCAAGGCGAACTCGTAAGAGCTACAGGATTGAAATAATTCGTGATCACAAAATAGTACAATAAGTGTGCCGTAAACGCAAGTTGCAGTCCGTCCAATATCCTAAATCAACAGTCAAGAAAGAACCCCAGACAATACAATTACTTCAAGACCTACCACAGTAGACCGATCTGACCAAGAATTCAATGTGAGAAGCTTTGCAAGAGAAGCTGATGACGAATACCCACAAGTACTCGATATACAATCCGATCCTTCTTGCTACTTTCCGTGAAGTATGCAAATGTCTGGAGACATGTTATACCATACAGGCTGATCACAGTGCATCAGCAAAGGAAGACAGGTATGGCATGTTTCAGTGAGTACTCACATGGCCGAAACAGTGACTCCTGCAGAAGCTGATTAGCATCGGTAGCTTAAGATGATTACATTCAAATTCAATCATCTTACCAACGAAGACAGCACCGAGTGTGCCATCTAGCTTGGGCAGAGCAACGGGAGTCTGAGCCATTAGAGGAGATTGACCAGGGTCTGATCCAAGGGAGCTAAAGAGCGGAGGTGTGGCCTTTATTGGAGCATGATGCGCGCGCTATAAGAGTCTGGTTTAGACAGGACGTAGCAGACTACACAGGTACGTGTGGAGCCATCGTGTTCGCGGAAATTGGGACCCGTTCAGCCTCGAATCAAACTTCCTTGACTGTGCTTCTGCGATGGAGAAGGGCGCTCGTGGGAGGCTTGGTATAGATATAGAGCATGTGAGATTTGGATACCTCAGAATGGTAGCCCTAAGCCTACGCTCCAGAATTGTTGATTTGACAGCGACGGAACGGCATAGAGTAGTAGACTACTGAACATTATCACTTCCAAGTGAATATGATGGTCTGAAGTGCTAGCTCGCATATGCACATGGAAGGCCACGGTTCAAAGTACTAGTACCACCGAGTTGCGAACAGTACACTGCATGTTTCGGAACGATAGGTCCGGCAGATCTCCTTGGACGCCTAAATTTCTGTTGCTTTTTTCTTCGTCAACAGGTACGAGTACAATAGCTGATATGATTTTTCACAATTCACGTACTAAGGATCTACCAAAACCATGTGCGGGTGTTGATGCCAATGAAGATCATCAGGTCGACATTCCCATTGCATGAACCTGACATCGTGGCCGTGAAATGGTCAAAATAAGGCTTTTCATGATGGAATCATGGGTAAGGCCAACAGAAATCAAAAGAAAGAAGTCCGTCAAGTAAAAACGGGATGCTAAGCAAATGATGATCAGCCATTGTTCTCAGTTGTTTGGCTACTGCACTCACATTTAAGTTACGAGTTACCATGATGAAAGTCACATGTCACACAAATACACCTCTTTTTCGACTAATATCACGTGCACTGTCACAATGAGGCGCCTGCTCCCGCTGCTCTGATGATCTGATCCTTCGAGCTTTAATAGATCGTTCACTCACCCAATCTTGAAAAAGTATCCCCACGGCCCTGCTTGAAACTATTGAATCCGATCCGTGCTCTACGCGACGGTTTGATCATTGCTTCATCTTTACGGAAAAACATTCCAAGTGAAGGCATTCGCACTTTTAAGTTCTAACTTGAATTTGATCAACAATTGTTGCATTTTTTGTGATATGTGACTGCGTCAGATTTCCAAATGCAAACTCTGATCTCGGAGTTCTGCATTCCAGTCCTACTCCAGATTCATGGTCGGTATCCTGAGCAATCAACTCACGAGCTCTGATAGGATGAGTCGGAACAGTTTCAAACCCGACAGATCCGTTCTTGATGTTAAAGATGACCTACAATGTCTGTGCTCTTGCTGTGGTCTTAGGAGTAACCGGTAAATCAACATCAAAGACTCACTATCTGTGTGGGAGATCTCAGACTTGAAGTACCTAGCACTTGTAACAAAGTCGAATTCATTGAGAGTGATCTCTTGTACCATCCATCACACATGAGGAATTGGAGTGAAAGGAATCTCCAGCGGAGCTTTGAAATATCTTTATACCGTTCTACGTGAGGAAAACATTGACAAGATGGGAAGGGAATAGCCTGGCAAGCCGTAGGTTGGTAGCCATCGTAACTCGTACGGATAATTTGATACGATAGGCCACGTTCTGCGGAACCCAACATATATTGATTTCTGGCCAAACAAAAGGACAAACTTTCTCCGATATTTCAAGCTGCATCCATAGGATGAATGGTACTCAGGAACTTTTGTCTAACGTGCAATCATCCCTTGATTCCTTGAAGCTTTGGGTGAACATCATAACTCCCGGACGTACATCGGAATGGGTCTGTGCAGGAAAAAGGCGAGTCATACTAATAGGTATCAATTCAATTCAATGGTCAATGAAGTGGAGAAATTACTAACGAAGTTTGGGTGTTGCGTACGATCGATAGAGGTCGATGATATCTGAGTCCTTGAAACATGAACTCCAGAAAGTCCGCTGCTTGGGTTACTTCGCCATTCAGACCGAATAATCGTCTCGCGTGCATTGAGAGTGGCGAGAAGAGCGTTTATGTAGACTATGAGGTAAGATCAATAAACAAGGCATACGGTGAGAGAGAAAAGAAGCTTAGTAGCAACCATGGTACGTACATTTCGGGAGTGTGAAGAACAGGGCGATATATATGAATTTGGTCGGCATAGTGGCAAACTATATGAATGGTCAGAAAGAAGTCATAGTATGTTGTCGGGACTTGGACGCACCGTAATAACAACACAAATCGCGACGAGACTAGCAATAAATCATTAGCAACAGGATAAAGAGAAGTCCCATTCAAAATGTATAAAAATCACCTAGTCAATGCACCGGTATGTACGCTATATATCATCAACGTTTGGAGCTGCGAATCAGTTCTGAATTTTTGGTAAGAAGCAATTTCATGCAATTCATGATATCTGAATTTACCGTTCGAACCCGGTTCTCCGTCCCCATAAAATTGCAACAAGTGCGACTGCAATGGAGGTATCAATACAGGCGATGCAGCTGAAAACGCCGATGATAAGACCCTAGTAGTAGTATCCGTGTTCATGAATGAATAAATGAACCACTGTCCACTTGAGTAGACATCATCACCTTTATGGGACTTAAGTCTTCGATATTTCCTATTTGCTGGCTAGTAGATACGAGTGATTGAGTTCACAATGAATATCAGGCAAACATAAACAAACATACAACTTCGCAGATGCAGCTGTTATCAATAATGATTCGTTTTAAGCTGTGAGAACAAGTCGCAGGACGAAATGAATGTTTTGAACGACTTACACAATGAAAATGCTAGTCAATTGGTTGTTGGGTCATGAGAAACTTTTCAGTGATAAAATAATGCACCACTTACAACTTGCAGCGAGATTTCCCAACATCTGTATTATTTTTTGTGAGTCGTTGATTAGCTCGAATAAAGATTTCCGTTGGAAACCACATACGAGTACTCCTGGGAGGTAAATTTTTTGACATACTTCATTCACAGAATGTATCAGCACGCTCTCGTCTAATACGATATGTGAGTAAACCTACATCTCCAGATACGGTAGATTAGAATGCTGTTTGATATCAGAAGGTCAACTTGAGAATTGATTGGGATAGTATGAAATTGCAAAACAAACCTTCGGACGATTAAATCGGCAACATTCTGCAGATTGCATTGCGTTAAAACAATACAAGGCCAAATTTTAAAAATTGTCGTACGGTGACGACGTTGAATGCCTTTTACAAAAAGGAGTATCAGTAGAGCAGGTTATCGACATCGTTCAAGTTGAAGAATATACTTCAGCAGACCTGTAGATCAAGAAAAACAATTAATGGATATTGGAATCGTGACCTCCTGAGTAAACGTACCATGGTGAAGTTTGAAGAGCCACAGGATTGAAATAATTCGTGATCACAAAGTAATATAACAAGTGCCCAACGAATGCAAGTTGAAGGCCATCTAATATCCTGATCGGGCTGTTACATACGAACAATATGAGGGGTCAGAAGACGTGACATACCATAGGGCGCCGATCTAGCCAAAGAAAATCAGAAAAATGATTTTCCAAAGAGTAAATAGACAGCACTCACTAATGCACGAAGGGCAAGTCGATCCCTCTTGCTTGCCTCGGCGTAATATGTATACGTCTGGACGCAGGTGACACCATAGAGACTGATTCCAGTAGAATATCAGTGAAGTAACCATCTTAAAAATTGTGGTACAATTTACATTGCTGCTATAGTGACTCCTGTAGAATGTGATTAGCATCGGAAGTACTCTCCTTCAATAGATCGTCTTACCAATGAACACAGCGCCGAGAGTATCGTCCAGCCTGGGTAGAGCAGGAGTGGTTTGAGCCATCGGTATATGTTTCCACTGGAGTTTGGTTGGGGGTAGGGATGGGGGAGGGGGTCTCCGTCGTGGGTGCTTCAAGGCATGGGGACTCAACGCCCGTGTACTAATACACAGCTATGGGTGGAGTTACCACCTAGTAGTAGTCATCCCTTGTTGCTATCGAATCGAAACCCTTGATCGTATTCTTTCGACCGAAAATTTGAAGGTCTGCGGGGTGTGGGGGGCTTGTCAGTTGGGATAGAGCGTATGCGGAATTTATGGGTTTTTAAAAGTCACCAGGACTGTTTTATGGGTGAATAATCCATCATCGCTGGGGAAATATAAATAATACGAGAACCAGTGGCTTGCAAATCCAATGGACTGCGTACTGGTCGTCGAAGTGGGAATTGGGCCATAGTATCGCCGTAAGTGTTTGAAACATTCAGACATCTATGCAAAAGGCAATGGGAGAGCAATCAGGCATTTCTTGAAGTTCTATATGGCAGCTATACTCAAAGACTACTCACAGAGACTGAGTACCGAGTCTCGGATGATTTGTCCAAATCGTTCATGCAACTACGACATACTCATAAGCAAAGCATATTCGACATCGAACTCGGAATGAGAAAGTATACAAGATCTTAACTTTCAAGACTCATTCTGATTTCAAGCCATGATGCTGAAGGCTCAGTGTAGCCGGGCGGGAGGCTGTAAGTAGTTTGCAAACGAACCGTGACGGGACACATCACGCTCCAATCAGTCACGCATGCGGCTTGTTGGCACACGGGTGACACGGTGACAATGTGACAGCAGGCTTCAAATTCCACGTCCAACTTGAACAAATCTAACTGATCACTGCAACCTCAAACTTGGAAACGTTCTACCACCATGCTTCCACAAGATGACTTACCAGTGATGATCACTTTACGGGAAGATATATCTAATCTCAAAATGTTGGAACTTACCGCTAGCCTTTGATGTCTCTGGAACCGTGTTCGCAAAATCAACAAGTTCTGATCTTGATGTTGAAGTTGGGGGTTCTGTCAAACGTTCAATTGGAGGTAAGTATAAGTATTTGAAACTATCATTATCTCCTGATATAACCTTTTCTCCGTAATACATCTAGATTTCCAAGCATTGAGTATTATTAGTCGTAAACGAGATTGACAAGTATCGCGCGTACACAGCATCGTCGGAGATCTTCCAAGATGTACGATACCTGGAGAGTAGTCTCATTTGGAAAATGAGTGAAGGCCCTAGCGGACGTAACTAGTACAATTCTGAGGCTCGGGCATTTGATAGTATCATTCTAGCACTTAGAATACGTCGAAAAGACCGCTCAGTGTTCACACCTTCTACAATCCTCCATGTTCTAGGCATTCTACTTACAGTAAGAACTGCTTATATCTTCTTGAACGTATCATTTATTGATTTCAACTCTTCGCCACAGCGTCCAACAATCTATCCTGTGGGAAAGTGTTTAGATAGCTCCGTCCTCCGGGGGCTAAGCTAGAATCACAGAATCACGACGGTGTCCCCGACCCCAAGTTGTCCACCGTAGGAGCACTATACTTAATGTGATGATATCCCCACCTATGTTATTCGGATGTACGATATCTTCGGTTGGGGTTGATATCAGTCGCTTGACATTGACACATCATTTGTAGGGTAGCACAGGGTAGCCCTCAGGAATCAACATTGATGTGCCAACTGCCGATACCAGCGTCCACACTTCAACTCTTATAAATACTCAAGTTGTTGAACATAGCCCACACCCGATCCCAGTCAATCATAATGGCACAAGCACCCTACCCATCTCTGCCGGTCTTGAAGACTGAAGCATATACAGTCAATGCGTACACCCTCCCTACCATAGACCGAGCTTTCCTTTCGTATAAAAGAGCGGAGGCTATCGCACTCTCTTACGGTATGAACTCCAGCCCTATCAACAATACGAAAAATTCTCTGAACCGAATTGTACCCAGGTTTGACCATCAGTGATGTGTTAATGTTCACACCGAAGTTCTGGAGGTTGCATCAAGACCCGATCGCAGTACGGGACATGGGTGCGGTTACACATGTCACCATTCAGTACAATCTTTGCGCGGGAACAATTGCAGGACATGTTGCGAACAGACCAGAACTTGTTGTCCTGTGTCAGGATCTCATGAAGTGGAAAAAATAGTATGTCACTGCGAATTTTCTACTCTATCAACGCTGACTGGGATACCAGTGGTCTTTATCTCCTCACGGAAGTTGGTCATGGGATTGATTTCGCCAATCTCGAAACTACTGCAACCCTTCTTCCCGATGGAGATTTTGTCCTTCACTCCCCAACACCTTCCGCTTACAAGTAAGTGTGTCAGTAATTTGAAGTGACTACTTTGAGTGAACGCTATTTGATAGGCATATGCCGAGCACCGTGCCTGCCGGAAAACCCACAGTAGCTTGTGTTATTGCCCGTCTCATCGTTGATGGTGAAGACAGAGGTATTCGAGCGTTCGTGGTTGCCCTTAATGATGGAAAGCAGATGTGTGATGGGATTGTAGCGAGGTGAGATCTCAACTAATGAAGTTGTCCTTGGGTCGCACACCACTAATCTCAAACAACTGATCCATCACATCCATCACACAGACGTCTTCCAGAACGTGGAGGTGCTCATCCAGTCAATCACTCCGTAACATCATTCAACAATGTCCGCCTTCCATCAACCGCTTTACTTGGTGATCTTGAAATGCCTGAAAATATGCAAGAACACACGTTCACTGTTACCTGGAGGTTGGCTATTGGTGCTTTGGCGCTCGGATGTTTTGCCGTTCCTGCAATGGAGCTCTGCGCTGCTATTAGCACGAAATACAGCATTCGTCGTCTTGTTGGTCCTCCTGGTCAGCAAAGGCCAATCATGCAGTTTAGAACTCAACAAATCCCCATCTTGGCCACTACCGCTCAAGCAGCAGTTCTCAAGGCGTTTGCCAAACAGACCATTGGGGTACTGCGTAACATGGACATCGATTTTGGTCTTCGTTATTCCCTTGCCATCATTACTAAGGCGGTTTTGATGAAGTATTCTTTGACATCTGCACGGCAAATTTCTGAGAGGTGCGGTGCACAAGGATTATTCGAACACAATCAAATTAGTGTCATCTCGGTGAGTTCCAGTAAATACTGCGACCTCAAAGAGTTGGGAGTTAATGCTCTCGCATACTATTAGGGCGGTTTGCTTGGCGCGGCGATTGCTGAAGGCGATGTCTTGACTATCTCTATCCGTAAGTGGCCCGTTATTTGTCAGGATAGCTGATTTAGCTGAACCCCACGAATTCGACAATAGTTCTTGCCACCGAGCTTTCAAAGGGAACATACACTCTTCCTCCAGCACAAGATCCTTCAAGTCTTCTCGCAAAGTACGAAGCTGGAATGCTGAAAGATTGGCAAGCACTCATGGCAACAATCCCCGGAGGTGATATGACTGGGGACCCTGAGCTTGTGAACAGAAACGTTCTGCCTCGTTGCCTTCCATTAGTCGAATCGCTCGGTTATCGAATGGCATATGAGGCAGCTCTCGCTGAAAAACTTCCCTCCTACATCATCGATCTCTTCGTGGCCAACGTCGTCAAAGGAGAACCTACTTGGTTCATCGAAAACTTGAAAATGACTCGTAACGAGATTTACGAAATGGAAGCGAAGGCCTTGGATGCAATGTTGCCTCATCAAATCGAATGGATTGATAGCCTCAAGCTGGATCCTTACATCACAGCTCCTATGATTTCTGAGGATAGATGGCAGGAATTCCTGGGTACTCTTCCCCATTACAGTGGAACTGGAAAAGTCGAGTGGGGTGGCGAGTTCAATGAAGGCAAAGTTCAAGGAAAGCTCTAGAGGTTCCTTCCGAGGAGACTTCAGGTCATCTTCAGTTCAGTAAATTATCGTTTAGATTTTTTTCAGTTCTCGTTAATTTCCTATATGTGCTTGATTATTGTCAGTTGTGTAGTAGAATTTAAATAAGTGATCGTATTGTGTACATATACATGTTCCTTGTAAGTAGAATCATCTGCGCAATCTTCGCTCTACTTGCCAAGTTGTCATCCACCACAGCTGCACTGATAGTACACCACGGCCAGCCCGATCGCCTAATAATGATTTAGATGTCTTCTTATGTTCGCCGTTTACCAAACTGGTTGTTCCGGATAAAAACCTGATATTCAAAAGCGAGAGAAATGATGGACTCGAAGATAGCTCAAAATCAGAATTATGGAGGATTCTGGTGAGTGAACATAACTGCTTCCACATATAATTGTTGATCATGATACACTTCAGGAGGAATACAGCCGTCTTTGTTTTTGCTAGTCGATCAGCACGAACGGTTATCTGAACATCACGGGGTGGCCTGTGATAGGAACTACTTCGAAACACAAAAAAATCACCCTGTTAATCTATTGTGATAGATTGTGCTGCGTTTAGTAGTAGCAATACTATCTCAGCAAGATTTCCGAACATTGACCGCCTGTCTCTGTGTCGAAGAGCCTTGATCATCGATACACAATGGTGTTTTCGAGACCATTTTGGAGGTGATAGTATGTACGTGTTACTCATGATACTTGTTAGGTCCTCGCTTTCAATGAAACAGAATTCATCGCCAACCAAAGCGCATGCTCAGGATCGACCGAGCCCATATCAGGCTTCAAATGAAAAGCTCAGGTCGTGAGAATTTCAAAGGCACTAAGACCTACTAAGACTCACTCAAGTGCACAATAAGGTTGTTGTTTAATCATTTTGAAGAGACCGAGATCTCCTTCAATAGCTTCAGCATATCTTTTGAGGTACGTCTTATAACCTACTTTATATATGTAAATGATTCACACATGGGCTTGAACAGTCTATTGTTTCAATCTCATCGACGATGCAGTATTTGTGCACTGTGTCTGACTCACTTAATCTCTTTTGTGGAGATTCTCACATGGCCCCGTGCAGATCATGATGATTGGAAACTTGACGTCAAACGGTCTTAGGACTCACCAACATAGCATTGTTACGCGACCTGCACATCAGTCTAAATATGTCTATCCGAAACTGATGCGCAGGATAGCGACTTCATGGTGGACTCAACTTTCCATTTCAACAACGGCTATATCGTACTGATGTGAGTTCACGTCTCCCGTGAAAACCGTTGATCAATGATTGAACCCAATTGTTCAATCTGGACATGTACGTCCGAAGGCGAGCATGATATTTTGTCTCTCTATCGACGTTTTCTCACTTAGAAGTTAGAATCGGGTCTTCCGTTCATGACCGTCCGTCAACAATTGGCTTGACCTGTAGCAGAACCACCGTAAACATATCTCTTTCGTTTAACGAACTTTCAAGAAACAGTATGCTTGCCTTCGTCTACATATTCGGAAAGGATGCGTCGTGCCTTAGATTGCCCTTTACATCCCATGGCTGGCTGTCACAACGGGTTTCAACATCATTGATACCTTGTCAGCGACTATTCATCCCGAATGCCCTATGAAGCTTTTTGGACGGAACACATGGCTAGACAAGGAACCTCCACTAATCAATGAAATGATGGAAAGGAGTAAAACGGCTAGACTGGAAAAATTATAGTTATAGGTATGCTGGTACTGTCGGTTGTATAGTATCCTCACCCCAACCCGCCGCCATCTATCTAGCTACCATGGCTGAGGTACACCTTGTTGTCCCCAAGCTAGATAATACGCTCGGTGCTATGTTTATCGGTACGAAACTTGTACTGTCTCCTACAAAGCGCCTTCGGATGACTTACCAGGTTCTCCCGTAGGTCTCATTGTATCCTCAATGTCAGTGCTTCTTGGAAGTCGAAGTGTCAAACCTTGCAATTTTTAACGCTGCATCCATTAATAGATTGTACGGTATTACCTGTGTTCAGACATATGTATACTATGTGGACAACAAAACAAAGGACCGTGTCGTTCTTCGAAGCATGGTAAGTACCGCGACCGGAGCGACAACGCATTCATTTTTTGCCTGACGCTTCATTCATTGTCCACAGGTCGCAGTGCTATGGTAAGCACATATCTTTTTAAGAACGTGCGTTTACGATTATAAACTTACCCCAAATATTCTGCGACACCCGAAACCAGGATTCTGAATACACTAGATATGGTCTTCATCACTCACTGTGTTTACTACTTCGCAGTAACAAATTACGCCAACCCCACTTCATTCAACACGGCACCATGGTATGTCAGCGTAGATTTCGCACTGAACCGATTGATAATCTGTCTTCTAGGTCTGTTGGTGTATGTTATACTTGTTCCGACTTTTTTCTTCGAACTTGAACACTAACTTGAAGAATTTCATATCTCAGGGATTCAATGTCATCGCTGTGAGTCCTTGGTATACTAAAAATGTTTCCAACCATTTTGAATGCAGTTTTTTAGAATCTGAACGACGTGATCATTAGAGGGTATGTTCATGTTCTGTCTCAGTAGGCGATGACCTCATAACACGAATGATTTAAAGCATCTTAATTGACCGTATATACAAGAGTACGTGAATTGAAACTATTTTTATATAGTTGTTACTGACATCAATCCAGTAAGCTTGAATAACAAGTTTGTACTAGTTGCCCTGGTATGTTCTTCATCAGTAGCGTTCCGTCAACTTATTCACTGATACTATGTTGCATTTCAGTGGGTCGGCAATTTGACAGTCAGCGGTGAGATCAATGTCGTTATCTCGGAGGCAATACGACACATTGAACAAAATGTAACATTCCTCAATGCTAGCCTTCGGTTTATGTGAGTTATCATGCGCGTCTATTGTCAGAATAATTAAACAAACAACTCGCCTCATTGCAGCATTATCGATACAAATGTTCGTTTGCGATTACTCGGCACCACAAATGTTCTGAGCTGAAATGGCTGTCAACAGAGATAAGAATCCTGATCTCCAAGCTTTGGGACACCTCGCTGTATGTCGCTCCTTCACGAACGCCGTTACAGTCTAACCATTCATGAAAACAGTGGTTGATATATTGTTGTTTTACGACAATGGCCGCTGTCGATACTATTATCGCGATCGTACTGTGTGCGATTTTATGGAGTCGTAAAACCGGATTTAGCCAGTAGGTCTTGCTCGGACGCCACTTGACGATGTCTCATTCCTAATCAATGTATGTTCGGCAATTACAGCACAGACTCACAGATTCAGACGTTGATGAGGTACAGTATTCATACCGGTGCATTGACTAGGTACGTTCTCGCCTCACTCTCGGTGCCATTTATTCCCCAACTTATTCAAATTTCTTTCACCGACGACCCAAAGTTTCGTAGCCATCGTCATTGTCATCACTGTGCGTATCGCCTTGCATCCACGAAAGAGGTTTCATGTGATAAAGCTCTCCCATAGTATGCTGCGATGCCCCATAACTTCATCTTTATCGGAATTTATTTGTCGCTGCCGAAATGTATGTATGGAAGCGTGGCGTCAAATGTTGGCGTTTTCTTTCACTCTGACGTTTATTCGTAGTTTACCTCAACGCACTCCTCGCGACGCTCAATGCTCGGGATTCTTTGAAGGGGGACCGACAGCAAGTTACCGGCGCATATTCGTTTCACGTATCAAGGATGGCAGCCTCGAACAATCACCCAGAACCGCATGTGAATACAGTAAAGGCTCGTTCCATGACAGCAGTAATGAAAGTTCAGAGCTAATCATTGCATCTTCCAGGGATGTTCGGGCATTACTTCGGAGTCTCGTCCAGATGTGATCGTTATTGGGGAACCTTTGAAGGGTTTGCAATCTTTGGATATCAAGGCGTGAACGCGTGAGCTACGGTTCTCCGAAGGAATGTTTGGGGTTGGAGAGGGCTATGTCGGCGGCTGCTTATTTATTTTAATGTTATGGTTCCGTATGTTTGCTTCAATATTTTACGTTTGCGGCGAACCTGCAGGACTACCAAATTGGAATATCCTGCATTCATCTGTGCAACCTCAGTCTAGTAAGATGTCATTTACAATTTAGGATCGTCGGTGGGCCATATCGCCAAAACGCTGATGCTGGGTTGATCCTATTACTCAAGGGGATAAGAGATCTCATTCTCAATCTGTCATAAATCAATATTCAATTATTCAATCCCGGTCAGTCGAGCATGCGGTCACAAAATGTCACACACTGCCACGCCTCAAAGTCGCTTGGTTTATCGACCACGTAAAAAATCCGAGGAGGTTGACATCGATTAGTTTGAGTTGACTTTCCCCACTTTCCTGCATTATTGCGATGAAATTTGGGGGTGTAAGCTCAATGACATGACTTGGCATCTGTCATTCGGAAACAGTCGATATCCGCAGGTATGTGTCTAGTCCGTATCGTATATGGCAGTCCCCAGACACCGACGAGCGAAGCGATCATGTTGCCAGGATGCTTGGAAATGCTTGAGGGATATCGGAAGAGGCACATTGATCCAGCATCGGACTCAGTGTCGGATTGATCAAAATCTGGGTTTTTGTGGGTAAATATCAGTGATTCAGCACTAGCTGAATGATATTGTTCGAGCAAGTTTGAGGTACTCATTGTGGTGCAGGACCTCGTCAAGGCCATATCACGGTGTGATTCCGCCAATCTAGTCAGATTCTGAGCCAGTGGATCATCTGTTCGAGTATTCTGATCATGATGCAAAAGTAGACCTTTGGTCATCTATCCAAAGCATGCCATTTCTACAACACATGAAGCATGCGTTACACCTGTCTTCCTTGGTTGTCTTTTGAAGGATTGTTGACGGAGAATTTTGATTTTTTTTTACCGACTTGGTAAATCTATTTCGGACTTTAAAAATTTCTAACTCGAACTGCCAAACAGTGCAGGGCGGCAGTCAAAGTTGTTCTTGAACTTCCATGAGCTCTCATCCGGTACGTTGGGATTTTACAAACCATCTTAGACCGCGTTTATCAGTCAAATATTTTACAGCTTTCTCAGGAATATTTTCCTGACGTGTATTCAGAAAAATAGAACAAATATCTCCTTGTGATCGGGGTTTGTGACACAGATTCTACTACAACAGATTCGCCTTCAGCTGTAGAGTCACGTCCACTTTGCTTGACGTGAATCATTCAGCTAGATTCAGATCTGTATCTCTGATGCAGTACTCTTTTATTTCTATTTCTCAAGCGGCAAAGATAACAGAAATGAGAGGTGAGTAGATATAAAACACGTCCATTCCCTCATTCACTACTACTAACATCCATACCCCCATCTAATCAACCCACTGCTTCCTCAGGAAGATTCAATAATTATGGCTCAACTCGAACATGCCCGCTCTACCGTGAATGTCTTGTCTTCCCCTCCTTTCTCTATCCCCGCTTACAATCTCACCAACCCTGAGCGAGCATTGCTTGCGTACAAAAGAGCTGAGCTCGCTTCTTCGGTATATGGTGCGTTCTCGATGCGACTTGTATTCCATTTCTGAGTTGCTCATGGCTTCCTGGCAGGACTTACTCTCAATGACCTTGTAAAGGTCACCCCGAAGTTTTGGAAGTTGCACCAAGACCCATTCTCCGTATGGGATATGGGTGCTTTGACTCTTATCACCATCCAGTACAATCTCTGTGCTGGTACCCTTGCTGGGTTTGCCGAACAGCGACCGGACCTTGTTCCAATCGTTCAGGACCTCCTCAAGTGGAGAAAACAGTAAGTCGGTTCGGATAAACTGGTCCTTGATTGAAACTAATGAAATTTCTAGTGGGCAATTTTTACTTACCGAAGTTGGCCATGGTATCGATATGGGCAACATTGAGACTACAGCCACTCGTCTTCCTTCCGGAGAGTTCATCTTGAATTCGCCAACTCCTCAAGCCTATAAGTGAGTTTCGTTCAGTCCACATTATTGGAATATTTCTGACTGTTCGTTTAGGCACATGCCCCCTACTATTCCCGCTGGAAAGCCAACATTAGCTGTGGTTTTCGCTCGCCTGATTGTGAACCGTGAAGACCGAGGAATCAGACCATTCATTGTAGCGCTTAATGACGGAAAGCAAATGTGCAGTGGGATCACAGCTAGGTGTGTATGATCATCTTCAAGCTGCTGCTTTTTCAGCTAATCGATTTGCTTACCTTAGGCTCCTGCCCGAGCGTGGTGGTGCACACCCAGTCAATCATGCTTTGACATCATTCAATAATGTTCGTCTTCCCGCTTCCGCGCTTCTCGGTTCTCTCGAATATCCAAAGTCGCTGCGTGAACATATGGCTGCTATAACATGGCGTGTTGCCATCGGATCCATTGCTTTAGCATGTGAATCTATCCCAGCTATGGAGCTCAGCGTCGCAATCAGTACCAAATACAGCATTCGTCGTCAAGTTGGTCCTGAAGGAAGTCGAAGATCTATTTTGGATTTCCGCACCCAACAAATTCCCATCCTTACTAGTACGGCGCAAGTCTATGTCTTCAAGGCTTTCGCAGAGTGGGGTACAAGCATCATGCAAGATGGCGAACTCGATTTCCGTGTTCGTCATGCCGTCGCTACCATCGTGAAAGCCGTCACCATGAAGCACTCCCTTGCTGCAACGCGGACAATTTCCGAACGTTGCGGTGCACAGGGTGTGTTCGAACACAATCAAATCAGCGCCATATCCGTGAGTTGATACCTATCTATCTGCCAGTTCTGTATTTCAAGATACTCATCTGTCTCTGTTTTCAGGGCGGACTTATTGGTATTTCCATCGCTGAAGGCGACGTACTTTCTTTGTCTATCCGTGAGTATCCTCTCTTTGAGAATCAATCACATTCTTGATCTCATCAAAACTTTTAAAGGTCTCGCTACCGAACTCCTCCAAGGTCGATACGAAGTTCCTGAACCGAGAAACCCATCAGGAGTTCTAGCTCAATACGAAACTGCCTTGATGGAGGAATGCCGCGCCTTTGTCATGTCTCTTCCCAACATCCGCAGCGATCAAGTTAACAAATTCATTCTTCCTCAATGTCTCCCACTCGTCGAAGCAATCGGTTACCGAATGGCTTACGAGTGTGCAGTGGAAGCTAAACTACCTTCCTACGTTATCGACCTCTTCGTTGCCAGTGTTATTAAACTTAACCCAGCCTGGTTCATCGAAGAAATGAAGATGACTCGCCGACACATCGCAGAGATTGAATCTAAGGCATTGGATGAGATGTTACCTCATCAAGAAGAACTCATTCAAGCCTTGAATGTTGATCAATACATCTCTGCACCTATGGCATCAGATGAGAAATGGGAAGCATTCGTGAAACGTCTTCCTGTGTTTGACGGAACTGGAAAAGTTGCTTTGTTTGGTGGGGAGTATGGTGAGCAGGACCAATATAGGGCCTCGGCTCGACTGTAAGTGCGACAGGTATTGATGATTTCGTTTTCTTTTTTTCCATCATCATCTCGCACGTTCATTCCAGCCCGCTCAATAGAGATGCAATGGGATTTCTTTGTAGATAAACCGTTTCGGGTACTGTTATCCTCCGCTACATTATTACAGTCGTTAGATCATTAGGTTCGTTGATCAATATCTATATATACATGTATGTATTTGTATTTTTACTAGACCGTTCACATTCGGGGCCATTGATCTTTATTTCTTTCCCATAATGATACATCATTTCATTCAACTGTGTCTGACGAGATTGATGCCAAAGTAGAACACACGAGTGCTCGTTATACCAGATGGTTCACATCTTGACTAATATCGGGATTACTGGCAACGAGGGTGGTATCAATGTAGCAAAAAAAAAATCCTTTCAGAATTATCTGACGGTTGCAAATTGAACTTCTCAAGATATGATGTGGCCTCGCACCTACTTACCATCTGTCTTCTGTTCAAAACAGATGATATCAATGATGGAAATCTTGTACAAGTACATTGGTAATCCAACGGGTTGGGACTCTGAAACATTCCTCGGGACTTTGGGTGGCCGAATTTATGTGAGTATACGTTGCTGGTATGACAGATTAAACATGTCAACTATCCCATAATAACACTGCACAGTACGGGGCGCATCAAATATGTTTGAAAGCAACGAACATCAAGGGGACAATCCTTAAATGTCAAATAACTCCGATCGGAACAGCAGTGGTCCAGGGACTCGAACATGTTTGCAGCAGTGATATCACTTAGCCTGAGGTGCCAAAGTGAACGTCGAAATTTGAATACTGGATTGGGTTTATTTGAATCGGCGCAGTATTCTCAAGATATCATCAGCTTTGTTCTTTAGGTTACGAATTTGCCCCAAACGTTCAATAGCATGATGTCCTCTGTGCCGCACCCCGTGAGCAGTGCAAGTCAACGGTACTGTCATCTATATGATCCATGAGAACTTATACATTCAATTTCGTGACAGTTCGAATTTGAAAACAGCATGAAATGCGAAATAAACTCCGAGGTAGGAAACTTTCGAGCGACCTTAGACGGAAACAAGCACTGACTCTTTTAACGCGTCCGTTTTTCCTATTGCTAGTACTGCTTGAAATTTAAAGGTATACTTATATGTGGACATTTGTGTGTCCAACAGTGGCGTTTCATTTCGAATTCAAGGACGATTTTGATCGGCTTCACTGGGCGTTATATGATATCGATGACTTCACATGTCTTCATAAAATATACCGTGAATACGATCCTAGTTTTTAAGATTCCTGCATTATATCCTCGCTAGTACGGAAAAGTTCTCGGACTCGAACTACTTCCCGCAAAATGTTAGATAAAGATCGGTCATCTACTGTATTGAAAATTAGAATCGCCGCCAATGTCTTCTGAGTGAGGAGGAGGAGGAGGAGGAGGAGGAGGAGGAGGAGGAGGAGGAGGAGGAGGACGTATTTTGTGTTCATATTCGAGTACAGTGAAAAACGGTCGAATGGCGCACCTGCCATAAACATCGAGCGTCTTTCTAAATTTTGACGATATTCTCTCGCGGCTGCTCCTCCCAACTCCTTCAGTATGATGACCTTCCAAAGTCGGCAAAGCGCTCGATGCTTATGGCAACTGCGCCAGTCGACGGTCGTGCGCCATTCGACCGTTTTTCACTGTAGTGCATTTTCAACAACTGCGAATGCCTGATAGTAATATGAACTCCGAAATCACGCTTTTCAGTGAAGCTTGACCACTGGCTCAGATTGCCCCCTTCTGCCACGACATACTGGTGAGACTAGCACACAACACCATCCTTTGAAGGACGGGTCACCAGGAGCTTCTGAATGTTTACGAAGGTGGTCCATTGTGGACTTGTGTTGTACTCTTCTCTGATAAATTCCAGCTGTCAATCAGTTATCCAACTGACAGGTGATTACTTGCGTCGGAAGTCTATGAGGAAAGGAAGTGTGGTCTCTACAAGTTTGTGGGCGCATGTTTACTGCTGTATTGCCTTCGGATGTGTATACGGAGGGCCCAAGTTCCCTCAGACTGCCAAATCCAAATCGACGTGGGCTATCATTATTTTTTCATGAGTCGGGTCAGATCCTCAGCAACTGGTTGAAGATTATCATGATTTCACCTGTGCCAGCTCGGAGTACTGAGTGTTCAGCCAGACTATAGACACATTATCACTGGCATCCAGATAGACCAATAACCAAGTTACATAGCATCCCTGGATTTCCTACAAATTCAATTCTGGCTTTTCGTCGTAGATCGTCAGTCCAGCTATAGGAGTGATCGAGATTCAATAGCCTCGTGGAAGGGTCTGGCCATGTAAGATAGATCGCTGGGTCTAGACTGAAAATCAAAATCGTCGTCAATTTCGTTGAACTCACGAACGAAACTCGAAGATACGGGAATTTATTTTGAGATTTTTGGTCCCAAAGAGAGAAGGTTGCAACGGGAATTTGTATGTGCGTTTCTGTGATATATTTTCCAATGTTCTACTTACCTTTGACTCATAATATACTGTGTTTCGTGTAAAAAAGCGATTACAGTACGTTGAGAGTGCACGTAGGTACTCTAAATTCATGACGTTATGATAGATAGATATTGGCCGAATTTTGAGGAGAATCGAAATGAGAATTGTGAGGAGGACTGTCGATAATTTTTGGACGGGACGGAGGAAAGTAATAAATTACCGATGACGACTTGTGGACCCTTGTGTATGCGGTATGGCCCCACTTCTCGATTGTAAGTCGGACCACATTGCCACGATCTTGGCTCCTGCCTTTGCCCTTGAATCTCCATTCTCTTTCGTAACGCTCCCAACGGCATTTTCAATGCAAACAGATCTCTTGGCCACCGTGTGGCACGACAATGAATTAATCGACCTGGAATACTCAATCAGCAAGTCTATCATTCCTATGACGTCCAAAAGCCAAGTTCTGGGTACGTTTGCCGGACCCAGATAGAGATTTGGTAAGTGCGAGCTATTCAAAGTCCAGTTCAACTACAATCTCGCCGACAGGGTGTTCAGTGAGATCTAGTACAGATTCAAAAGACTCTAGACCATTCAACGTGACAAACGGGATAACGATTGTCACATTGGTTGTAATGGGTATTAGAACAAAAATAAGCAATGGTGAGTCAGTATAATCAACTTTGTATGCTCAACTATTGACTCTGTCACACAAGACTAGACCGATAAACATGGGCTCAATCAGACTAAATCTCCCATCAGACCGACCACTATGGTCTGGAGTCCATTTTACCCCGACCCTTTCATTGGCTGCGAGCTAATCACTACAAATTCAGTACTTGCTTGAATCTCTCCGATGTATCCTACCGCGATCTGGCCCATTTCAAGCATCCAGCTCGAATGCTTTGAAGCAGACTCTAGATGAGCAAACTACGCATCCAGATGGCATTCGTATTGTCCATGGAATCCTATATAACTCTTGGACGTTGCGGAGACTGTCTCTTCACTGCTTCCCACCGGTTAGCAACTCCTCGTCTCAGAACATCCACTCGAGTCCACTTCGATACACAACTCAAACACAATGTTCTCCACCAAACCCAAAGCGTCTCCTATCCATCCGGCTAGTTTGGTCGATCGCTCTCAACACTCACCAGCTCTTCTCGAGCTGCTTGAATCGAAGATCACTCGCAATATCATTGGTACGTCACATTTCATGTGCAAATTCAATCTCAAAACTAACTTTTAGACTTTTCCAGATTATGTTGCAGACTGTGTCATCGACACTGTTCAGACTGCACTGGGTCACCCTGCACCCTCTTCTCGAGGCCGCTCTTCATCTCGGGACAACGGACGAAGTCGATTGATTGACTTCATGTCCCGCATCATCTACAAGGCCGATATCAAGGTCTCTGTCCTCCTCGTTACGCTCGTGTACATCGAGCGCGCAAAGCACTTTCTCCACATCTCGACGGAGCAATGGGCTAACGAGCGAGTTTTCCTCGGTGCAATCATGGCTGCTTACAAGGTTTGTGATTCGTTTACCGACCTCAATTCACACATAAGCTGACAATATATCTGATTTACAGTATGTCAACGATGCAACACTGAAGAACTACCACTGGTCTATCTGCACTGGTTGCTTCGGAACTGGAGATGTCGGACGGGTCGAACGGGAGTTCCTCGACGTCCTTGACTATTCTCTCAGCTTTACTGAGGACGACATCCTCGCACACCATGAATCCCTCATGCGCATTATCCATCCCCACCGATACAATGCATCTGCACCCACCCACGTTGAATCGCGCTCTCGCTCTCCATCAGTGTCTCGCTTCAGCGACGACTCTAGTGACGATTGTTCAGGCTCTGACTCTGACTCAGAATCCGACGACTACTACTCCTCTTCATCTTCGTCTCCCTCTCTTCCAGCGACACCTGATAACGATGTTTCTATCGTCCCATCGAGAAAGTATCCGATGTCACCTGCACCGTATCGCACGAAGGATGTGAAGAACGCACTCAGCCTTCTCTATGTCTTCCCTTCACCGCCTTCTGGCAACCCATCACCTATTTCCCTCTAAGCACCTTCACTGGCTGCTCGTCACCCTCATTCTTCACAAAAACCTTCTATTCTGAGTTCTCGGACTCTCTGCACTCTCGTTTTAACCTATCTTTATTAACTTCGATTTTCTGCATCTGGTCTTGTTCTTCCATTTATACCATTGCATTGAAGATACCGCTCACTCTATCATCATCATACCATCTTTCAATATCATTATTGCACAATGTACTTGTATATAGTCAAAATCAAACGAGCATAGACATCTTATACATCTAACACCTGTTGTGTGCCATGAATTCATTCACAACACATCTGAGTGACACGAACTTTTCGACAATACACCATAAAATGAATACTTATATTGGAGCTACAACAACTTGTGAAGATAAATAAATCTCGTCACTTTACACGTACAAACCAATACAAGCCAACCGGACGTAAAACTTTCTAGATAACTTGAACTCTTCACGTTTACACGATACTGTGAACGGTAACCAGTCAGGTTCAAAGTTTGGTCGAAACATTGTTTACCTGCTTACGCCTCCCATCAGCATCCCACAGTGGTACCTCAGCCGATCCAGTGTAAAGAGGCAGAGACTCTACGAAAGTATCCCATTTCTCCTCCGTAACGATAGGTGCCAAGACGTACTCCTCCACGTTCATATCACGGACCAAGTCTCCCAATCGAGGCAACATAGCGTCCATTGCCTTCGATTCCAATTCGATTATACCTCTCCTTGATAACTGAAGATTTTCAACGTACCAAGCGGCATCAAGTTTGATGACACTGGCTGCGTAGAGGTCGAGAATGAACCATGGCAACTTGTCAGCGACTGCGGCTTCGTAAGCCATTCTATGGCCTATTGCTTGGATGAGAGGAAGACATTGGGGAATAATGAGTTTGTTGACTTCTTCGCTACGATGGTTCGCAATAGTCTTTAACAGATTGCGATTCTCGGTGAAAAGGCCAGCTTCATGTCGAGCAAGATAGCTGGAAGGATCATTCGCAGATGGGAGAGAGTATCTTCCCTGAAGAAGTTCCGTAGCGAGTCCTGTGAGAATAAAATGTTCATTTTCTGGCGAGAATGAAATAACTGAATATGGAGAACTCACGGATAGAAAGTGCGAGTACATCTCCTTCAGCGATGGAAATACCTTTCATTGCTCCCTATTTGAAAACGCAATGTAAGACTCGAATCTGCAGTCAATTCAGTATAATACTCACATAGATAACATTGATCTGGTTGTGCTCGAATAGTCCTTGCGCTCCGCATCGGTCTCCAACTTGTTGGGCAGCAGTAAGACAATGAGTAGTCATCACTGCTTTCATAGTAGATGCAATCCCATGTCTAACACGAGCATCCAGCTTCGTATCTGTCATATAATCCGCGCCCCACTTTGCCAAAGACTTAATGACATAGACTTGTGCCACAGTGGTCAAGATTGGGATTTGTTGGGTTCGGAATTGTAAGATCGGTTTCTGGTTTCCTTCCGGACCTACAACGCGACGCATGCTATATCTAGCACCAATAAAAGCGACAACTTGCATGAAGGGGATAGAGAGACAAGCCAATGCCATAGATCCGATTGCAACTCGCCAAGTATTTTTGGCCATGAGGTCTCGAGGAGACTTGGGTTTCTCCAAAGACCCAAGGAGAGAATTGGGAGCAAGGCGAACATTGTTAAAAGTTGCAACACTATGATTGACTGGATGCGTGCCTCCACGTTGTGGAAGTAACCTGTGACAATAGTAACGGTGGTTGACTAAGTTTTATCAATCATGATATTGAATAAGGGTATAATACTTGCCTTGCAGTAACACCTTGACACATTTCTCTGCCATCATTGAGGGGGACCACGAATGGGCGAATTCCGCGATCCTCTTGATCAACGATTAGACGGGCAAGCACAATTCCGATGGCAGGTTTACCAACAGGAATTGCAGGTGGCATGAATCTAGTATGCACGACCGGATATATAACTTGTTGTTCAAACACTTATTTTTTAACACAGGGCGAGAAGACTTACTTGGCGGCCCTGCGAGTTGGAGTGTTGAGAATAAATTCACCGTTCGGAAGACGCGTAGCAGTCGTCTCAATATTGCTCATGTCAATCCCATGTCCTACCTCAGTAAGAAGGAATTGGCCACTAGGAACAATGTATTGATAAGTCGACTAAGCAATGTCATTGATGTAAATGAAGAACGGAAGCTTACAGTTTCCTCCACTGTAATAAGTCGTCAATGAGTGGCAAGAGATCCGGTCTATCCTTCGCAAACGTAGAGATCGTTCCTGCGGCCAAGTTATACTGGATAACGATGATAGTGAAGGCACTAGCATCTACAGCGACCATGGGATCCTGGTGCAACTGCCAGAACTTGGGAGAAAGGGTCACAATATCATGAAGTGTCAAGCCTAGGATTGGATGAGGCGTTAGAATAAAGGAAGAGGGTTCACAGAAAGTGAGATATACCATAGGTTAGAGCGGCCGCTTCAGCCCTTTGGTAAGACTGCAAGGCGCGTTCTCCGTCCGAAGAAAAGTAAGTCTGCAATGTAACTGGATGTGAGGCCAGCACGGGAAGGGTAGCATGCAGCTCTCGACAAGACATTGTGCAAAGAGTATGCTCTGGAAATAAGAATGTAATGCAGAACGTTGAAGTTGTTGTAGCTTGAAAAATCCTGGTCTTTATATATGTTCATGTCAATGGCTTTCAGAACCATATTCTTTCTGTATGAAGGAAGAAATACGAGATGAGAACATATTGGATTGGACATGATCTGTTGGGACCAAAATTACCTACCCTATCTCTGTGCCTGCCGTAAGGTTGCCATACCACAAAGTAGACTTTGAAGACATAGAGAACAGAATGCCAATCGGTGTCCCAACAGTGCTTGGGAATAAAGTTGGATTGTCGAAAGAAAGATTTTTGAGACGTCCATGATTGTTTCCACAGGTGATCAAGAGAATGTCCGGTCGGTTAGTATGACTAGGGGGGGTTGAAATGAACAAAAACACTGACTTACATCAAGCACATGCTTAATGATACACTTGTAGTGTCTTAATTTTTGGAGAAGGAGACCTTTCCGGCGGTTTTACGAAAGTCAAAGTGGAGTTTTTGGGCCGGTGAATGTCCACAACAGAGAGTACGAATACCCCCACCGATAGCATGTCCGGCATGTTCGGGTTCTGAGCGATGTTAGGTTTTAATTATCGCTGAAGCCTCAACTAAACTCATTTAAATCCGCTGTTAAGACATTGATTCCTTGAATATTGTGATATTGCTGGGTCAGTCGATATCCATAATCCTTGCCGAAATACGATCACTCACAACCTCAATAGAATGTCCAAGATCACTGTTCAGTTGACATGATGGAAATTGATGTGATATTATCATTGATAGAGGACGGAAAGGGATGCAACCATTTCCGTGTAGAATGCATAGACAATGATTCTTCTGAACCAGGGAAGCTTCTGTAGGTTCTATGTGGTGTTGTACATGGATGAAGGAAAACCCAGCTCTTCGTAGACCACTTTCACGTGAATGACGTCTATAACCGAGCATTGACATGATAGCGATGGTGTTCGCCATCGCAGACGTCGGTGTCCCATAAATTCACCCTCCCCGAGCCCGCGACCACAGGTAACGATTCTATAAACGCATCCCACTTCTCGTCAGATACAATGGGGGCAGATACGTACGGTTCCATTCCCATGTCATCTACCAGCCTTTCGACATGAGGCAGCATCTCATCAAGGGCTTTGCTCTCCATCTCGAATATGTCTTGTCGAGATATATTCGCATGCTCCACGTACCAAGCAGGGTCGAGTTTAATGATACTTGCGACGTATAGATCAATGATGTAAGAAGGTAGTTTATCGGCTACTGCAGCTTCATAGGCCATCCGATGCCCGATTGCTTCCACAAGTGGAAGACACTGTGGGATGATGAACTTGTTCACTTGCTCACTTCTGTGCCCTGGAGATGACTTCAGGATAGCTCGGTATTCAGATAAAAGGCCGGCTTCATGTCGTGCGAGTATACTGGTGTGGTTCAAGGGTGTTGGGACATTATACCGTCCCTGCAGAAGTTCCGTAGCGAGGCCTATCGTGGAGAAAGAGTATATAAAATGCCGACAATCTACGACGATGATACTCACGAATAGATAGTGCTAGTACCTCCCCTTCTGCGATGGCCACGCCCCTCATTGTTCCCTATAACGTTTGAAAGAAAATAGTGAGTTAGTGACTATTCGACTTCAACATCAGCCAGGCATGTTCCTTACAAACAGTACATTCATTTGGTTATGCTCATAGAGGCCTTGTGCCCCACAACGATCAGAAATGAGTCTGGCCGAAGAAAAACAGAGCTGCGTCATGACAGCCTTCAAGATCGTTGCAATACCGTGACGAATGCGAATGTCCAAGTCAGTGTCACGGAAGATGTTGGTGGACAACTGAGCGTAGGATTGCAGAACATAAACTTGTGAAATGGCTGTAAGCACTGGGATCTGCTGGGTACGGAACTGAATAATAGGCCGCGTGTTCCCCGGTGGACCAACTCTACGTCGAAGACTGAACTTAGCCCCAATCGTGGCACAGCATTTCATGAAGGGGACGGCCAAGCAAGCTACTGCTATCGTTCCAATAGCTACTCTCCATGTTATATCCAGCATGTTGTCCTTTGCAGACCTGGGTTTATCCAGAGACCCCAACAGCGCGCTAGCTGGTAATCGCACTTGATTAAAAGCAGTAAATCCGTGATTGACAGGATGTACATCCCCTCGGTTAGGGAGTAACCTAATGTTATTATTGCGTTAGTGTATCAATGCAGTGACCGAGTTGTAATGGAGAACATACTGTGCAGTGACGCCAGTGCACATTTGACGACCGTCGTTTATCGGTACGATGAATGGACGAATACCGCGGTCCTCATTGTTCACAGTCAACTTGGCAAAGACGATGCCTATTGTGGGTTTCCCTGCTGGGATCGTGGGCGGCATATGTCTAGTCTGCATGAGAACGAGTATTGCACGGCATTATAAGAAAACTTACTTGTGAGACTGAGGAGTAGGAGAGTGTAGGATGAATTCTCCAGAGGGCAAACAGGTCGCAGTTGTCTCAAGGTTGCTCATATCAACGCCATGACCTACTTCGGTTATGAAATATTGACCACTGTTGCAAGCCTTTAGCTGGTGCGAATGCTAGCGACTTCGGTCGAGACTCACTGTTTCCGCCATTGTAGCAGATCATCCACTAATGGAACCAGTTCTGGGCGGTTTATTGCATACCGGGCAATGGTACCAGCACATAGATTATATTGGATTGTCACCAGTGCGATGATGGCAGTATCTAATACTGCAACTGGGTCAAGGTGAAGTTCAAAGAACTTCGGGGATAGGTGAAGCACATCGTTCATGGTGATTTCTGTAAAAAAGAATAGTGAAAAATCTATGCCAACATTGATGATGAAACAACATACGGTAGGTAAGGGAAGACAGCTCTGCTTTCTTGTAGGCCACAGCCGCACGTTCTGCAGTCGGAAGAGTATATGATGGAATTGTGAATGGACCATTGTTGAGTACAGCAAGACTTTTCGGGAGCGACATTGATGCCATTCTGTAGGAGAAATGCGATATGAATGACTTATAGGTAGGCACTGAAAACAAGCATGCTAGCAAACCGGGGTTTATATAAGTGATTCAGAAGCACCATTGAACCCGATGCGCTCGTTGCCGCATTGCCTTCTTAACATATTTCTGCGATTTATCTCATCAGAAACCTTCATGGAACAGCAAATGTCAATGGCGATTCATACAAATCTATAGAGTTAGTGAACATACCCCGTTCAGTACAAGAAGTTGTACCCTATTAATGCGTACTGGGCGAAGTGGCTACTAAGTTAGCGCAGAGCTAGTAAGAAGATCAGCAAGCTTTTGACATCTTCTTAAGTATTGTGAAATTTGCAGATGTTCTTGGACCGGGTGATCGCTAGCACTTCAATTGTATGTTGGCTTGACGGTCACAGTGGGCATTGGAATCTCGAATCTGGATTGAGCGGTAGAAACCTATGCAAGAAGCGAGATTTGAGGATCGCCGGATGCAAACAGTAAACAAGGAGCAGCAAGGAAGAATCCGTCGTTGTCTCGGTCGCTCGTGAGACCATGCTGATTAGACAATTTTTGGACACTAAAGAGACTGCATTATGAGTACAGGATATCAACGGGAAAAGAAGGAAATTCAAACATTATATAAATCTCCACGTCTTGATCTCCAGCCTGTGAGTGAATTTTGACGACACGTAATGATTCAGAGCCCAGTTTGACTACTCAGAGCAACGAAGGATCTTGATGGGGTTAGCGTATCGACGAAGAATAAGGAGAACATTACAGAAGGATGATAGAGACAGCACACATGCCACAAGAATAAACTTGTTCATAACGCATGGATATCGAACATTCTAGGGTTACACATGGAGTCCCGCAAGGCAAATCAGACCATGCACAAATCATACTAGTCACAGGCTCTCAGCCAAAATGCACCGCAGTAGTTATGAACCTCAGTTTATTGAGGACAAGCAGCAGTCACGACCTGTTGAGGTCATATCATCTACGGTGCTCTTAAACACCACTAGAGATCATGAAGGGACGAGGCGGCGCTGCATAGCGGAGTGACATTTCGTCGAGACGCAGGGCAAAATTTGCAGAGTAGGGCTACCGGATGAAGCCGCTATACCGCAGGGTTAGGAGTGTGGTGTTTCGTTGAATGCTAGCCAATGTATCGAATTTTGATTGCCCCTCCCCGGTTGCGAGTTTCTAGAGCTGTATACTCAAAATGAGCGAAGAAGGTGACAATATTGCAATTCTTATTCACCTTTCAGCTCTTCGATCTCTTCTCGTTGCTCATAATTCAACACTAGTCGCTTCAAATGTTGCTGCTCTACTTTATCTTGCAACTGAGCTGTTCTCGTTTGAACAGCGAGTGCGGACTCCGCAGGGATAGCCAGTTGGCGAGTCTGGTTGAAACAAGTCAGACGAATATATCAAGGGAAACTATAAATCCACCTACTTGCTGTTTATTCCCTTTCTTGGTGAAAACGGTAAAATTCATGACTCCACTCTGACTCGAAGCGCCGTCTACGCCTTGTTCTTCCTCGTCGTTTTCTTCAGTTCGTTTCTTTCTCATTCCCGGCGGCGGCACAGTGGTCTCCCAAAGCGCAAGTGCGGTCTTTTTGTCGACTTTTCTTGACTCTGTCGAACTTTCCGTGACCATCTTCGCAAGCTCCTTTGCAAACTCGGCATCGTCTTCTTCCGACGGTCCCACGACCTCCTGCGCATTTTTGAGCAGAACGGCCTCAGGAGACGGTGCCCTCTCATCAATCTGCAGACAAAAAGAATGAGCGACAAGAATAATAGACGTCACGGGAGATGAACTTACGGGAGAGTCCAGTCCTGCTTGCTCAGCTTCTTCTTCCTCGTTGTCTCCCCTCCTCTCACCCTCTTCATCATCTCCGCTATCCTCTCCACTGTCTTCTGCTTCTGTGGCTGCAACTAAAGGGCTTTCGTTAGAAAGATGTAAAACCCATCAAGTCAGCACTTACGACCAGCATTTTGGAACGCAGCAGAAAAAATATCATCGACGGCATTGGCGGCTTCGTCGAAGGTCTTATACATGACCATCTTCGGTCGTACTGCCTCAATGGAGTCTGTCAACATAAAGTCCACATCCATGGGGAGTGGAGCTTTGCAGTGTACATACATCTGCCGCGAAAATGTATCATTGAATCAATAGTAGGGTCTGAAGGCAAACACCGACATACCTGGAAGAATGTTAAGAAGTTGTCGAGTTTCTTGACGTGGGAACCTCGATCGAAACACATCCCACAAGTATCAAGCAGAACGCAGACAAGTCGTACACGGAAGAAGTCGTCTGGCATATCTATAGGACACGGCTGACCGGGAAGTGGCCTTCCCTCCGCTGAAAACGGATGTTAACGTGGGATATAGCCGAGATAGAATAGGATGACACTCACGGTATCCGAAAGTCACTAATGTCCAAAGCGTGTCGAAAACGATACCAGAAGAAACCAAACGGTAGATGTATAACTCTCCAAGGTATTTGATGGTGGCAACTCGTCTTTGATTCATGCTGTAGATGTTTTGCTCAAGACCACGGCGAATATCTTCCAAGACTTGATCAACCACAGAAATAGAGAACGCAGGGTGATATCGTTGAAGGTCATATGTCAGCATGGCCAGCAGAGCAACACTTCCGTACTTGATCTTCCACGGTTTCGTGAAAACCTTGTGGAGTGTCTTGTGAACAACCTCGTCGTTCCAATCCAGCTTGCGGAGGAGTCGGAGGACTTTATCAATAGTCTTCTTAGACAGAACATCATAGATGAGATGTCGAATGAACAATTCCATTGGAGTGCGTTCCTTCTCTTGTTTGGCAGTGCGTTCAGGGGGGTTACACTAAGAAGCATTCTTAGCACAATGCGTGCATGTGAGATTTTCGGCATGCTTACCTGATAGTATGCATTCTCGAGAAGAAGGAGTTGACGTTGATCTAAGTGACGCACGCTTTGTTTGCGTCTCATCAACTCAACCTGACGAAGGTGGAATCAATAAGTTGATCTCATCCAAAAAAGGAAGGCTCACCATTTTCCCGAAAGGTTGCTTTGTCTCTTCACTTCTCAGCAGGAACCTTCCACATCCTTCGAGTAACAATGCCATATTCTCCACATTAGTACCCGAGAAATCATCCAGACATACTTTGAACATGTGCAGGATGACATGTGGCGGGACGACGCCAAATTTAGTCAAGTTCGAGATAAACGTGAGGTTCTATAGAATAGCACGTCAGTCAACGGATAGTCATAGAAAGTAGATAGCAAGACCTTGAGTCGATTTTCCGAAAGCTCTTTCACCACGTTTTTCTTCCGTTGCAAAAACTTGAATTCATCTTCAAGCTAAGGAGATGGTCAGTGATAAGACCGACTATTGTCTCATTGAACTTACAACTCCAACAAGCTCAGCCCCGATGTCGGGCATATATTTGTTGAGTGTTGCAATCAGTCTAGAGTAGTGAGGTAGAAGGTCTGTTCTGCTCTTCGGGGTTTGACTCATGAACTGAACGAGGAGTTAGTTGGCATTAATCTCTTGTATTGATCGGACTAACCTTGACAAGCCGTTTCCGAGCTGCCTTGGAGTTCAAAAATGCGAAATCGACAGCCGCTTGGTCGATCAATGTTCTGTTGGTCGCATCAGGAAGGCGAGCAAGTAATGCAGTGAGAAGCTGGGAAGGCCCTTGAGGAGCAAGTTGAGGAGTAGATGGTGGCGACGTTTTCGGTGTATTCGCTGTTGGAGTTGGGGCACTGAGACGCAATTAGTCTAATAAACAATAGGTAGTTGTGTTACTCACTCGTCATCCTCTTCCGCTTCGTGGATTTCAGTGGGTTTGATGTCACCATTCGCAACTTCACTATTCTCATCCAATGCTAAACCAGCCAATTCTTCTTCAACTTTCCGAACCTCTTCCTCAACCCGCTCTTTATCTCTCTTTTCCTTCTCAACAGCTTCTTCAGACTCTTCGTCTTCGATACCTAGTACTCCCTTAGGGACGTAATCTTTGAGGTCGGGTATATCCTCAAAGAATCTGCGTTCTTCTTCATCTTCCCATTTTCCGCCGCGTATGTCGTCAATATCTGATTCGCCGTCAATGATATTGCCAGTGTTTGAACCGATTTGAATAGATTCCGATTTTTGAGCTGCGGTTTGGAGAGAAGGCATAGGAAGATAAAGCAGTTCAGATAACCTATTGATTTTATCAAACGTGAACCGGGGTGGCAGTAAGAAAAAATGATCGTAAGCTTACGCCTGACAACTGGAGAGCAATTTCTCGTAGCTCTTTGTCATCTTCTCATAAGCTTGTTGGCGATCCTCAAAAATCTCTCCAGACCGGATGTAAGCTTCATGATTCCTCCTATCCTGATCTTGGAGTTTCTGGTCAACATGAATTAGTACATCCATGTCGAACTCGCAACGATGTGGAACCTACGTTATGCTCTTTCACCAGTTTCTTGGACACACTGTCAAAGTAACCTTCACACATCTTCTTGAATCGATCTCTAATGTCCTTTTCTACCAGCTCGTCCTCTTCTTTTGCTAAAGGAGGGAATGAGCCGTCCGCCTCCTTCGAGCTAGTTTCTTCAGATAAGGTTCCTGGTTCCGCATTGGCAGAGATCTGCTTAGAGGCAGAAGGTGGAGTAATACCTAGGAAAGGCAGGGAAAATGATTTGAGGAATGTAGAAAAAAGTGGCAAGGATGATAGTGTGGAATCATTTGAGAGCTGTAGGAGATGTGTGAGATACGATGGCAATTGTTCTTTGAAAGCGCATATACTCACTAGTTCTCGGACAACCTTCATGACCCACTCCCCTCCACTTCGAGTCGGAGCATCCCTGATGATACCAACAAGAGCAAGTTCTGAGCATACTCTGAGAATAGGCCTCTGTCTTGCGATACGAGTTGAATCTTCCTTCTCTCGTTGTTCAGTTGATAGAGAGGCTAAGGTTGATTTCGATGGTGGTGCCAAAGCTGTCAGGAGAGCAGGAACCAATCCTGTGGTGAACGTGTTCGGAAAACGTCGATGCAAAGCAGAAATAATCTGTGTACAGCAAAGGTGAATACTGAACCTTTATTGTAGTATGCACGTTTACGCACCTCCACTGCACTCCAAACATCTTTTTCACTCTTACATCTTACAATCCCTTCCACTACCGCACCCGATATTTCATCGACATACTTTTCAAGAGAAAGGGATTCGATGTCCTTCAAAATCTGATCACGGTTCTCTACGCCGAGAGACTGGCGTATTCTCTTGATAAGTGCAGTATGTTTCTTCAGACTTGAATCCAAAGACTTCGCAATGTCTGAATGTGAGTATTGAAAACCGCACTCGTCTCAGCTTTCCAAATGTTTTCTTTCTCTCAATCAATTAATTAATGCAACTTGCCCTTTCCTGCCTCGTTTACGTTAAGCTCTTTAAGTTGTAGTCGCTTCTGTTTCTTGATTTGCTCGTCATCCATTCGGGTCGCTGCTGGTGAGGATGACACCTCCATGTTCTCTCAGCGAAGTAGCTATCGCCAATGTGATATAATTGAGATTGAAGAAAATACGGAAGGAGAAGATGATGACTGGAAGTAGCAGAAAAGATTCGAGTTTATTTCTCTGCTCAAATCGAGTCTGCCGCGGGGCCGTTGCAGATTTCCATTTGCAGAGTAACAGACGCTTGCGGTCACTCGAGCGCTCACGATCAATTTCTGAAAGGCACACAAAGATTTTGAATAGGATGTTTAAGGTGGTTTGATTTTGACTATATACAAGTACATTGTGCAATAATGATATTGAAAGATGGTATGATGATGATAGAGTGAGCGGTATCTTCAATGCAATGGTATAAATGGAAGAACAAGACCAGATGCAGAAAATCGAAGTTAATAAAGATAGGTTAAAACGAGAGTGCAGAGAGTCCGAGAACTCAGAATAGAAGGTTTTTGTGAAGAATGAGGGTGACGAGCAGCCAGTGAAGGTGCTTAGAGGGAAATAGGTGATGGGTTGCCAGAAGGCGGTGAAGGGAAGACATAGAGAAGGCTGAGTGCGTTCTTCACATCCTTCGTGCGATACGGTGCAGGTGACATCGGATACTTTCTCGATGGGACGATAGAAACATCGTTATCAGGTGTCGCTGGAAGAGAGGGAGACGAAGATGAAGAGGAGTAGTAGTCGTCGGATTCTGAGTCAGAGTCAGAGCCTGAACAATCGTCACTAGAGTCGTCGCTGAAGCGAGACACTGATGGAGAGCGAGAGCGCGATTCAACGTGGGTGGGTGCAGATGCATTGTATCGGTGGGGATGGATAATGCGCATGAGGGATTCATGGTGTGCGAGGATGTCGTCCTCAGTAAAGCTGAGAGAATAGTCAAGGACGTCGAGGAACTCCCGTTCGACCCGTCCGACATCTCCAGTTCCGAAGCAACCAGTGCAGATAGACCAGTGGTAGTTCTTCAGTGTTGCATCGTTGACATACTGTAAATCAGATATATTGTCAGCTTATGTGTGAATTGAGGTCGGTAAACGAATCACAAACCTTGTAAGCAGCCATGATTGCACCGAGGAAAACTCGCTCGTTAGCCCATTGCTCCGTCGAGATGTGGAGAAAGTGCTTTGCGCGCTCGATGTACACGAGCGTAACGAGGAGGACAGAGACCTTGATATCGGCCTTGTAGATGATGCGGGACATGAAGTCAATCAATCGACTTCGTCCGTTGTCCCGAGATGAAGAGCGGCCTCGAGAAGAGGGTGCAGGGTGACCCAGTGCAGTCTGAACAGTGTCGATGACACAGTCTGCAACATAATCTGGAAAAGTCTAAAAGTTAGTTTTGAGATTGAATTTGCACATGAAATGTGACGTACCAATGATATTGCGAGTGATCTTCGATTCAAGCAGCTCGAGAAGAGCTGGTGAGTGTTGAGAGCGATCGACCAAACTAGCCGGATGGATAGGAGACGCTTTGGGTTTGGTGGAGAACATTGTGTTTGAGTTGTGTATCGAAGTGGACTCGAGTGGATGTTCTGAGACGAGGAGTTGCTAACCGGTGGGAAGCAGTGAAGAGACAGTCTCCGCAACGTCCAAGAGTTATATAGGATTCCATGGACAATACGAATGCCATCTGGATGCGTAGTTTGCTCATCTAGAGTCTGCTTCAAAGCATTCGAGCTGGATGCTTGAAATGGGCCAGATCGCGGTAGGATACATCGGAGAGATTCAAGCAAGTACTGAATTTGTAGTGATTAGCTCGCAGCCAATGAAAGGGTCGGGGTAAAATGGACTCCAGACCATAGTGGTCGGTCTGATGGGAGATTTAGTCTGATTGAGCCCATGTTTATCGGTCTAGTCTTGTGTGACAGAGTCAATAGTTGAGCATACAAAGTTGATTATACTGACTCACCATTGCTTATTTTTGTTCTAATACCCATTACAACCAATGTGACAATCGTTATCCCGTTTGTCACGTTGAATGGTCTAGAGTCTTTTGAATCTGTACTAGATCTCACTGAACACCCTGTCGGCGAGATTGTAGTTGAACTGGACTTTGAATAGCTCGCACTTACCAAATCTCTATCTGGGTCCGGCAAACGTACCCAGAACTTGGCTTTTGGACGTCATAGGAATGATAGACTTGCTGATTGAGTATTCCAGGTCGATTAATTCATTATCGTGCCACACGGTGGCCAAGAGATGTGTTTGTGCTGTTGGCACCGTTACACGAGAGGGTGAAATTGAATGGGAGCCAACTTATCGCGGGAGTGTGGTGGCACAATCGAGGAGTGGAGCTCTGCGGCCCATATCCGTGGACACACAAGAGTCCACAAATTTGCTGATTGTAATACTGACTCCACATGCTGCCATGTTCCTTCGCTGCATCTTTTATTGAAAAATTGAATAGCATCAACCAGCCCTCTCATTTATTCTCTTTATTCACATTCCACCGCCGACGGGTACTATTCATTGCGTAGAGTCTCTTTAAATGAAATACCTACGTGCACTCTGAACACAGTCGCCTTCAAACAGGAAACAAAAAGGTATAATCCGCAACGAAAAACATATGCAGTTTAGATCGTCGCACTGTGGATATCTTCTCCTAGTGATTTCTCAAAATCAATCCCCATATTTTTCGTTCTCGTCAATCGAAATTGACGACCATTTTGATTTTCAGTCTAGACCCAGCGATCTATCTCACACAGCCAGACCCTCTACAACGGCTATCGAATCTCGATCATTTGGCAAAGCCAGACTGGACGGTCTATGACGACGAGCCAGAGTTTGGTATTTTACTAATTTTTAGAAAGTGACTGAGATGCAAAGCTCGAGATTGAATTGTCGGAGTCTCTGGCGCAACGTTTATATGGTCTCGTACCCAGACGGTCATTCACACCCCACCACCGCAATTGACCATCTGCGGTACTTGGTAGAGAGGACCCCCCTTGACCCTAAGCGAGGGTGATGTGATGCAAGCAACGGTCACATCGCGTGGCTGAAATCTGAGATTTAAGATTAACAAACCAAGATCGCGCGCGGCTATTCCGTTCACGATACGATGTACTCGTACTTCATCCCACTTTGTCCTCCTACCATACTCTCGATTTTATTTATTTATTTTTATCTTGGTCTATGTCGTCTCAAACTGCTTTTATATACTCTCGGGACCCTCGACATGAACGAGTATGCAAGCAATCATGTGAAAATCTCATGAAAGCCTGTCAGTCAAAACCAGGTTATGACTTCGCTCGTGTTAGGCAGAAAATGTCCCGGGAGTTCAAGTCTCGCACCGGAAAACAAGCCCGCGAATGGCAGCTGGATGTAGCTGAGTGTCTTTTGCTTGGCATAGACTCAGTGATGATTGCAGGCACTGGTGCAGGCAAAACTGTTCCCTATATGTTGCCGCACTTTGTTACTGAGTTTACAAAGAACAAAGTTATGTTCATTGTCCAACCATTGAAGAACCTTCAACATGATCAAGTGAGTTTTTTTTCGGCTTGTTTCTCTATTCAACAGACATTGTATATGAGGCACGAAGGTTTCGAAAAGCTGGAATCAAGGTCAAAGTAGTAAACGGCGAAACATGGTCTCCACAAGTGACGGCAGTGAGTACATTCCGAAAAATTGACATTTGACAATCAAAATAAACATATAATTTAAAGGATATCAAAGCAGCGAAGTACCAAGCTGTTTTCATTGGTCCAGAGATGCTGTTTCGACACGCAGGAGGTCAGGATCTATTGTCGACACTTGGTACGGCTGAACAGATCCTCGCTTTTGTAATTGACGAAGCACACTGTATATCACAGTGGGGTGGTGACTTTCGCCCAACGTATATGCAATTGATGGAGCTTCGTGCTTATATCTCACGCACAACTGCGGTGCTTGCTTGTTCTGCGACGCTGTGTCCTGATGCTCTACGACAAGTCGAGGAGACTCTACTTATTAAACCTGCAGATTCCTTTTATCTCAACCTTGGTAATGACCGACCCAATATCAAGACTGTCGTGAAAGTTATCAACAGTTCACAAGACTTTGCAGCTTTAGATGACATTCTTGAGTTATCTCAGATGTCAGACGAGGAATATGAGATTCCAAAGACAGTCATCTTTGCCAACCAAAGGTGGCTGGTGCAAGATATCTGGAAGTATATTTATGCAAAGGTACCAGAAGGACGGAGGGGCTCTATTGGGTATCTCCATAGCATGCGAAGTAGCTGAGGAAAGCGAAAAGTTGTTAGAGACTTCAATGAAGGAAGGGTACGGATACTAGTCGTGACCGAGTCCTTTGGCATGGTAAGATTCTATCATTATACTGGATGCATTCATCTATTAACTTTGTTCTAGGGTGCAGATATACCCGACATTATTCGTGTCATCCAGTTCGGTCTTCCATCATCCCTCACGATTTGGAACCAACGTGCAGGTTGAGCAGGCCGGTCTCCTGATCTTCAAGCAACTGCTTACCTTCTAGTTGAGAAAGCAGCTTTCCAGCTCCAAAAGAAACGGCAGGCTGTGTCAAAGTGGGGATCAAGAGTAAAGATTCCACCGAAACCACCTGATACTATGCTTGACAATGAGAATTCCCTGCTTGATGGTCCCCAGAATGATGAACAGGAATTCAAGAAGAAGGTTGACTCAACAATGCGAATGTTTTTGGACAATGAAGGTTGCCGGCGTGATACCTATGATGAATACTTCGATAATCCATTACGAGGTTACGGTAAGTGGTATATCATTTCCTAATGAGTAACGTTCTGATTTTCCATTTAACAAGTTATTCACAGGACCAACTGTTGTGACAGATGTGCCGAGGACTTCCTTCGCATTCAGTGTGAGAGAGACGAGGCCGAACAGATTCTCAACAATGCAGGTAGCATCTTTGATAGTGACGACGACCTCCCTCAAACAATCAGCCAACTGCAACCCCTTTCTCCACCTTCGTCATCTCATTGCAAACGAATACAACCCTTATCCCTATCATCATTACCTATCACCGAACGAAAACGAAAGCGACGTTGAATGAATACAGAATAGCCAGTGGTCTTAACAAGACCTAAGGTGCACACAGCATCCTATCTCGGTTCTGCACAAAGAGCTCTCGAAGAGTGGCGATTGGAGTTGGGGCGAGGAAGGTATTCCAAGCTACCGGTCATGGTTTTCGCTCTGATCCCTGATAACGTTATTGGGATTCTTGTGTACGATGTGCTCAATACAGTCGATGAGGTGGTGGATAGGTTTTCGGGAACAACACAGTGGCCATTGGTTCATACTCATGCTGCCGAGGTTGTAAAGATTCTTGAGGAAGTTGATCGAAAGCGATATGAAGAAAGGCAGATTCTACATCCTACATCAGTCTCAGTGGGAAAAGAAAATGGAATGAATACCACGGTAAGTAAAGTCGTACATGTCTGTGTATTTGCTACCAACTTATATCCTTGTTAGTTGTCAACAGATGCTGCGGCTGGTCCTACCGAGTATTCAATCTTACGTGCATCTCTCAAAAAGAATCTCCCCAACCATACCCCTCCTTTATCACTACCACCCCTTTGTAGTTTGATTGAGAGTATCGAAACATATGATACTCAAACTCCCGTCAAGCCACATACCGATACATTGTCATCGTACTTGCGATCCAACTTACCAACTCCCCCGGTAACTTCATCTCGTGTCTACTCTAACAGACCAACTGTGTCGCAGCATACCAGTACCATATCTCCAATCAATTTACCAGCAACTTACCAGATATTTTCAAGTCCTTCGTCGTCGATGTTGTCACATCACTTTCGCCAGACATCAATTCCTTCATCGTCGACATCATTACATCATTTTCACCAAAGATCATATATTTCTTCATTGTCTCTCACAATACAATCATTACCTGCTGGAGCCAAATCATTGTCTAATCCTTCTCAGTGGTGCTTCAGAAACATGTATACTAAAGATTCATAATTTTATACTACACATTAATCTGTATGACTTGTGTCTGAATGCTCGGAGTCTGATGACCAGTCTTCGGTAGTTGATCTAGGATAATATCGACGTTCCTTCCACTGTTGCATAACTTCCCATAGTTTTAGATAGCCTGCATCCATATAGTCAGTGGCTTTGTCACTACTCTCCAATATGCATCAATTTGGTATATATTTATGTAGATTGGCTTCCGATGAGGTGAATGTTTTTTGAAGTAAGTGTATTCCTTTGATATCGTGAGGAGTTGTATGTTTTTTGTATCTTGTGAATGTTTGGAATTCATGTTCAACATGTTCTGCAATAATTCGAATCAATGGAATAATGGGGTGAAGTTTCTTTAAATACTTCCAGTCGATTTTTGGACCTTTAGAGGGATGAGTAACCTAATAATAATACTCTCATTTGATATCGTTTTATAATATTATCTTCGGTAACATACCTTGATATCCTTGATCCCCTCCTCCATTATTCTGTCAGCTTCAATGAATTCATCTGGCTTTCCTGATGTATTCATGAGCCAGCAATGCTCTCGTACAAAATTTCTATATATAAAATTATTAGTATCATTTCAGTGTAATTTGACAAGATCACATACGCCAAATCCTCTGGCCATTCCTTTGCTAAACCCTGCATCAGTTCTAAAATCTCCCCTGTATAATGTGAATTACGTCCGCCAATAAATCGAAGTAATGCAAAGGGTAACATGGCTTCCATCAAATCAACATCACCATGTTTCATTCCCCGTGTTAACACAAAGTAATGCAAAACATCACAGAGAAACATGATAACCTGAATGAGTTCTTGATCAGGCTGCATCTTCTGTTGTTCACCTACAAGTCCTTCTGTTGATGCAAACTGTCTGACAAGTTTTTTAGCAATTGCTTTTAGCTGACCTCCATTACAGCATCGTAAATCCTCCAACTTTGCCACCCCTCCAACATCTATCCATAGTGCATGTATATGAGCTTCCATCACCTGCCGTAAGGTACAAGGAAACTGTTCATGAAAAGATCCTTTAGTTGAGGAGTTGACAAGGTCCCACCGGTTAAGCAAGATGAAGGCTCTCCGAAGCCCATAACCCTTTTCAGAGTCCAAGTACTGCTTATGAAGACCATTCTCCCATGCCATACACATGTGCATCCATCCAAACACTGCAATCGACCCATCACCTCTATCAAAAGAATTTGAATCCTGACACCAAAAGTGAAAGATCCCTCGAATACGATTCATCGTAAGTTGGTCCCCTAACCAGCAGACAAATTTTTCAGTACTTAACTTTTGTCTTTCCTCCTTTGTGATATAGCCTAACTGATCAAGTATCAAGTGCATGACTCGAGCATTGTCTTCATAAGATCCTTCAGGAGTATCCATACTTCCAAGCATATATTGACGAGTTATATGTTCAGAGCCGCAAGGAAGTTTGTGAATCAGGGAAGGAGCTTTAAGATGTATACTCTTGGAGTCAAAGTATGCTTTGGAAGTGAACTCCTCACTATCCAACAGTATGTGAAGCACCTCGTGGACTATAAAGTCCTCAATACAAGAACTATTCTTGAGCAACTTGTTAAAAATGAAGGAAAAATCGATTGGATTCTTCATGCCAGAAATACGGAGTTGTTGAAGATCACAGTTCACCTGTGGTGAGAGAAGGGGTGCATCCTTTTTAATGTGAACAATTGATGCTGTTCTGAGATCTGACTGTGCTTGCTTATCGAGACATTGAGAGAAGACTTGAAATGGAAGATGGAGATTGTCATAGGAAACTACCCATGGATGAGTACGTATCATTGTCTACACATCTGTCATTGCAGACTTTGAGAGTTTATCCACTGCATTGGTGACCCACTTTGAGCTCATTGTAATTCCCATAGCATGAAGGGTATCAAAACCTTTGGCAGTGAGGCTATGAAACTTGAAATATATCAAGAGAAGTTTCTGTACATGATTGCACAATTGGGAACATGAGTATAGGAAGATAGATGTGACAATGGTGAGAATCTGTTACAATCTGTAAGTGAGCTTCATGATTGCAAAGAGAAATACTATAGAACAAACTGTTTTTGGATTTTTTTGTTTGTTTCTTCTTGCCTGATGTGAAGTAGTGGCAAGGTTTCGCAACAACTTCCACAACCACAGGGTGATAGTCTCAATTTGGCTTTGGAATTGGTTGAGGTGAAGGTCAATGAGGTATTGCTTATTCAAAGTTTCTGGTTGAGCATCCTTGATAGCTGACACAAGTTTGAAAAGCTCCTCGTTTAGCTCCTCCTCTGCACAGTCCCACACAAACTTTGAAAGAACTCCATATCCACCTTCTGGATGAGACTTATGGGAGTTCTTTGATGCTGGAGGCTACCACCAAACTTTCAATAGCTTCAAGAGAGTCTCGCTTTGAAGAAACTTCGTCCTTTGGTTTCGAAGTCTTGCATCTTGACTGACCTGAGTGTCTCCCCAGCTAAAAGCTTCAAGGAATGACCCAATCATTATTCCCTCACATTCAATTGCATCCATGATTCATTGAACTGAATCATATTGATCCCTTTGCCATGGCGTATGTGACATTGGTATCTCCTGGTCTTTATTGCCACTCTACGAGTTGTTGTCTTCTTCAAACCCCACATCTAGACTTGTAGAATCAATTTCTTCATTGCTGCTTCCAATATCCTCTTCAAAATCCTGCTCCTCATCACTGCTATCCTCTCTCATCATCTAATCAAGAAGATTCTGTACCGTGAACTCTTCACGAACCCTTGAATACTCTTCTTCTTCCCACTCTGCAGTATTGTCATCTTCATCATCCATATCAACATCTGAGTCTGAATGTTCTGAATTTTCAGTGCCTGTGTGATCCTCTTCCATGTCAAAGAGATTCCAATATGGACTTGTGGTATTGCAGCTGTCATTGTAGGTGTCCATGTAGAGATGAAGCTTTAAAACACTAAATTATATTGAAAGCATGAAGTATGAGTACATCGTATTGTGAATGGAATAGCTGCGCGCGATCTTAGTTTATTAATTTTAAATCTCAGATTTCAGCCATGCGATGTGACTGTTACTTGCATCACATCACCCTCGCTTAGGGTCAAGGGGGGTCTGCTCTACCAAGTACCCCAGATGGTCAATTGCAGTGGTGGGGTGCGGATGACCATCTGGGTACGAGACTACATTTATAAACTGAAATAAAATTTAAAATAAAATCAAGATATAAATATACGTACAGTATGTCTATCTGAGGTCTGAGTCTGAGCCGTAAATCATTTGAACTTGACTCATACATCTAAAGTGGGGCAAAGATGCATAGTCTAAACCAATAAATGTACACCATAGAAGAACATTATACAATGATCAATAAGGTCCCACAAATGTATTCATATAGAAGAGGTGGAACTCTTCTTTTTCTATAAAAATCTAAGATGATTAACTGTCATTCAAGCATCTAAGTGACAGCTAGAATTTCCTACCAGAAGGTCTATATACTATGTGCCATACAAAGTCCACAATGTACAACAGTTGCAAACATTTGAATCTCTTGAAAATGACACTCTTGAGCAAAGGATCAACCAAGTTTCAGAAAATTGTCACGGTGCTCATTCTTATGATACTATGAACAGATTGCATATCACATTGTGTGTTTGTCACAAAAACAGGAATCAGAATGGTACATATTTTTAAGTTGACAAATCAACAATAGTAATACATATGTAACTAGAGGTGAGATGGAAAGCTTAGAGATTGTAAACAGCAGTTCAAATGATGAGGAGTGAGGAAAATCATCAAATAAAGAATGGGAGAGTAAGTCCAGATATTCTAGTCCTAGGACTAGAAAGACCAGTAGTTAATGAGAAAAAAAGTCCAACAGATTCGACAATAGAAACAGAGATAAAAATGAGGAGAATGAACAAAGAAGGATTGATAATAACTGAATGAGAGAGAAAGATAATTTCCAAGTGAGATTTGATGAGATATAAATACTACAAAAAAAGTTTGTTCATGGAACTGATTCATTGGCAAAGCGTAGATTCATCATATTAGGGATAATGCATTTAAGTTGAGAAAAGTAGGTTGAGAAAAGATTCTCGGTCAAGTCTTAACGTCTGGCAAACATTCTACTTTTCGATGAAGGTTTATTAGAATATGCTGATGATGAAGAGGTATCTTTCATCGTGCCACTTGATGGTACACTCTTTTCACCCATACCACTGTTTGGAGATGTTGGAGAATTGGTACCAATACCTCTAGCCTATGGATCTTCAGATACTCCAGGAATTTCACCACTTCACATGAGGTGATGCCAGTGAACAACATCACCTTCCTTCAGTGCTTCAGAAGCAGTTTCTGGGGGATGATCTGAGGCAAGAGGAGTCAGAGGAAAAGAGAGGTGTGGTACAGGAGGCAAGAATGCTGGTTGACTTGACAGTCATGATTGAGTTTCATACTGGTTTATTGCTGCTGAAAGCTCGCCAGATGAGAAAGATTCCATACTACTTGAAAGTAATAATGCAGAGAAATTTGATGCTATCTGTGAACCGAATGGCAGACTATCGATAAATATGGTACTAGCGTCCTCGGATGAGGTCGAGGTTTGATGTAAAATGGAGGCTGGAGCTGACCGATGCTATAATAGGGGAGGAGTTCATGGAGAATGTTACACCGGAGAGGAAATAATGATTCCTCATTTCCCTTCAATGTAGCATCTTTCGCAGGTCATGATCTCACTTGAATAAAACACAAACTGGTGTCTGTTTGTTGACCTATTTGTCACTGTGATAAATAAAGTACAATGTTGACATGGAGTGACAATCATGTACCCAACGCTACTGCTGCACCTATGACAGCATAAAGTTTGTATTAAACATTCACATGTTTTAGCCACCGAGCGAGTACAATTGCCTTCTGAAGAATGGCTTGATTGGAGAAGGGTTATAGAAGGTGAGGGAGACACAGATGTTTGAGTACTTGACATACTCAGGCTCGCTTGAGAAGATGATGAATGAGTGGAACAATTTATCGGCATCACATCTGTAGAATATAAGGGAACATTTGGTTGAAGCAAGAGAACCACCTAGATATAATACAGATTAATACATTGTCTGAGGAATTTTTGATAAGGAAGAGAGTAAGAAAGTCCAGTCTATTGTTGTCCCAAAGGGGATAGCATGACATGACATAGTCATCAACCATCTGTGGTGGTGCACAAGGTTGTCAAGCTATATGGACAACAAATTCTGAAGATTACTTCCAAAATTATCTTCTTTAATGTTTTGATTTTGAATTCAAAATGGGTATCTCATCGTGGTAGAGTAACAATAGCTGGGTGCACAATGAATGATAAAATGATATTTTCACATACCTTCATCCCCCGATTTGTCAGGAAGGTGTTGCAGGACTTGCAATTGAGTATCCAGACTTTATGGGCCAGTGGAGGAGGCAGCGGGGGTAAAGGCAGAGGTGCTTGCATAATCTGAGAGGGATGAGACTGCCAGTGTGGGGGGTTGGACATGCTTGAAGGAGCACCTGCCTGTAGAGGATGAGGTCCCGATATACCGGAATATGAAAAGTAGCTGGTACTAGACCTGTGTGGAAGATGCATATACAAATGATGTGAGTGCAACATGGGTATCAGAGGGGCTAGATATACAGGATTTGAGTTGGAAGATGAGTAAGGATTGTTGCTGATGTGTAATATAGAAGGGGAGACTGTCATTTTATAGATAGCATTGTAATTCTGCAGTCTTTCATCGTGAATGTCACATTGAGGATGGTAGGAAGGCTGGGAGTGATGACAAGGAGGAAATGCCTGCATGGTTAGTTCAGAATGCATGGCGGAGGTGGCCAGAAGTTGGGCAGGCATTGAGTATGATGACGACAAGGACTGCGATGATGTAGAGCGAGAATGAAAACAATGCCCACTGGGACGATAGTGGAAAGGAAAGAAAGTGTTACTTAGAAGACGGTGCACATAAAATCTGTTGAACAGGACATGTCTGACAGGCTTAGCGATCAAATATTCCCAACATCTTATCAGATACACTTCCCAATCTGTCAATTTCTTTTTAAGAAAAGCAGGTGTAGAAGTTCAGCAACTCCGACCACAAAATCAGTGAGCATTGCCTGCGAGTCATTCAATGTATCAGCTTCACACAAGCATGTTCTATCAGTCCATAATTGCAATACACTCCCATTATTCAAAATGTCAGATCCAGGGTTTGATATTTTGTAGACAGCGGCAGACTTGCACTGGGATCTTTTGCACTTAGGATCCATTTGGAGTATCAGGGTGAATCAATGCTGTGTCATAAAAGACATTAGATGAGGTGAATTTTTTATGGATGCAATGATATTCAGATTACTTGCAAGAAAGTGACCATTTTCTCTTTCTGGCATATCACCAATAAGTCATCACTGAAAGACTCATCTGAAGCAACCTTGGGAATGAAAACATAAGCACCAGCAGAGGTTCTAGAGAGGAGTCACAAGTTCTGATATCACCTGAATCAATCCTGTTTGAGGAGCAATGTCAGATTTATAGACTTGAACATCAGAGACATTCAGATTTTTGTCCCTCGTATCTCTCGCATTCACATGTATCAAAATGACTTCAAGTTATCGAGATCAAAGTATGTTGGGTTCAATCGTATTCAATCTGAAACAGAGAGTGTAAGTATCAATTGTGGAGCACATCAGAGATGGAAGAAGGTCACCTTCATCAATCTTAATAGTAGTGCATCGAGAATATGGTACTATGACCAGCTCAGCGACATGCTGATATACATGCAGCAGTTGTTTGAAGTTTGAACAAAGTTAGACAGATATTAGAAGGTGTTGGGGCGAAAGATAAGTATTCAGATTGATGTTGATGATTAACAGCATTATAATGATTGCGGGATCTCCTGATGATACCTGATTGAATATCAGTATCAAATTCTAACTTTACATAGAAAATGAATAAATTGAACACAGATCATCAACAGGAATTTTGAGGCACTCACTAGGACCCATTAATCTACCAATGATGACAAATTCGGGAACTGAGACGTCGTGACTCCTCGATGAGCTGTTTCCGGTGGTTTTACACAATTCCTTGGTTTGGACACCGTTTTCGAACTAAAATCACCTCATATGAGGCGATTGTGAATGGTCGAGTTGAAAGTGAGGGCGTTCAAGATAACAATAGCGCCACATACCGTTTTTGGAAGGGGCTAGGCTCTTGGAAGGCTGAGTCAGTGAAGCTATGTAAGCCGGCAATGTCCGCATGTTGATAAGGCCACAGTAAACGGGCCACCGCCTCTTTCTCTCCAACTACCACCATCCCATTACACCCCATTGTTTCTTACTCGTTGATTCTACATCGTGAGTACTATTCAGTTGCAAAAGCTGAACCAAGGTTTGACACCGAACGATCGCAGATTATGCAGATCTTTGTGAAGACCTTGACTGGCAAGACCATTACTCTTGAGGTTGAGTCCTCAGATACCATCGACAACGTGAAGGCTAAGATCCAGGATAAGGAGGGGTAAGCACAATGCATCAACTGATTTCTTGTTGGTATTGATAGACTTTCATCCAGAATTCCACCTGATCAACAACGTCTCATCTTCGCTGGAAAGCAGCTTGAAGACGGTCGCACTCTATCTGATTACAATATTCAGAAGGAGAGCACCCTCCATCTTGTCCTTCGTCTTCGTGGTGGTATGCAGATCTTCGTCAAGACCCTTACGGGTAAGACTATCACTCTCGAAGTCGAGTCCTCCGACACTATCGACAATGTCAAGGCCAAGATCCAGGACAAGGAGGGTATTCCTCCTGACCAACAACGTTTGATCTTCGCTGGTAAACAGTTGGAGGATGGTCGCACTCTTTCCGACTACAACATTCAGAAGGAATCAACTCTCCATCTCGGTAAGCAGATTCTATTATCTCATAGATAACTGAGTCTAATGTCTCCACAGTCCTCCGTCTTCGTGGTGGTATGCAGATCTTCGTTAAGACCTTGACCGGAAAGACCATCACTCTTGAGGTCGAATCTTCTGACACCATTGACAACGTCAAGGCCAAGATTCAAGATAAGGAGGGTATCCCACCTGACCAACAACGTCTCATCTTTGCTGGAAAGCAACTTGAGGATGGACGTACCCTTTCCGATTACAACATTCAGAAAGAGTCTACCCTTCATCTTGTCCTCCGTCTCCGTGGTGGTATGCAAATCTTTGTCAAGACCTTGACGGGTAAGACAATTACCCTCGAGGTGGAGTCTTCGGACACCATTGATAACGTCAAGGCAAAGATCCAAGACAAGGAAGGCATCCCTCCTGACCAACAACGACTTATCTTCGCTGGGAAGCAACTCGAAGACGGTCGCACCCTTTCCGATTACAACATCCAGAAGGAGAGCACTCTGCATCTCGTCCTTCGTCTCCGTGGTGGTATGCAGATCTTCGTCAAGACCCTCACGGGTAAGACCATCACCCTCGAAGTCGAATCATCCGATACCATCGACAACGTCAAGGCCAAGATCCAGGACAAGGAAGGTATTCCACCTGACCAGCAACGTCTCATCTTCGCTGGCAAACAGCTTGAAGATGGTCGTACTCTCTCTGACTACAACATTCAGAAGGAGTCTACTCTTCACCTCGTCCTTCGTCTTCGTGGTGGCTTCTGAGTTGTTGGTGGATGATATTGCTCGTGTGTACTTTTATGTTTAGGATGTTGGATCTGACGGACGGTTTACGTTTTCATGCCTCCACGTACTACCATGTATGATCAAGTGAATTTGGAGTGTATGGAATAACGATCTTTATGAGACAATTCTTTTGATTGAGTGTGCATCAAGACTTGGTAATCTTCTCAGCAGGCTTAAGACTGTGAGTAACCTCGTTGTTGGAGGGACTTTAACATAGTCACTTACAACTACTACAGGCAATGACTATATCCCCGGACTACAAGATTTCTATCCCCAGCAGATCCTTTAGAGCAAGATACTCTGATCCTCCCTCCGAATTGTTAATTCCTAGTACGTGCTCGATGCTATTTTCTATCAACACTTCTATAGTACATTTATCCGACCCTGAATGCCAGTGTCAGTGCGGAGATGTTTGATAGTTATTACCATGACAAAGGTGAATCTGAATTTGATGACATTCACTGATACTCGATCTATGGTCGGGGAATAGAGAGTTATATTCACCTCGGGATAGGTTCATCCGCAGTGCGTCCACACATCGCTACAATGGCCATCGACGATCAAACTCAACGCTGTCATGATGGTAGACAACATGCGTACAAGATTCAGAAAACTAATACCTTTGTCCATATGTTCCCAGTGGCGAAATGATATTGTGATTATACCTGTGAAAGACGATGCTATTGAAGGACTTCTATCTCAACTCAGGATTGCCTTCAACGCAACCAGTCGTCCAATCTTTTTCGTCTAATTGGCACTCCATGAATATCATGCTTGAATTGAAAGGTTACATTGCCAGAGAGGATCTAGACCATTATTGTTGCATCCAAGCCATCTTCGCCACACCTTTTCCGACTCTCCTCTGGCATTCAAACACTGACACTCCCCTTGACCTTCCCAGATCAAGCTTGCTATGATCTTTATACGGAGTATATGATCCAAAGTATCCAATAATGGTAATCTCAATCCTCCAACGATTCTCTCCCTGAAGGGCACTACGTCCTGAGAATGGTTGGAGAGTTGAAAGCACTTTTCACCGTATTCGTCAAACGACGATTGATCTACCCTTCCCGTCTTCTGAGTGGGCGGTCGAAAAAAGAATGTCAAGGAGGCTTTCAACGTAGACCTTATCACGCAGTTTTGTTCCAAAGATGACAACTTGTTACAACTCGTGTTGTTCATAACCTTTCATTTCAAACCGTTTTATCTTCTACAAGACGCGCCATGAGTCTGGAAGTTCAATGTTGCGTTTTATGGATAGCTCACGAAGAGTGGGCTGGTGATGCAATAGAAGGGATTATTTTCACCGTTCATCGTTTGTTCTACCATCACAATTCATAGCCAACGAGATAGATGGAGTAAAAATTGAAAGACCTTCAGAAATCAAAACATGTTCGTTCTGCATCGAACGCAAAGAACAGATTGGTTTGAAAGGATTGAATAGCATTGTTAGGCTTTTGTATCAGAAAGATTATTCAAACACGAGTTTCTATTGGTACCTCCGTTTCCGGCATGCGGAGGCAAGGTGGTAAACACGACTTGGCCTTGTATCGAAACACACCCTGCATTGACCCAACCCATCCCCTCAATCTTCTTTAGTACAAAGTACAAAATGGTTGCTTTGAACTGCGCTGCCTTTGATTAGCCTCCGTCTCTTCACTCGACTCGAATTGATATCCTAAGAATTTGTCTCTTTCGCCTCTCATATTATACCCCTCGAGGAAATCTCTTTAACCGACCTTTACGACACGACTTGCTTCGAATTGTTTACAATGACACAAACGAGGGTCGTGATGCCAGAATCACCTACAATTCAGACTTATAAGCGAACTCATACGCAAAGTCACCCACCATCTCCTTCGTGGTATTACCGTGAAGGTAGCATTCGACAATCGTATTCTCGCTCTTCAGGTGGAATAGGGGGAGGATCCATCCGGCGAAGTCCAACACATAGTCCAGGGGCACCAAGACGAACACGTACAAGTACCAGTCACGATCACTCCTATATCCCAAACTATTCTTCTCGCCAGTCTACGAGCAAAGCTTCCTCTAACAATTCTTCTTCGTTGAATAAACCTTGGGAACATATGGCGCAGACATACGCTTGGGTGTTGGAACAAGAGATCGCAGAGATGACGAGAAAGAACGATGAGACAGTGAGATGGGTTTTGAAGCAGCAGGAAAGAGATGTAAAGGAGAGGACTATGCATACGATGTTGAGCGTCGAGAACAAGTATCGCCAGATGATGGATGATTTGGTGGATGAATATCAAAGGGAAGCAGAGAGATGGAAAGCCAGGGAAGAAGCGACAAGAAGGTCGGCGATGCGATGGCAAAGAGAACTAGAAAGGACAGTCGAGGAAGAGTTCAGAAGGCTCCAAGCCAAAAGACGAGAGGCTGAAAGGTATCGCATGGCGTATGATCGACGGAGAGCTGAGGAGGCGGCTAAGGAGAGGGAACGTCGTCGGGTGGAAAGGGAGCACGAGAGGGAAGAGGCCCAGAAGGACGCATGGAAGAGATACGAGGAGGCTTGGTCAAAGCTGAATACTTCGACGGACGAATTAACGTTTGAAATGATCCCTTGGCCGATGTTTTCTCCTCCGCAATCTGTCGATAGCATTAGTCCCGCACGAGTCGCAATGTTCTTCTTATCTCCAGTGCACGTCGAGGACCAACCGACGAGAGATAGAATCAAGGCAGCGTTACGGCGGTGGCATCCAGACCGGTTCGGACGCGTCCTGTCAAGAGTCAAGGAGGACGATAAGGCCAATGTTGAGGAAGGCGCAGGCATCGTTGTACGATGTTTAAACAATCTATTAGAGCGGGAATCGGCCAATATACCTAGCATTCAGGTTAGTAACGATAGAGATTGCGATCAGTACACACCTGACCAAGTTTTTCAGGCCGCTCACGTATGATCGGATACTATCTTCTGGGCTGTATGATGCGGCAGGACCGTCCTTTTTCATCACGCTATTGCGTACATGCATCTATGTAATATCAGTATGTCTATGGTTGGAAGAGCATCCAACGAATAATCACTCACTAGTTTGCAATCTATGACAAGTCTGACATTGATGCTGTGGTGCGTATTCCGAATGGCTCTGCGCCTGTGTGGAGGTTGTGAGAACAAAATTCATCGCAGAATGCCTCACAGCCGTTGAAAAGAAAAGAAAGCGATCGGATTAAACTGAAGAGGGATGCCTAACATCGTTCCAAGCTTTGCAGGACCAGGACTGAAGTGGTGGTGGACAAAAGAAAAGTAGCACCCACCTGAGACGCCGGAAAAATAGATTTTAGACATGCGCTTGAGAGGACGGATGCTGGCGGATGAACCGGTGACCATTTTAACCCTTAGCTTGAGCAATTACCACGACATCCGACATGGTACTAATAATTCCAAATTTCCACCACATACTTGTGATATAAGACAGATGTTTGGGAGGTCCCAATGACCCTCTTTTGAACGCTACCCCCAACCTTCAAACTGGCCGATGTCTTCAACTGTTACTGTCAATCCTCTGGAAGAGAAGGTTGTAGTCTTGGAGGAGAAGCTGCACAAGAAGTCGCAGAATCAGCAGTATACCTTAAAGTTCGTCGGAGCTGCTATCAGTAGTAAGTACATTCATGTCCGGTTAATGCAAGGGTCCCGACGTATTCTGCGATAGACATGACTGCCTCGGGAGTCAGTAATCCTTTTGATATCATCAAGGTGAGCATTATCATAAATATAGCTGAGATCTTACTGTGCTCATATGGCTGTCAGGTTCGACAACAACTGAGGAGACAGAGTGAGAATTTGGCCGACGCAAATCGGTGTCATGAATCGCTAACATTACACCGATTTTGCAGCGCCAGGTACAGCTGCCAATTCATTTTGGTCAGTGGGGGTGCAAATGGCTCGAAATGAGGGCATTACCAGTCTTCTGGGAGGCTTTTCTGCGAGTATGCTGCGAGAGATGGTATATTCTGGTTTGCGTTTAGGTTCCTATGAATTTTTTAAGGATAAGTAAGCAAACTTCGTTTATCGATCCAATGAACTCTATTCACATGTCACTACTATTTGATAGAGTGTACGATGCAGCACAAGGTGCTTTAAGTCGTGACGGGCTTGGGTTGAAAGTCATAGGCGCAACTATCGCTGCGACACTCGGATCGTCAGTTCCTTGATTTTGTGAGATTTTCTATGATACACTGACTATTAAATAGCTCCATAGCAAACCCTGCAGATGTTGTCAAAGGTGCGAAATGATTTTATAGCTGTCGAATTTTGGCTGTACTTACTAGCTACATCTAGTTCGTATGCAGGCGTTTTATCCTGAAGGCAGACCTTATAGAAATACTGCCCACGCGTTTGCATCCATATATCGTGAAGGCGGCTTCCGTGCACTGTATCGTGGTGTCGAGGCTACAACCGTTCGAGGCATTGTTTTATCAACGTCCCAGATTTGTTCATATGATCATATCAAACAAACTCTGAAGAAAACCGGAGTTATGCAAGAAGGAATTAACCTACATCTTACTGCAAGCCTTTTTGCCGGATTGTTTTGTTCCATCACTTCAAACCCCGTCGGTAAGCACAATGTTTTTAAAATACGCCATTGTCGCGAGTTTATATCCGCCTACAGATGTAGTCAAAGTCAGATTGATGACGGACAAAAACCGCCATTTTCATGGCGTGTTTGACTGTGTTAAACAGATCATGCTTCACGAAGGTCCTCTGGCATTCTACAAGGGCTTCGGAATGTGTTGGGCACGCGTACGTTATACATTTTGTGATATCCCAAGGGCTTTGAGGCCGCTAATCTTATATATTCTCTAGCTGGGCACGCATACCATTGTCAGCTTCCTTACTTTCGAGCGAATTCGACTACTCCTCGGCATTGACCCAATGTAATTTTTTCCTTCTAATTAGACATACCTGTAGATATAGATGTATCGTATCGTATATACCGTTCCATGATAGAGCAAGATGTTCAGATTTTGGAAAGCACTTTTTTTGGAACCTCATTAACGACATGTTACTCGGACATGTGATCCTATGTGATCTTCCTGTTACAGTATGCCCATGTGACGTGCGACTAGATATTTGCCTTCGCGAAATTTCGAAGGTTGCTTTGTTGAACCACTACTACCACTTGACTACCACGCACAATGCGAGGACACAGGACGTTGTCAAGTGATATGGCTCAAGAGTCGAACACTGGATAGTATCACGACAGCCTTTTCAATCAAAGGATTGACAATGGAAATTTCAAGTTGTGGCCGTGGACAAAAATCGGTGGCCTTAAATTCCCTATATTAATGTTCTTTATAACTTCTTCAGATTTGCATCTTCACACTACCATATACAAGTTTCGACACTAGTGGCTATGGCAGACTCATACTCTGATATACCTCTTGTTAGCTCCTCTGGGCCAGTCGTATTCCGGCAGATATTGACACCTTCATTCAGTTCCGATGTTCTTGAGGGGGGCGAACCAAGGAACTCTCAGACTGGTGCGTAGTGCCAATAATAAAATTTCTTGCCTCATTTCCTTCATTCACATTGAATCATGTCGTACAATAGGCGGTAATAGCGATAACACTCTACCCATCGAAAGCTCTCGTATCACTAATACCGCTGGTACAAGTCGTCCGGATCAACTATCGTCATATATTGTCAGTGGCCATCCCCGTCCATGGCCGCTCTATAGACCTGCAAATCCATTAATGAAAGTACTGCCCAACATTGGATGGAAAAATAGAAGAGTGTTTGTCAAATCTTTCGACGACCACTTTTCTCTCTCCATTCTGCTCTGCATCATGAAGAGCTTGCGCCAGAATGAGGATTTTGAAACACTCCTCAATTGTGCACTAGTATCTAAACGGTGGTACCGTGCAGCTATGCTTCAACTAATGTACAATGTAGTTCTCAAGACGCCGGCATCGCTGCACAAACTCCGTCAGACATCTTTTCGAATGTGGTCATTGGGCTGCGATAGGTTTCAAATAGTGGATCTGGAGTTAAAAGAGACTGGTTATTCTCAAAATTGGCCTAACGACACGATTCATATCTGGGGGAAATTGCTCTCGCAATATCTTCCATCTCATCCTCCCCGTACTATTTGTTTTCGTAATTTTGGTAGGACACAGAAGTTCTCATGGGGATTACTCTACACGATCTTAGCAAGAATGCCTTGCAAAAAGCGACCCAAAACATTGGTGATCTCAGGCTGTGATTTCTCCTCTTCCTCAGAACTTCTTGGTTTCGTCAAGTCCGGCTTTCCTGGTGTCAGGAGTCTCGTCCTACATGGTGTCAGTCTAAACGAAACGGAGATTCAGGGTATTTGTTCTTCACCGATGGTTCACTCGAGTTCCATCGACATCGACATGTTGCGGATCGGTCCTCTATGTGATATACAATCTATAGAACGGTGGACGTTAGCACCACGTTCAGCCAACACAACTCCCATCTTGAAGCTCAGTGGTTTGGAATTTGACCGGTTCTCTACCGCAAATGCGTCAGATATTTCAGACACATGTCATAGTATTCACATCATTTGGAGAATGCGCGAGAGACTCAAGTATCTCAGTATTGGTTGTGTCTTCGACATGACGCCGGATTTATTCAATGGTGGGTTATCACTTTGCATACTTGATCTTGATACCACTCTGAAGCTGAGGAAACCTTCGTCACAGGAGTCATTTCAAGATTTCCCTCACCAGATAATATCATTCAGGCTTTGTTCTATCTGAATCACTTCCCGGAATTACAGATATTCAGACTTAGGCTTTACAACGCCCTTCATCGAGATATCAAATGGCTCCCGCGACTTCTCCGCCAACTCTTTCCTCCGAAAATTACACCGAAGACACCATACCTTCGCTCTCAAAATCAAACACAACCTTTCGCCCTTCCAAATCTTACCACTTTCGTTTTGGAGATACCCCTCATGAACACATGTCAATTAGAACAGGCTGTGGTTTGGGAGGAGGTCGCGGATGCATTCAAGATTTTTTCATCTATGGATACTCCTCGACGCATTGTGTTCATCCCAACTGGGACCGTAGACTTTGAAGAGGGTAAATGCGCATTGTTCCGGAGATTTGGATCGTTAGAAGAGTTCGGCCTGGAAATCATTGTTCAACGATATTGGGAGACTCCTTCGTTCGATTAGTTCATTTCCAGAGTTCTCTATGTAAATCAAGAATACTACATGCCTACGATGCCTAATATGATTATGTTATTCGCGTATATATACAGCATGACATTTCAAGGCATGTGCCATTTTCTCAGTTGGGCTTCGATGCAATGAATTTCGAGTTTACATCGTGATGCGATAAGTTGGCAACTATGTCTTATGCAACATTGACGGGATTCCAGCTTACAGCTCCCTGCGCACCCTGATCCAATGCTGTCAATTTTGCCTCGTCTTCGCTTTCGAGAACGAAGTCGTATAATGCGGCATTAGAGGCGATTCGTTGAGGCTGAGATGAGCGAATAAGAGGGACAAAGCTGAGAATTCCAAAATGCTTTGAGTCAGTATACCCTGCAATAACGGATAGAGTCCGGAAAACACATACCCTCGTTGAAGAGACCATCGGAGAAGAATTTGAGCGGGATCGCGCTTATACTGTGGAACCAAATGGTGAGGGTTTGATATTTGTCATATATACAACTCTCAACACAGAATATACTTACCTTCTCAGCGAGTTCAATGATCACCGGATGATCCATTTTGCCACGAACGACAGGACAATATGCTTCAATAATGATTCCATTTTCCTTGCAGTATTCAACGATAGGTCGTTGTTGACAGAATGGATGCAACTCTATCTGGTTAACGGAAGGAAGTTCCAGTTCAGCTTTCTTTATTTCTTCTAGATGATTGACGTTACTTTTCCAATTTCAATCGGGGTCAGTGCATAAAATAGGAGTGATTGAATTCGTGAAATAAACGTACTAGTTAGACACCCCGATACTTCGAACCTTTCCTGTAGATTTTTCTTCAACGAGAGATTTCCATTTTGTAATTCGTGCTTCTGTTCCAGATGCGGGACTGTGGATTAGATAGAGGTCAATGTAATCTGTGAATAAGTTTACTTAGTCCGCCTGAAAATTGTGATAGAATCTGGGGAGACTTGCGTACCAAGGTCTAGTGCTTTCAGCGACTCTTCTAAGCTGGCACGGACGTCCGCATGTTCTGGGACTTTGCTAGCTGTAAGTAACATCATATAGTGAGCAATTTGGTCATATTTTTTCGATCTTGGATACACAAACTAATGAAGAGCGTTGATCTATCCACTTCGCTCTTTATGATGGCCTCTCCGACTTCCTGTTCATTTTGATACATATGAGCGGTGTCGATCAGGCTACAGACACCGCGTCAGCTAGATAATTAAAAGAAATAATTCGCGTGTAGACTCACCGGTATCCTACGTTTAAGGCCTCGAGGACTGCGGGTCCAGTGAGAACTTTCGATATTTCGGCTTCCCTGCTGAATCCAGCACCAAATCCCAGCCTGGGAATCCCATAACCTGCGATTTTGAAAACTCGATATGTATGGTTTAATGAGACGATATAATCAAAGCGTACTACCTGTAGAGAGTTTGAAAGTAGACTGGAAGGTCAAATCATGTTCGGGATTCAGAGTCATGGTTAGGAGGCCCGAGGTTCAACGTCTCCTCTGAATCAAGGTGTTGTCTATAGAAACAATGTCAGTTCCACAAAACCCTCAAAAGCACTTTGACTTTATACTTTTTTTAATTAGCGTTCGATGATCCAGAAATATCTTCGGAGGAGTACAGGGCAACGAAGCGGCTCGGCTTGTGGCATTTACTGGGAGTCGCCCCTAGTCCACACCGGGGGGTTGGGTGAGAAATCCGAGTCACTACATAGCCCCCACATGATTTGAACATGTTTCCATGAAAACTCCAAGAGTTGGGAAAGTGAGAAACGTTTATGAACACAGGATGAATCTTTTGATATGTTCGTATGTGATCCCCTTATGCTAAAACATCCAAAATACAAGTGCAAACAATAGAACTCGTACAATCACGTGCTCTCAAAGTACGTACCTCACACAGAAAACGTGCGCATAGTAAGAGCATGTATATCACTGTTCTTGTAAGTGTATTGAAATACATTCCACTAGATAAGTTGTCCATTCAGTACTGATCGTATACAAGTGCGAATAAACGTTGACATTGTCAATCCTCGTCGTCGGCCAATCTCATCCTTGCTTCTCTTTCATCATCACTAGGAGGTGAATCATCGACGATCATTGGTCTCCTGCTCGAAGGGTCATCGGGGTGGTATGCAGCCCAGACCATCTCTACTTCACGGACATCCAACGCAAGTTCCAGAATGCTCTGAGACATATCTACAATTTAGTCCAATTTGTGCAGTAAGTAACGTGACTGAACGAAAAGTAAAGAGACGAATATGAATATTCATGCTTACTCGAAATCTGCTTGAAAAGGTGCTTTCCATCTGCATCTAACCAATCTTGTGGTTCGACGAAGCTGAACCTGCCGAAGGACATGACGAAGAGATGAGGCATTCCATTGAACCTTGTCGTCAACGAAGCTGCTCGTAGCTTGCCACTCAAGTCTACTTCGGAAGGTGTACAGACGAGATAGTATAAGAGGAAGACGGTTCGTGTCATTAACTCTAAAAGCCTGTGAATTATGATTTGTTATGAGCTACAGGTGTGCAAAGTAGTGGGAAATTACTAACGCGTGAACTTTTGCAGGATCTGATACCAACGATTCTTCCTCTTCCCAGTACGGTATCGAGAGATTGGAAAGGTAAGTGATAATAGCGAGGATAGGAGAGTGTGTATAGAACAATATAGGCCGAGCATCTGGATGGGATGTTGCTAGGGTTGCAAAGAAACAAAGAATATTCTCTCTGAGATCGTTGATCTAAATGCTTATTAGAATAGACGACAAGGAAGTGAAACATAAGTCTACGAACTTCAGGGTCAGATTCGTGTTCACCGTCCATGAGATAGATGCAAAGCTCTTCAATGTATTTGATGCTTTTAGATTGATCGTCCGATGGTAGAGTCAAGAACCATTTGGATAAACTGCCATCTACAGTCGACGAGATAGTATGAGGGGAGACGACACTTCAAATTTAATAAAACTATCTTACGAGACGCAAGTGCGGAGAACGCTCGGACAGCTTTCTTCACCAACCAGACCGGCTGCGATGGAGAGGTAATCGACAAAAGCAACGCTTCGTCCTGCGGGATGATTGCTAACCTGAACGATCGACGAATTTTAGCAATGCAGTACCACGTGTAAAGTGTGAGTAAACCTACAGCGAAATAGCATCTGGAGGACATGCCCAACACATAGCCTCCAGCAATGTGAATGTTTCATTCGCAATTGGTTCCAAAACTTGCTTCGAGTACCCTTTCGAAGGATCAAGTTGGCAAGTGAGTATATCACAGATAGCTTTCAGGATCAGGGGTGGTGAGTCCGGCTCTTGACCCTCGTCCAAAGATGTTGAAGACAGCAAAATGACTTTCGGTACGGATGGTATGGCAATTATTAAGATACGAATCAGATTGAGCAAGAGAGATAATTTATTTGTCTGAAAATACGAATAGTTTCATCACAAGTCAGAGGTAGAAGTGGGCAGGTTGATGTATATCTTACTGAATTTGTACTGTTCAAAAGAAGGGCCATTTGCGATAAAGCATCGCAAATTGTGCGAACTTGATTTTCCCAGTCGGTGCCAAAATTCACAGACGTCGAATCGACGTTGGATGGAGCAATGAAAGCTGTTGACCCTAGTATTGAAAGGAGACGCGAGCAGGCAGATGAGTACGACGACATAAGAGCTATCTTTTCTTCGTGAGAATTTGATTCTGTCGGTATATTGTCATTCATAAGTTGCTGAATGGTCAAAATCTCATTTGTAGCCACACTTGAACGGAATGTGTGAGTGAAAATGATACGGCGAAGCTGCAAACATGAAGTGAGCAGAAGGCATGTTCTGAAGTTTATTAAGAAGGTTTACCTCCTCTCGCCAATTAACAGGTTCAATTTCAGCCGAAACTTCGTCACTTGGATCAAGGTTGTCTGCCTTTACCGTTTCCGTCGCGTGTGGATCACTTGTGTTCATATCAACGTCCATATCGAAGCTTGCTTCCCCTCGGTCTTGGAAAACATTATCGACGACCATGGAATTAGATGGTTCCCTCTGAAGTATTGGCCCACTTCTCTTTGCTTTCCCTCTTGGTGGTGTCTTCAATGGGGACGGGGGCTCAGTAGGAGGTCTCATGTCGAATCGAAGTTCTCTTTCAGTAGGCTTGAACGCATCTACAGCACCACTTTCATCGACGGCCCTTTGTTTCCCTTTACCCTTCTTGGATCTGGGAGGGGTGACGGTCGAAAACGCATTTTGGAAACCCGGTAATTGTCGAGTCGCTTGCTTGAATTTGGGAAGTAGCTGAGTACGTTGAGATCGAGGTGGACTCCCAAGGTCAAATCGAGGCGCAGGTAGCCGAGGGGTGCTGGACTGAGCGATAGGACCGGTATTGTTCCACAATGGAATTTGAGAAGCAGTTTGCATTGGAGTCGGAGTAGATGGCACAGGCGGTTTCTTTTGACCTTTGGATCGGACTGACCAAGGTGTACTGCCTACCCGGCGCATGGAGGTTTCCATCTCATGTTGCTGAGATACAGAAATAAGACACAAGAACAACAAAGATGGAGACACGAATACTCACCTTGAAGGCCAATTGGGTCCGCCAACGTTCAATCTCTTCCTTGGCTTGCTTCTGGATCTGTGCCTGAACGGAATCTGAATGCTCTTTTTCAGCTTTGAGTTTCGCCACGTCGGCTGCATGTTGTTGCGCTGTCTGCGATACTAGTGCTTCAGAAATGTTCCTGTCGTTCCTGCTTTATATGATAGAGATCGTACCTTCTCAATGTTATTCCTGAGAATGCTTACTTCTCCCTCTTTCGCATATCTTGCATCCTGTGCCTCTCGAAGGTGTTTAGCCATATCAGCCTGATTCTTGGTTAACTATACTAGTATCTTTTGTCATTAGCTGACAAGATGCATTCCAGATGTTTCGGACTCGCACCTCCTCCATCTTAACACGCATGATTTCAACCTGTACTTTAAGCTTCGCTGTTTCTCTACTCTGAGACTGAGACCCAAGTGGTGTTTGCGATCCGACAGCTACTTGCGGTAACGTATGTTGACGAGACAAAGGTCTGCTGGGGCCTGGCTGAGCATGCATTCGTTGAGCAGGAACTCCAATCCCTGTAGGCTTTCGATGACCTTGAACCAGGTGCTTCGGAGATATTCTCTGACTGGGTGGAAGAGGTCCAGATACACTCCTCCCTAACGGTGTCCGATCGGCATGCCCGAAACCATTGTTGTTTCTATTGTTGACTGGAGCTCCTCGGTTTAAAGCACTCACATTCTTGGATCTATCAATACCTCCAGAGCGCGACATCTGTGGCTGAACTTGCTGTTGCTCTCCTACAAACATGTAAGACCCGTCTCCTTGAACAGTAATGTCTGGTAGCGCTTCGTCAAGATCGTCCAGAGGTAGAACAGGTCTGGACGCGACCTTTTGTACGCGTTGTGGTTCAGTGTCAATCTTCCGCCTTTTTGCAGGTGGCGGCGCGTGTTGACTGGGAGACGGTCCCACAGGACGTTTTGCAGGGTGTGTGGAGACATATTGACTTTCTGCTTGATCCAGTATTGCAAGCGTAGCCTCGTCAAGAATAAAATTGTCAGTAAAGTAGTCGTCGTCATCTGATTCATTCATGGTTAGGGTGAGAGCGAGTGCGATATTAGTGGTCCTTGGTGAAGATACATTTTCGATTCACGACAACTCGCGAAAAGGCAGATGGGACACCAGTCACGTGGCTCCGAATTTGACACACGTGATACGTGCTATTTGTTGTTTGTCTGTATGATGTTTCAAATTCTCCAATTGTGAGGTTGCAAACCATCCTTTTGAATAGCATCAATACACCCTGCGCATTCTCAATCTCAGCCTTCTCCGCATATCACTTTTTGTTCTCCAGTTGTTCCATGTGCACGCAAGAGTCATTGATAATATTGATTGGTGACAATGACGAGGGAGAATTTGAAGTAGCATATCATTCACCTGTCTCCGAGTCGTTTCATTCGAAAAGGTCAGTAAGTACTCTTGAGACCCATCGTTCAGGATATATGATAATCTGCAACAGAACTTGATACCTAGGGCGGACTGGAGACTCTGCTCTAGCCAGATTGTCACCGTATGATTATCTTCACCTGAAATTCGATGATCTCTATCACTCGAGAACACCAACGGACGTACAGGATGGGTCAATGATTGAATCGATGTTGACTATTGACGACCACCTATATACATACCAAGCTCCCGAAGATCCTAGAGTATTAATATAAGGTTTCAGTCCAGAATCGCAACCGTTTTCGACATCATACAGCTTCGCACAGCTTCGAGTTGCACCTCGCTGCCTTTAACGATGCCCACCGCTCGCCTTCGCGCCTTTGAAGACAATTTCCATTGGTTTCGCTAGGATTTGGGATGATGAGATGGAGGACGGCGATTATAGTACAGAACCGATCCCTCTTCTAACCAACTTCACCGAGACCTTGGAAGAACTTCACGTCGAGGACGGTCAATGGATAACATTGGAAGACTACTATCCCATCGTTTATCCCAATCTTCATACCCTGAAGCTCACGGCAGCAGACTCCATCGGAGGAGTTCCTCTACTCGGTCAAATGAATTACTCATTCCCCAACCTGACTACACTTCACATCGAAACTGTACCTCCATCTGAAGAAGAAATGAGTATACCGTGGAGATTAAGAAACAAACTTATCAAATATGTAAGTGTCGAAGTGGTCATATATCGTCTTCTGAATGCTAACTTCCAGTTGCTAATTCACTCAAAAATCGTTACACAGCGTACACGCACGTAGAAAACATAGTATATGCGCCCAAAACGGGGCAGGAGGAGGCTTTCAATCTCGTAACGAGCGGGTGTTCTAAGATAATTTGAGGGATAATTTTAGGGGAAGGCCAATAATAGTTTTATCGAAATGGGCTCAACCTGGACCCACCTCAAACTCCGGTGAGTGTGGATGAACGACATCGTCAATGCGTCATCTGTATACTGACTATGTCCTGCAGATACCAATATGGATGTACTCTCACCACCGAATCAGCCTGCAATGTGCTAGCTCCGATGATTATAAAAATATAACGGATCGCGAAGTGGAGATTCTCGGGTTTTGCGTATTTGCTTAAGGTATATAAGCTCTCAGTGTTACCTTCCTCCTCTAGGCACATAATTCAGCTATTCCGAAACGTTGTCTACGGTCATGATTTCAAATCTTACACTTCAATCTACGTTCAAACTTTCCACCGGTGCATAGATCTCCCCGTTCTCCCTATACGAACGAAAACTCATCTATCTTAATACCAGGCTATGAGCTCCCTAGGTTGGGTTTTGGCGTGGCCTATGGATTTGGTAAAACAGAAGACCCAGCAGAATTAACTAAACCTGCTTTACTCGAAGCTCTGAAAGTAGGATATATGTGCGTAAATTTCCAGCTAATATTCGGAAATATACCGACTGGGAATTGGATCAATTGACAGTCATGTTGATACTGCACATATGTACCGCAATGAGAAGGAAGTCGGAGATGCAGTTCGAGAAAGTGGGATTGATAGGTCTAAGCTTTTCATCAGTACGTGATTTTATGGATCCATTACCTTTCGTGGTTACTCACATCCATCTGCTTGCGTTGTAGCTAGCAAAGTCCCTGAAAATGGGGATGCATATACTAGTGTTGACCAGTCTTTGAAAGCTCTTGGTTTTGGTGCGCACAACGGTTCCTCTGTGCTTTGTTGTAGATATTTTCAGACTGTCTAACTAATTTTCTTCTTCAGATTATCTCGACCTTTTCCTGATCCACAGCCCTCCTCGGGGTACACAAGCACGTCTGAACATGTGGAAGGGACTCATCGAAGCCAAAGCAGCTGGAAAAGTCAGATCGATCGGTGTATCAAATTAGTGAGTATACTTCCTTCAAGTTCATCTACTAATCCACAAGTCCACTAAGTCGACATATCTACTCATTGAAAACCCGAACGCAGTAATATTCATCATATTGAAGAGATCAAGAAAGCGGGACTCGAACTTCCATCCGTGAACCAACTCGAGATTCATCCATTCTGTCAACAAAGACGCATAGGGGAATATTGCAAAGCGAATGGTATCGTATTAGAGGCTTATTGTCCAGTCGTAAGAGGTAGACTCGATCACCCTGTCATCATTGAGCTTGCTGCCAAGGTGAGACAAACAGGTTTTTTTTTTACTTTATCCCTGTGTTGAAAATTTCCTTCATTCTTAGTACAAGCGAGACGCAGCTCAAATTCTTTTGAGGTGGTCACTTCAGCAAGGGTGTGTACTCCTTGTTCAACTTCTGTATTATTATTTTAGCCCCTAAATGCTCACAAATTCACCTTAGTTTCGTCGCACTTGTACGCTCATCACGATCGGAACGTATCGCATCGAACGCTGCATTGTATGATTTTGTTCTGGAGGATAACGATGTTGCAAAGTTAACTGCTCTCGATCAAGGCACGAAGGGTGCCATAAGTTGGAACCCGATCGATGTAGAGTAAACTTCATAGTCCCCAGGACTCTCCGAATAGATAGATTCCGCACACTACAGAATGCAAGGGAAACATGATAGAGCATAAAGATATGAATCCTATCGGCTGGGTATACGACGTACAATTACAGCAAATAGCCAACTAGATAGATCTCCCTTCACAATTCGTCCCTGTCCGGCAAATCCGTTCTCTTGTCATAGACATCATAGCTGGGTTCAATACCAGCTGCCTGAAGTTCTTTGGCAATTTTCTCAGCTCCTGCCATAACCCGGAGTAAGTTTCGTCCAGTTAAACCAGCAAGTTCAAAACGGTTCCATCCTCGCCTGCGAAGTTCTGCAATCTGAAGGGCGAGGGGAATATAAGAATGCTGTTACTGTCATGGGAGAAGGGACTTACAAGAGCAGGATACTTTGATACGTCCTCGAGACCTTTAGGTACATCACCGATTCCATCATAGTCACTGCCAATTCCGACGCTGAAGAAACATGTTAGTCGAGGCAGCAGTATACATTGAGAATTTTTACATACTGTTGCTTTCCCGCAATGTTTGCAATATGCTCGACATGATCCGCGACGGCAGCAACATCCGCCTTTCCTGGTTCTGCAACAAAGAAAGGAGCAAAGTTCACCTGCCCCTAAAATGAGATATTATGGCTATTGAGAATGCATGTTTTACATACCATAACGACTGCGTCTTTTTGGCCAGGGCCTGTGCCAACGAGTTTCAAAACGTCGTCGGGAACATTCCGAGGTACATTGTGTACCGCTCTTGCTGAGGAATGTGACCAGATTACAGGTGCCTGAGTATTGCGTTGGTTGCTGTTTAATATGGAAACGAGGTATTGCTTACGGCAGATAGATTCAATGCTTGTCGAGCAGTATCATCTGAAGTGTGGCTCAAATCAACGAGAACACCAAGTCGGTTCATCTCTTTGATTAATGACTCTCCGAGAGGGCTGTGGAGTATCATCAAGATATGACAAACTTGGATTCAAATCAAGTTCATACCTCAAACCACCCCACTTGGGCTTGATGCCTTCCAAAAATCCACAAGAATCGGCGAATGCATTGTGACAAACATGCGTGAGCGTAACATAACGAACACCTAATGCATGGAGTTGACGGAGGACTGCGATTGAGTTTCCTAGTTGATGTCCTCTACAATAAGTAAGGAATCATTAGTAGATGATAATCTAAGAGAAACAGGATTGACAAACCCTTCAACACCAATGAGACTGGCAATTTTTCCCTTAGTAATAGCAGCCTTCACTTCCAATGAAGTTGTAGCCAATTCAAACGTCTACAGACGGAAACGGGAATGTAAGTAGGGGGATCTGAGTGCAGCGAGGATAACATACGTCAGAGTATTTGGAGATGAGCACTTTGGCAATGTCAATCTGTTCAATTGTATCACTGGGGAGAACGAGGTGTTGGTATTCAGAGGGTAAGAGATTCGAATAGCTCGTACCGGACACGCCAAGTGGAATTCAAGAAATCTTCTCCTTCCGCTTCAGGGTTCGCACAGTCAACGTATGCAGACCTGAAGATGGATCAATTGATTGCAAACTTATGCATATAAGAGAACTTACCAAAAGAATCCTCCAACCTTTCCTTTCCTTAGTCTGGGTATATCAACATGGTGAGGCATCTGTTTCCTCAGGTCAAAAGCCGAAGCATTGTTTCCATAGAGGGATCGAACAAGGATAGGCAAATCTATTCAAATATAAATATATGAACATAGTACACGTTTGTTATATACTGACCAATATGACCGTCCTAGAATCGAGTAAATTCAGTACGTGTGACCCATCGTACGACAATATTCAACTCACGATTACAGGTGCAGCATCAAGCAACCTATTCGCCGCCTTTTCTGGATTCTTAGGAAGACCATTTACAATGTCCCCCAAGTTTTCCCAAAAGACACTGATAACAACGAGCCCAACGACGAATACAGCGACAAGAACACCTTGAACGGTTGCGCGTACTTTCGGATTCGCTGGTCTCGTTCGATTTACAGTCGGTCCTCCTCCAGTTGGAAGAAGAGGGGCTTGTTCACCATTGGTCGGCTCCGACATCGTGCGAGCCTACTTCAGCAACCCCGCGAACAGCGAGGGCTTCAAGGAGATGGAGGTTAGAAGGCAAGAGTTGTGAGTACTCAGGATCTCATGTCGCAACATGACATCAGCTTCTTATCTTATCTGATAAACATAGATCTAGTTCACAATCTGGCAACTGGAAGTATACCGTACGCTGTATGTACATGATTGTGGTGTGCATTATGATTATAATGCAAGTACTTAGTACTTAGCTGTGTCTGCTGGACAAGAATATGCAAAATCTAGCACAAAAAGATATTTTCATAGACGGTACAAAGAGTAATACAAAAATATGAAGACAACAACGTCACTGTCAGTGATCTAAAACTCGCGGTCATACGGTATGTCTGTTCTCTTGTCATATATGTCATACTTTGGTCTGACACGCGCACTCTGCAATTGTTTTGCAGTATTCTCTGCACCTGCCATCACTCGAAGCAGATTTCGTCCAGCTAAGCCAACAAGCTCAGTTTTATTCCAGCCTCGGTGGTAGAGTTCAGCGATCTGTCATCTCCTGTTAATTATCTTCCATGAAACTCGCAACGGGATCATAGACGTACTAGATTTGGGTACTTTGAAACATCTTCGAGACCTTGGGTCGTGCCGCCGAATCCATCAAAATCACTTCCAAGACCGACGCTAGGGATAGTTTGGTAGGTATAGCAAGAAGAGAATGTGGTAAGATTAACCCACTGCTGCTTTCCAGTAACATTTGCGATGTGGTCGATGTGATCTGCGACCGCGGATACGTTCGCTTCGCCCTGGGGTGCAACAAAAACAGGAGCAAAATTCACCTACAGACACATTGCCCGTTTCAGTGCATGTCTCCTTCGAATTTGTGTAGGCTATACCATAACAACCGCATCTGTTTTTCCTGGTTGCTCACCAATGAGCTTCAAAATATCATCTGGCACATTCCGAGCTATGTTGTGGACGGATCGAGCAGATGAATGTGAAAAAATGACAGGTGCCTGTATTGGAAAATAATTTAGTTTCAGGACCCCGTCGCGATCTATAATACATTGAGAACTTACTTTTGTGAGATTCAGAGTCTGGCGAGCAGTTTCGTCCGAGGTATGACTGAGATCAATGAGCATCCCCAGGCGGTTCATTTCTTGAATCAAAGTCCGTCCGAGAGGGCTTCCAGTTAAGAAGAGCGACGAGTCTGTTGAATACTTCCAAGATGTCTGGAAACGAAGAGAACATACCTCAACCCGCCCCATCTAGGAGTAAGCGGTTCCAGATATCCACCAGAGTCCGCAAATGCATTGTGACAAAAGTGGGTCAATGTCATGTAGCGAACACCCAAGGCATAGAGTTGTCTTAACGCAGCGATTGAGGTTCCAATCTGATGTCCACTACCAGCGCAGATATTAGATGAAACTGGAATGTTAGTTGATCATAGATAAATTACCCTTCAAGACCGATCAAGCTCGCGATTCTCCCGCTCCTGATAGCTTTCTCTACTTCTGATGAGGAAGTAGCAAGTCGGAAAACCTGTGTTTGGTGGATTCTATTGACCCGGTTAGAACACGGTGCAAAGAACGTACGTCTGGATAGTCATCAACCAGCAGCTTCACGATATCAATTTGCTCCAGCGTATCACTTATTGGGTCCACATGAGCGATTTTCTATCATGCGTTGCATACCAGCCCCTGCGTACCGCACTCGCCAGGATGGGTTCAAGAAATCCGGTCCCTCAGCTTCTGGTTGAGGGCAGGCAACATAGGCAGACCTGTCGTTCGAGTAAGTGTCTGATAGAATTACGAAAAATTTATGAATCTCACCAGAAGAATCCGCCAACTCTCCCTCTTCTCAATCTCGGTATATCAACATGCTCTGGAGTGAAAAGCCTCAAGTTTACGGCTGAAGCATTATTGCTGTACTTTGCACGAACAAGGTCGGCAAGATCTACGGGAACTGTCGTAAACTTTGTAGGAAACGGTTATGAAAATACGTACCGATGTGCCCATCCTGTCGAACAATCACCCAGTTATGTTCGTGTGCTCAATCAAATCCACGATAAGTACTTACAATCACTGGCATGGAATTCAATACCCTGCTCGCTGCTTCGTCAGGGTCGCTGGGTAGCCCATGAATTAAGTCCCACAAGTCGTCCCAGTAGATGGTTAGGTTGACAATCACAGTGACGACAATAGCAGTGAATAAAATCGCTGAGATTGCGGTACGCGCCAAGGGGGTTATATGCTTTCGATGGCTACTATGAATTCCAAGTAGAGGTGCATATTCATTTTGGCCGTTGACGGGCATAGTCGTTCAGATCTTCAGAAGAAAGAACCTGTTATAAGTGTGTACACGTGTACCCAATTTTGATGAAGCTTTTCGTAAACAAGGATAAACAGTGGATAAACATTTACAGGAGGAGTGGCATCACGTTCTGTCACGGTCACGGTGACCAGACCATCACTCAGCCTACTACTTGATTGAAGGTGGACTCGGAACTCTTACTTATAACACCACGTCAACACCCCATAAACCTCCGTAGAGAATGCAAGCGGAATATTCGACGGGGTCTCCGGGCTCAATTGAAAAATTGAAGGCAACACTCACCGAATTTAAATTCGTCTCCCCACTACCTAGGCGTTCTCCTCGAAATCTGACAGTCAAGACAGAAACCCAAGATGAAGACACCGGCCTGCCTTCATTCAGTGTGATGGGAAGCAAGCCTCGAAAAACTAAAACAAAAAAAGAAATCAAGGATGAATTGGAACCCCAACTTTATACATCACCGGACACTCCGAAACCCATCCCTAGCTCCAGAAAACGAACAGTTGGCAAAGAATTATCTCAGTCATCAAGTTCAAAGAGGTTGAAGCGTGGATATGCGCCACCAGAGCAATACGTCCATCTCAATTTTCTCCAAGACTACCTACGAGAAAACCTCGATGGTAAATTCTCCTTTAAATATCTGGACCTCATACACTCACGGCGCTACGTTGTCAATGATAGTTGTCTTCTGTGGCATCAAGTGAGTTCTGAAAATGCCTAGCTTATACTCTACCCAAATTATGAATGAAGCCCAGGAAAGAAGTCTGCAGAAGTAGGACATCACTTCGCAAATCCAACGAACCACTTCTGGAAAGCTCTTCATCTGTCTGGTTTGTATCAGGACACAGTTTTTGTATTGAACGGCACCTGAAAATATTTTTAGGCATGACCGATCGTCTACTGCCACCTGCTGAAGATTTTACTTTGCCTGAACAGTATAATTATGGAATGGTATGTCCCTGTTCCTCCCCCTAAGTAGTTTGATTGTTTGACACTCATCTCCGAATATTGCAGACGAATCTAGTAGATAGGCCATCTGCAGAGGTATTTCTACCTCGTATGCAGTATTATCAATATAACCTAGACTCATTATGCTTATTCAGGAAGCGGAATTGTCGAAGGAAGATAAAGTGGCCGGCGTGCCCATTTTGCTCGGTAAAATCGCAAGATTTCAGCCCTTGATAGTTTGCTTTGTTGGAAAGGGAATATGGGAAGTTTTCTTGAAAGAAGCCATGAAAATGGTATCATTGTCGTCGAACCAGACAATACCTTCCCTGGATGAAAATCCTGCCGCAGAATCTGCAAGTTCAGGTTCAGCAACACCTCTCGCTGGCCAAACATCTGATATGGACGCTAAACCAGAGTCTTCGAGCCAAACAAATTTGACAGAGGGATCCAAACAACCCAAGAAAAAACTGAGTAGCAAAAGGAAAGGAAAAAAGATTTCGAAGTTTGAATGGGGAATACAACCCTGCAAAGTCGTTCATCAAACTGGTACGTTCTGTCTAGCGCGATTACACATCGTCGTGACGATGATTTCTTCAGATTCATCCCTGCCATCCAAAGAAACTCTTTTTTTTGTAATGCCAAGTAGTTCCGCAAGGGTCGTCAGTCATCAGGTTAATACTACCTTGAAATTGACCTCAACACCTACTTACATATTTCCGATCCACAGCTTCCTGACAAGGTGAAACTTTTTGAAGTATTGAAAGAGCGAGTTGAAGACATCAAGAACCATCGCATCGACACGAAAGATATGGTCATTTTTCCGACTACACCTACCTCATAAATCGCAGCGTTGCATCTTGAAGTGACTTACTCACTTTTGTATCGATTATATGTGCACTTTTTATTCGTAATTTTCACTTTCTTGGATTAACTCTCCTTTTGTATTATACTACGTCGTCTGTGCTTTTCTCGCTTTGGAATAATCATATCTACTTGCTAATACATCTGTTACAGACCACCTGCATAATCATCATGATCTGTTTGTCTATTTCATCTACTTTTCCTTGTGAGTAATGAAACCACGTCCCCAAAGTCGTGGTGCATGATATGACCGCGTTCTCTCTTCACATAGGCCAAGTAGGTAATCGCACCCATCGCGACGCTGATAAAAGACGTTAAAGCTGCCCACTTGAATTGCGTCGGTTTGGCGAGGATGATGGTGAGAATATACTAAAGAGATTATGAAATCTGTGTTTCAATAATAAAAAGTGGGAAGGGAAAATTGAAACTTGCCTTCAGCATGTCTGCGATATTTTGAAGGGAATATTGCAAGGCCGTCCTATACCATGAAAAAAAGAGATGTTACCCAAAGTATGCTGAGAACAAAAATGGTGTTACTAAGACATACATTGAGTTACGTCTCGGATGGGTGGCGAGTGCCAATTGAAGCTCTTTCAGTTGACACAAGTCAAATGCCCATAGACCGATCCTTGACAACTGCATACCTATTTAGAGAATTGGTGAATGGTAATCAACAGGATGACAGGTTTACTTTCTCGCTGGAGTACTCACCGCCGAAAAGCAAAGCTGCGTTCCACGCTGGTGCACGATGACCCGGAGCAGGTTCTCCTATGTAGAACGCAAGCAAAACGGGGACCAAACAAAGTACTTCAGACCTAGAATTATAACAAATCAGATGAGGCTTCTGGATGATTACTATCTACCAATAAGCATACCAAACACTCCAATTACCGGCTCGTATAAGACCTAATTTCCGTTCCATTAAAGGCATAAGCATAGTTCCCAATAATCCAGCGATAACGTTTATGCCTCTCATCCCTGCTAGGAATGGATCGGAATAAGCCTGAGCTTTAAGGTAACTGAGCATTGTTCCATCAAAGCTCAGTACTGTTAGATATAGGAATGATATTGATGCCGAGGAGAGGAATATCGGGTGGGTCATAAATTCTTTCCAGTCGATGAAAGTTTGCTTCAAAGATGTATTGATTCGAGATTTTACTGTTCGCATGTTTAATGGCGACGAATGCAAAGTGGAATTGGTAGTGTTGTCATTACGACGAAGGGCAACGTCTTTGAGATCTTGTGCAGTTTTCAGCATTGGGAAACGCTTGTACACAATTTGGATCCCTGAAGATTTGACGAATTAATTATCTGCATGCATAGACTTCATATGAAGGTTCACTTACACAACAACTCAAAACCCAAACAAGAGAGTTCAACTCCACATAAGAAATAAGCGGCAAACTTGTAAGATATCGCTGCAGTAAGTAACGATACAAACAAAGGTGCCAATAATTTGCAAAGCAAATCGATTCTTCGCATGTAGGTGTTGAGAACGGTTAGATGTTGCGAAGAATCTTGCGAGATAGTGGTAACCCAATCCCGTTCGATGGAGACGGAGATTGCAGTACCGGCGAGTTTATGTACACAACCGGCAAGCACGATAATCGTGAACATCACGGGACCGATAGGTTGAGACCAAAGGTTGGTGTTTGAGGAATGTCCATAAGAAAACATAATGAGTGATGGAACATACATCCCACACGCCGCCAATTTTATGATTATGATGCAGGTTTGTACTAGTTTGAGGTTATGGCGGGTGTCGACTTGATGTCCTGTCCATCCCGACAGAAAAATGGCAACTCCTGTTGTGATGAAACCGAATACAGACGCGGGAAGGAGAGAATCAGGGAATGAAGTAATGAGGAACAAGTAGACTGCAAATTCAGCAGTACGCAGACCCCATGAGCTATATCGATGTAAAGAAATGTCAGAATACATTCTATGCTGAAAACAAAAGAAAAAGAAAATCAAGGACTTGGTGTCCGAAATGAGCAACAGACCAGTTCCCAGTACTTGAATGAATTGGACCACCACAATTCCGAGCTGAGAATTGAAAACACTACTTACTTTGAAAAGTGCTGGATAAGAAGGAGAATTAATGCCTTCCGATCTAAGGATATATGTCCCGGTACATTTTCAACCCCCTCTGATGCTAGTATCGTAGAGTCAGGTAACGGCGAACGCGAGGGCAGTGAATCTGTGTTTTCAAGCTCCAAAGCAGACGCCGTTGCAATAACAGAGGCCATCGTTAGCCTCCTATAATCGGTGATGTTGTTTCAGCGATTTGAATCTTGACATGCCCTTTGAGAAAGTGTTGTCGACTCTGCGAGTCGGACTGAGCAGTGAGAATTTGAAGTCGAAAGATGCTGGGGCAACGAAGGTGTTGTTTGTATCTGTTTACCAAAGGCTTCATCAAAATTACTATTCCTGCAGTGGATGGATCAAAATCGGTCGATGCAGACAGACTGAGACAGGCAGACAGACACTTGAAAATGTTCTGAGGAGGAGGATAAGAGTTGAACTTGAAGCTGATAGTACGCTACAAAACTAGGAGCTGATTCCCTGTGAGAAATGCGGTTTTCGTGTATCCCAACTGGTTTTGTAAAACTGACGAGAGCCACAGTCGTGATATGGTTGGAATAGGGTTTCTATAGGTCGCTGTAAATCCAAGTGAGTCTGGACGAATCCGAACATAAGAATTATTTCCCATGTACTTCTTCCTTCTTCCGATGGATTTACTCTCAATCTCAGCAAATCCAACCATAAATCATAGAAAACACTGGTAAATTAGAATCTAATTTTAATACATGCTATTTCCTATGAATCCCTATAAGTACCAACTATTCTCGGAATTACTACAGCCTACCACCCATTTCTGAACAATTCTGAGTTAGTCTCATCGAATTCCACCCGTTTGCTATAGTTCTGACTGGTCCCCACCAGTTTCCTTCGTCTCTATATTGCCACTCCTACCGATCCTGTTCATTTCCGACTTGAACACTTCTAGATGTGACCGCCACCATCAAATGGACATCTTGTGATCGGAATGGATTCTCGGGGTGGTTGTATTTTGAGATGGATATTTGTGGATACACAGAAGTGAAGGAAAGGTGAAATCAAACTTTGTGACCAAATTCTCGGCACCTAGAATGAAGTGGCTTTAAGCTGATGTGTTTTATCGAGTGGGTAAATGCGTTGTCGTGTATTCGCGAGCGCAGGATTTGTACACTCACTAGGTTGCCATAAACGCATCGATAAGCTGGCTCTATGCTATATTTTCAGACACACCGCCCCGCCCGCATCTGAAACTCATGCCTTCCATACTACATAAAGATGAAAGATGTGTGCAATGTTAAGAGAATAGAAATACAACTTACTTTTTGAATCTAATGTGACTGATGCTGTATATATCTCCGTACTAACCACTTGTCTTGATATCCACAGAGAGGGAGTTGCGGAAGATGCAGAGAGGTTGCCAGCCGTTGGATGTCCATAGCTATTCCCAAAGATATGGTGGCGGGAATCCATGTCGTCTTCCTCGCGATGTTTTGTGTGAGTGAAGTTAGAGAGTGAGGGAGAGAAGACAGTTCGAGCGCGTGCGATGTTGACGCGCTTTCAAGTTCGTGGCCGAAGGTTCCCACAATATCCATAGAAAAACATGTAACGAAAGACCCGAAAACGAAGTACGTCAGTGACGCTTTAGATAAATTTCCAACAATAGAGGTGAAAAGCCAAAAACCAGCGCAAAAATTCGGACTCGTTGGGACTTGGCTGGACTCACTGGAATCACGATTGGATTTCGTACTAAATGGGAATCACAAGGAATCTCTGAGATTGATTCGTACTCAGTGGCGCTGGTTGGGATACACGAAAATCGTGTTTCTCACTGGGGCTGATTTCGCAGATGGTCATCTGGGCTACCTTAGTGTTCCTTCACGTGATAATAATATTTATTCCTTGAAAACAACAGCTTTTGACCAGTCCATATAAAAACAGGCGGGAATGGGGAATAATACAAGTGCAGAGAAAGAGGAATTGCAAACGAAAATGTGCGAAGAATGTAATCGTTCAGACCAAGTCGTTGAGTGGTCCTTCGACTTTAGGTGGGTAATATGACCGATCGTCCGGGTCAAACGAATCAACGGAATCGTCAGAGTCACTCGAGTCACTCGCATCAACACAAGTAGGCCTAGGTGGACGCCGGATGGTTGATGTCGAAGCTACCGGTGCTTGCGGTTGTGCTTCCGCAACTGCCTCTTGATCACGGCTGGGAGGGGGAAGAGGGTCTGCAAGAGCGGGGAGTGGTTCGTTCACAGCGGTGGCAGCAGCAGTTGCAGCAACATTGACATGAGCGGGAGTGGCAACACTAGTAACAGCAGGAGGTAAAGCACTCCTGACTCTCACGAGTTCCTCCACACATCGATACACTGCTCCAGAAACATTCTCTAAAACTCTCAACCTCTCATCAATAGCCTCTCTCGTAACCCTATCCAGTCTTCCCAACTGTTCATCAGTCAATGTTTGGGGAAGCCGAGAGAGGGGTGTACGAGAACCACTACCTGGAGAGCTACCTACGCCAAAATTCCCTCCAAGACCACCAAATGTTCCATAGAGTCCAGGACGAAATTGATGTAGAGTTCCTTGTGGGCTATGCGGAGTTTGTCCAGGTCGAGTTGGAGAACTCGGTTGTTGAAGTCTGGATACTGTCGGTGATCGCGATGAAGTATACGGCGGTTGCCTGTTGAAATCGAACAAAGGAATCAAATTTGGGACATCTTGTCGCGGCGCAGGCTGAGCCGGACTAGGGATTGCAGATGTGGATGAAGCAGCAGAACTTGAAGCAGTAGCCGGTGAAGAAATCGATGCGGGGGTAGGCCTAGTTTGAGAAGCACTGAGGCTTGTTGCTACAGGGGTGGGAGCTGCATGGGCATCAGAGCTACTGAGCGTGGATTCTGTGGTAGCTGCTTCGCTTCCAGACGATGTTCTCGGAGCACCACCAACTTCCACACCTGTGCTTCGACCTTCCGGCCCAGACCCGATTGGTCGTGATAAGGCGCCCAATCTTCGAAGTGCAGCTTCGGCCGCAGCGGCTCTTGCGGACCTTGAATCATCGCCAGCAGTAGAAGTTGCTTGTGACGCTGTTGGCTCTGAAGGACTGGTTGTAGGGGAGTTAGCACTACTTGTAGTCGTGGGTGTAGGGACCGGTTGTGTTGGAGTAGGCTGAGGCTGCGACGTAATTGCCGGAACTGAACCTTGGGAAGTGGGAGAGGCAGTGACACCAGGGGGTTGTGGTGTCTGCTGTTCTTGGCCCCGGTTCATCCCCAAAAGTTGTTCATATGGCCAAGCATAATACTGTCCACCAGGTCCATAAAATCCTCTCAGTACCTGTGCGTGTGGAGGCATTTGAGGGTACATCGGAGGGGGAACCACACCGTATACTATAGGGTTACCTGGGTAACCTGGTGGAGGTCCCATGTTATAAGGAGGGTATTGTTGGGGGAGGTATCCGTAAGGTTGGTATGGGTAGTACTGACCATGTTGGAATGGCTGATTCACCGGCAGTCCAGCTGTGAGCGGGGGTGCAGGGACACCAGGTGTCGGCGGAGGTTGAGCAAACCCAGGTGTGGGTGGTACAAATCCAGGAGTAGGAGGTGGTGGAGGGGCGAACCCTTGAGGGGGCACAAATCCATTAGGGAATTGACCTGGAACTAAAGGCGGTTGGACAGCGAGACCAAACATACGAGCCAGCCAACCCCCGAAGAACCCTCCAGGGAGTGGACGGCCTGGTTGACCTGGTTGGGGAGCTGCACCAGGCATTGGCGCCGGAGGACCATTTCCATTCGCTTGCTGCTGCCCGGGCTGTGCGTTCGGTCGCTGAGGGGTAGCTTCCAAAACTGGTCGACGACTAAGATTAGATTTCTGTTAGTATTGAAATGTTGTACATGTCTTTAGATTCTTACCAGGTCGGGCAACTTTGCTGACGCTCCAACCAGGAACGGAGACACTGAAAGTGGAAGATATGTCCACAAGGCAGTTTCTTTGGATTCATATTAGGACCATCTTGCCCTTGCGCAGGTGCTTGGCCATCCACAACTTCGTTATTCACTGGAGACGCTAACTCTTCACGACAGATGATACAAGTACGATCTGACATAGCATTGAGCTCTTCTTCGGTAGCGTTGGGATAACGACGGTCCATGTCACGGGTAGCATTGTGGTAGCGGATGAGAGCTCGGAGACGTGTTATGAAAGAACGCGCCGTCAAGTACACGTCTCGGATAATGTTGAGAGGCAACCCGTAATATGTGAGAATTACGAGGAAGAATGTGAGATATGTGGCAAGCTTCACAAAGTCTGACAATTCAACGATCCCATCAATTTTCCGGTAATATCACATAGAAATAGTCCTACCTGTAACCAACTCGATGTAGAACACATACATGCTCTTGTTTTCCCATGGAGGTGCGTTCTCGCCACCTCGAGAAGCTGCTCGTCGATACTCCAGATTTGTGAGAGTATACCTTGACATAGAGTTCATGATGCTTGCTATCAATATTGCGTACTAAACTTACATCAGTCAAACGTCACGAATACTGGCAAATGTTTCGTACCTCGGTGGCAAATAAGACCATACCTCCAACACCATTCAACAACGTACTATCCACCGCAAACGTGAACATAGTCACATCAATTATCGACATGAGAAGGAACAGAACATTCATTCGAACATGGAATAAGACAGAAGGACCTGGGTATGGAACTTGATCCATCTATTCCCCCGTGTCAGATTGATTGAGCAGAAATATGATGTAAGCACTCACAGATTCGACCCTGTCCGCCAATAACCAGTGGAAACACTTGACAAAAAGCAAGAAACCAAACATAAGAACGAATGGAATGTCAAATTCGTCTCGGAAGATAGTGAATGCTAGGAGGGATTCGGTAACAAACATCCATGTTTGATCATAAAGCCGCTGGAATATATTGAGCAACTCTATGACGATATTTATCACTGGTTATACACACCTCCACTTCACGAGGTTGCAGAGGACCAAAGAATATCCTCTGCATCACTCTTCCGGATACGAGGGCTAATAGCAAGCCGTAGTTTGCCAGAATCTACCATGGATATGAATACGACATAATAGATCGAAATAACTCAAACTCACCAACAAACTCCTCCCACTTCTCGATAGATAGACAGTAATTGAATAAAAGTTACTATGACTCCTGCATGCGTTGGCGACAGCGGCCAGCATTGCTATTGTGCTGACTATCCCATACAGCATAATTCGATTTGAAGTCAAGGCAGCAGTCAAGGGCTGCATCCGCTGCCTCACCAGATTGTTCATCAAAGGCATCCTTGATTATATGCGCGAATTCCTTTAGGTTTTCGTTCGAACAGTCGATTCAAGAGCAAAACATAGTCAACGTGGTAACGGTGGAGGTTGGTAAGATGCGTTATAGTCATACGCGACGTGGCGAAAGAGAGATGCGGCAATTTCCGAAAGGCAAATATGAAGAAAGATCAAATCGTCATTCAAATTCACCCTTTTCAATCTTATACCATCCTTTTCTGCCACTCGCCTCCAAAAATTCGCATTTATTCACCAAATTGTCAGAACAGAAAGAATACTAGCTGAATATCACCACCCATGCTACTGGCAGCCAGAACATAAGTCGGAACATGAGACACACCACCACGAGAAATATTATACAGAACGTGAGTACGAAGCTTTCTCACAGCTATGGGATCGCTAACCCCGGTCTTTATATCATGTACAGAAACCGCATTAAGGAGAACCATGGTTACTGGAACACCTTGTGGCGCAACGAATTCATCCTTGAGATTCGAACGTCAAGAAGGCGTCCAGTTTCAAATAACGCGCAGAAAATTTCGCAAATGAAGCCCATCTCAATGTGGTCGTACCATTGTCCAACGACTCTCTTCAGCTTTAGACTTAGAAAATACAAAGCTTAGTGCCCGAAGTCGCCATGCACAGCTGTCAACGTCGACGACAAAATCCACATCAGAATCAGTCTACGCATGATCATCTCAGCTAGGCGATATCCTTACTATACAATGTATATTGCTGTTTTCCACAGTATGTACCAGACTCCATCAAATGTCAATAGCCTGATCACCATGCCCGAGATACGGGTAAGTTTATTTTACAATTATACTTGGATACTAAGAAGTCCTCCATCACACGAGGATGATTCCAGCTTCCTATAGTACTTATTAGTTTCTTTTCCTAACTTTTCCCCCTTTCCCCTCTCCTCATCTCTGTTCTTCCACGGCGGGGCCGACAATCTTTCGTGTGTATAACCCTCGTTTGTTGGATGTTCACTGTATCTTTGAGGAATACGTCTCAGGTGAGTCTCGTTTTGTACGTGCCTGGTGCTGTTCATTTTACCGATGGAATTCCTCCTCAGTCTTATTGAAATGCCGGATATCATCACAGTGACCTCTACCGCAACCAGCATAAGTCCTTCAGCACTTTTCAAAGCGCTAGAAGATGCAAACGCTACAAGATATCTGACGGGTATGTCGAATCCCATTTATGAGTTACGAAGAATTATACGTATATCTTCCAAACAGCTGCTGGTCTCGTTGTTCTGCTGTACGACCATATTTTGACATTGCCAGACGAAATTCGCCTGGTCTGGCCCGTCCGACGTTCATTTGCAAAATACGCTTTTCTATTAAACAGGTACCTTGTCCTGGGTTGCGTGCTTGCGGTCGCCTACGGTGAGAAGCTCCTTTTTCAATTCCAATCTTGATTTTGAACACACTTTGTTTTCATGTAGAAATGTGTGGGTTTGTGGGAGGGGCATTCTCGGACTTGGTGGGTACATCTTTTCTTCATCATGCATCATAGATTCTAACAATAAACAGGGGTCAGTTCAGTTTGATTCCACAAAGAAACCCTAACTGACTTAGATTCTGACAGTTGTCGAAAATTTCTTTTCACCTGCTCTCTGTTTGCATTACTATCTGTTGCTATCGCAAACATTCTCGTGATACTACGAGTTATAATCCTGTGGGAGCATAGGCCGGTAAATAACCTCCTCGGGGCTTAAAACTTCCACTCAACGTGCTTGCCCCTACAGATGATTGTCAAGCTTATGATAGGTGGTTTTTGCGCAACATTCTCCGCCCAAGTAGCTACCATGCTCGTCAGCTTGGTGCATCTCGTCCGTGAGCACGCGACTATCCAGGGTTTACTCTGAGCTCAACCTTCTCGATGTTTTAGGGGGTGTTTTCTGGTCACCCGAGGCCGGAATGTGCATTCTGACGGTGTCAACTCCAATTTTTATTGCTGTATGGGCCTCCCCAGTGAGTTTTAGCTTCTTCCCACTTCTGCCATAACTTTGCTTAGGATCCTCATCTCAGATGCTTTTTGAGATTCTCGTTCTTATCGCAACGATTGTCAATGCACTTGACCGACCTCGTGGTCCCCACCAACGTTTAACTAATGCACTCTCCCGAGATGGGATAACTTATTTTCTTGTAAGTGTATAGAACGTACATCCCACCAGACAGCTGCCCCATATCCCCGATGCATAGGCTCTCACACTGTTCCGTGCTCTCAATCTGGCCTTCGCTGCAACGCTGAATCCATCGCTCACCATGTTGGGTAGCTTGTGAGTCACTCTGAGTCATTTAAATACTTCGTGCTCAATTCACTGATCGGCACGTTTAAAGTTTCGTGTGGTCTCTAACGACAACTGTACTAAATCGATCCATCCTTCGTTTGCGCGATGCAGAAGTTGCAGAACGGATACCTCCAACAAGTGGTCGTGCATCTCCATTCACATTTGGCCGGCCTCTTCATCAGTCTGCTTCTTCAGTGTCAACAGTTTTGACCTACAACAATAGTAGAAGCATCGACCTTCGGAAGTTCGATAGCCCTGTCGATTCTTTGAGGAAGTATTCCTTCGTCCATTGAACTCAACAGTGCCATGTTCATGATACCTTGTTTAATTTGGACAGTTGGAGCCTAGATGTTCACCTGTTGCTAGCAACAATTTGAACTCGAAATGTTTGTAAAGTATTGTTTTGATGTAGGTATATTACTCGGATGATTCTGTACGAGCACTGTACCAAGTATACCGCGACTTCCCCTTGGACTTTTGTACCAGAATCGCCTTTTCGCTCCTTTGTAACTTCAGTGTCACTCATGTCCTTGTAGAAAACGATTTATCTTCTACTTCGGGGGCTGGCTTTTCCGATAGAATGTCACAAACCATAGTCTCATATCCTCCAGGCAGTGTGGTTGACATCCCGGAGTTGAAAAAAGGTATGATCTCTGACTCGGCATTGCTTCCGGCATGTGTTACATCTGAGTGTGCCGTCCTGCCGTCGCTAAAGGCCAGTTAAGATTATGAACTTGAAGTTCTGAATCTGATTCTTTACACTCATCCTTGCCTGGTTTGAATCGACTCTGCAGCTTGCTCTCTGAAATGAACACTCTAGAACTCTCGGAATTGAATTTTATCAGAATTTCGTTAAGTGGACACGTCTCTACTCCATACCTGACAGGCTACATCATATGAAACATAGATAGACCAAAAAGCTGTGATGATGCGCCTGATGAACGGGCAGGACAGTGGAAACACAACATTCATGCAGTGTTGCTTGGGAGGATCCTGAGAATCACAAAATGATCAACGCCGTGACCAAGAGCGTCCCTTCAGACCTTTCCCCGTCTCCATCTTGTCGACGACCGTTTCCCTTTCTCCCTCTCCTTTTTTCTTCTTTTCTCGTTGGGCTGGCCCAACACAACGATCTTATCATACCCCTTCACGCTAGTTTCTTTTCTCTTCGTGCTACCAATTAACGACTTGCTTGTCTTTCAAGAGAGTTCATTTTTCAGTTATTTTATTTGTTCTTCCGACAGTATCAGCTTCTCCCCCTTTGGTCTTACCTGGTTCAACTATCTCAACAAACATACATCTGGCAACGCGATTATATCAAAGGAGAAGAGGAGAGAATGACTACAGTTAATCAGACGATGCCTCTCCCCAATGGGCGAAATTTCACTCTGAGCGTAACTTATAGTGTGGCTGATGCAGCAGGCATTAACGTGAGTGCAATATCATTCTGGAGATTTTCTTGCTGCTGACATTTGGCCTCTGGAATTAGGTGCTTGTGGCAGTATCTGCGTTCTCGCTCATTGGTGTGATCATTCTTCTAGGTGCTATTGCGGTAAGTACCATAGAAATCCCGTCTTTTGTAATCTTATGTGATTTATACTTTACTGAAGACCTCAGCATGGAATACTCGGAGATCCATTAATCCGCACATGTTCGTTAGGAGCCATGCAGCCGCATATTTGGTATCGCTGCTAATATGTGACTTTTTTCAATGCACGTACTCATTTTACCTGATACTCCTCAGTCTTGTTCTTACTGTCTGTCGTGAGTAGCTGTTGGCTCCCTGATGAACTCGAAATGGAATGCCGAATTAGGCGTCACTTTCGGACCATCGTGTACAGCTCAAGGATTTATCAAACATTTTTCAGATGTTGGAACAGCGATATGGTTCGTTGAAGTTGATATTCCTAATCATCCATCCACAATGCTAATATGTCTGTTCTCAGGTCACTGGTATGTTTCAACCAACCAGATGAAATAATAGACTCGATTGGTTACAGCTTCTAATGATTTTATCAACTAGATTATTGCATTCCATACGTTCTGGATCCTATTCCTTCGGTTGGAAACTAAGAAGACCATGTTAGTAGTGACTCTGATTGTGGGATGGGGACTCATACTACTCCTCGTCATTATCGGACCCGCAACTGCCAATGCTAAACAGAAAGGCGAATTTTGTCAGTCAACCCCTTTTTTGTGACTTAATTTCCATCTCTGACTGACAATGCCATTAGATGGTATCTCAGGCTACTGGTGTTGGATTTCCGATGGGTACGACGTTCTAAGAATAGGGTAAGACATTCTATTCTATATGTTCTTATATTTTACTGAAAGCCTCCAAAAACACAGTCTGGATTACTGTGTCGTAAGTAACTGTTATGAAGGAGCTTGAACGCAGCACGTACTCAACCTTATTATGCAGATGTTCGTTTCTGCGCTCCTTAGTTTCCTCTTTTATACTGCAATCTATCTTCGATTGCGAGGCAACCTTCAGATTGATGGATGGAAGTTCTACTTTTCCAGACGTCGCAATCTCGATGAAAGACGGAAGCGGGAAGCAGAGAGGAATAAGGAGTTGAAGGATATTGCGAAGCAGATGCTTTGGTATCCCGTCGCGTATACACTCATGGTCTTCCCCATTGCTATTTGTCGATTCGTTGCATGGGGAGGAAACCCGGTTTCTTTTGCTGCGACTATTTTCTGGTGCGTTTATTGCCGATATTTATGGGACCTTGAAGGCGATCTGACAGTTACTTTGCAGCGATTCGATTTTCCTTCTTTCCGGTATGCGTTTTCTGTTCAAAGTCATTGAACGTGCTCGCTGAATGTATCACGTAGGGTTGGCCAACGTCATTCTCTTCTACACAACTAGAAGAGTACTCCCTCCTCACAGTGTCATCACGACGCGTCTTCCTGAAGATTGGACTGTACAAGGCGTAACCAGGTCGCTTTCCCGTAAATTCTCTCGTCGTTCCAATCATTCGGCCACGTCCTCTGATGCATCGTCGACACTTGCTCCGAGTACAATCGATCTCGACAAAGACATCACAGGAGACATAGAGAAACTGGCGGATGGCCCAACACCATTCGACTACACCTCACACGACCATGTTCAGATGGAGTTCAGTGATGAATACAGCGGTAGAGGAAACGGTGGTGGATATCGATCATCTTTCGACTACAGGAATCATCGGTCAAGTACCAATTCCGACGTTTTCAAGTCTGTCTCACATCCTGACGACAATGGGGATGATGAAGACCTGCCTGCTGAATTCTCAATCCCCATCTCACCAAGTGCACCACCACAACTTCCACCTATCGAAACACCTACTTATCACTTCGAGACTCATTTGGTAGGTGAGGAACAGGATCAAAGCGAATATGATCAGAGTGAATACGATGATGAACATCGTCACGATTTCGAACATGATGATTTCACGGACGACGAACATCACTTCCAGAGAGGCGGGGTTTATAACAACCAACTTGAACCAAAGACACCTCTCTCTGCCCGACCCGGTTCAGCGAGGCCTGGCTCTGCTCGTCCTGGCTCTGCCCGCCCAGGTTCCGCTCGTCCTCCTAACTCAGCCAGACCTCACTCCGCTCGCCCAGCACAGTTGAACCTCCCTAATACTCCAAGTGAAATTCATGTCTCCTTGGAATCGGGTACAACTGGTCATTACACGGAAAGTGCTTATACTCCATCGGCCGCTGATGAGTTACACCATGCTCAGGAGTTGACTATTCCACCAACAAGTCCTTCAAGGGTGGGGCTTCGTAGTGCACCTCTGAATGGTTCAATGCGGTCACCTGCTATGGGTAGAGAGTTGAAACAACCATTGACTCCTCAAGCTAGATCTTTCAGGAATCTTCCTTGAGTCTGAGGTTGCTTTAGGGGGGGAGGAGTTGATTTAACGACATTTTATGACTGTTCACATGTACCTTCTGTGATGATAATGAACTCGACGAGCGCGGTCGACATCGCTGGTCGTGTCGATCGTCCGTCGTGATTGTGTAGCAACATTTTAGTTAGTTCAAATAATCAATTAGGGGAATACGGTCTACCTAACGTTGGTTGTTTCGTTACCATTCCTCAACTCGAGGTCAAAGTCTATGCCAAGTAAAGAAAAACGTAATAGTTTGGGCCGTTCGCCAAATTCAGTGTGAATATACCTCCGTCGTGCAACTTGGTAAAACGAAAGGAAACGAAAAGATGACCCGGGGAAGCAAAACTTGAAGATTTTTCAATGTATCTCCATTTGTCCGCTTCCACCTACAAAAATCATACTTTATAATAAAACAACCATTTGTTTATGATAGCTTCCTGCAACTTTTGTGTAATATACTACTGTACAACCGTGACATTTCAAGTGAAAACTATACCTGTCTCAACAGCAAAAGAATTCGACGCCGGCAGGATTCGAACCTGCGCCCTCGAAGAGGAACAGATTTCTAATCTGTCGCCGTAACCACTTGGCTACAGCGCCATGTCCACAGGAATATCAATACAAATTCTTTGTCTAGTAAAACCCAAGCTCCAAGAAGTTCAGGTTAGTCTCGGTTTTCCATTTCAACCCAACCAAGTTCAGCGTAAGGCCACTTGTAGATACCGACTACAACACACCCCTCGAAAATGATTCGTATGCAGGCAATCTCAATCTCAAATCCAAGCCATCTCATTTTATCTTCTAGCCCATCGAAATCTGAACAAAATGGACACTTATGCCCAGAACTTGTGGACATGATTATTGACTTTCTCCACGACGACCGAATCACCCTACGTTCCTGCCTGAATGTAGCCAGCTCTTGGTTGCCCTCCGTAAGGCTTCACTTGTACAAGAGAATTATCATCAGAGGCGACAGAACCGAAGAAATTGCAGGCAATTTGGACCGCTTTATTGCATTGCTCCGTGGTTCTCTTCCCGCAGCCTGCTCCATTCGAGAGGTTGGGATCATAACCGGTAAACCTGAGGATGAAGTGGAGATAAGCTCCAAGCTTGCTGTTGTTGGTATCTATCAACTACAAAGTCTTCTGAGACTTCTTCCCTCGTTGAAAGTCTTATTCCTACGGAGCCTCATAATCTCTGGTAACATGGCCTACGAATTACAAAGAAGGGCAAGGTTCAAATCCAATTCCTATTCTAAGACGATTTCTACAGACCCGGAAGGTTCTCTTTATTCATTAATCCTGGATCGTATCCAAATGGCTACGGCCAGCCCTACCACGTTTTCAGGACATGGCTTTATCGCTTTCCTGATATACATCATCACTCAATTTCCTACTATTCAACATCTTGAGTTAACACCAACTTCTACCCAACCCATTCGGACTCCAATAGCTGAGTCTAATGATCAATATTTGCAACAGCTATCGCAATTGCTTTCCTATTTCTCTAATACCGTGAAAGCAAGATTCCGACCTATATCTGTGACACTGTCGCAACATTCTATATCACTACTTGAGCTTCTAGTGGCTATGGGAGTTTTGTCCTCGGTCAAAGCACTCAATCTTCGAGGGTTAGATCCATTATCGTTCGTTTCCAACGTAAATCGTTCAGCTGCATTATACCATTCAGAATGGAAGATCAAGAATCTCATTTTGGATATGTGCAAACTCGATGGTAAGTCTTCGTATGTTTGTAGTCAGTGTTTGAGAGAATCGCACACTAATGTTTCTGCATTGTTCATTTTCTTATGGCCCCTTCAATGATGGTCGACATATACAGTTGGGGTTAGAGCATCCATGCCCGCCTCACTGTTTCGAAATTTACGAAGCCTCCAGATGGAAATAAAAAATCCAAGCTCACAGTCGAATCCATTTCAATGCAACAAGACACTTTCCACTCAGTTCTCTTCCATACTTCGAGTTTTGGAAATAGCATCTGATCATACCTGCACCAACTCCAATCCTTCAATTTTTCACTTAACAAACATAATAATCATTCTTAACATTCCCTTCGATATCCGAACCGAGTCCATGGACGAAACCTTGACTCGTCTTATGGCTCGACTAGGAACACAGGATTCTGTGTCAGAAGTTGAACCCGAAGAGCTTGACTGGTCTTCTCTTGCCACTTTACTTGAGCAATTCACTGCCTTGGAATCAGTAACTGTAGATTTGACTTCTCTTCGAAGTCCGTCATTAGCTGCCAGGAGAAGCAGCAGCAATATGCTTGTTAGTGATCAAGAACTAGAAGAAGAGACGAGGAAGTTTAGGACAGTCTATCATTCTGTTAGCGAGGCATTGGTTCAGTTCGAAAACAGGCGAATCCTTCGAATCGTACCTGATCCATGATGATGTTTACAATCCTATTAATGCATTCAGGACCGAGAAGAAATAAAGATAGTGTATAATGAAAGTGGATCTAGAAGGAAGATACAGCTATGAATACAAGCGACAAGAGTAAAATGTCGATGAGTGGGTGAATCTCTAAGATGAAATATCCCAAGGTAAGGGGCCGTGAAAAACTGTGGTCTCCCCTCCTACATCCGATCCAGGACACCAGTTCAATAGAGGTCCTAATTCAGGTGCAGAGGTATAATATGAATGATACCTCACAAATGGATTCCTTGATTTTCGTTTAGATTGAAGGAACTCATGGCATCCATAGATATCCTTGGAGTATGGAAGATACCCATTTTGTTTCTGCGAATTGACAATGAAGAAGAAAAGGGATCAGCAGATGACGATAATCGGCAGTACAATGTGAGAACAGAAAGGTTCATGCGCACCTCTCCTTCCGAAGCAAGAACAAGCTCCTCCCCTTCCGCATCTATACCAACATAATGAAATTTCTGTCTTGGCCACCGTATAGCAGCTCTATGAAGTTCTGTAAACCTTCGTCTCTTCATTTCGTATCCAACAATGGTAATCTTTGTCGGGTAATTCCCCGTATATTCGTGAAATCGGGCGATAGAAAACAACAGATTCTGGTATGAATCTAAAGCATGTTCTTCCGTTGTTGCTCTAAGAGATGTTGTCGTTTTATTGGGAAGGAATCCAGCAGAAAGTGCAAGGTTCAGGTATGATTCTCCTTCCGTCAACGTGGATGTTCTACGGGTTTGTCCCCTACAAGAGCATAGTTATACAAAAAATTTCAAACAAAAGTAGATACAGTCACTTACCCACTGAATACGAGCAGGGACTTGTCATCTGACATGGCTAGGTCTGCTCTATAATAATGTATCCAAAAGTTAGCAAAGAGTGTTTCCAACGAGAGATTGAACACTTACCCAGTTTCTATATGCTTTACAAAAGCAGCAACTCTGCCTCCACCTCTCTGGTATGGTTCTAATATCCACTCGTCATCATCAAGCCTTTTATCAGGATTGCTCCCTTTCCAAATCGCGTGTCCTGGTACAATAATTAGATGGTTCAGACCAAGCAATGTCCGGTCTCTGTCTATAGTAGCAAGAATACTATGCGGGTGGTGTAGCAATGTCCGTTCATTATGAGGAGAGGAAAGATAATATGAAAGATTGAATAAAAAAGAGAGTGCGGCAAATGAGGACAGTAACAGGAAACCGAGGTTTGTTATTCGAGCTCTGGATTTCAGAATGTCAATTCTCGAACGGTAGTGATGGCGAGAATGGTGATGGGAGTTGTATATTGGAAGATAGTCGTAACGAGACTTTGAGAAAGAAGCTGAGAGAGGCATTTCACGAATGACCGGAGGGTGTGATCATGGAGGTAAATTGTCAAGCAATGCTGCCCAGGCGCTCGGCCCATCACTCATGATACGTTTACACTGTGATTCAGAAACGCATCCACTGAACCTCACCAGCATTATATTCGAACATCTCCATGTCGTTTAGCTGAATTTGAATGAAGATGCTTTCTAGTCTGGAGCTCTCGGGTGTACACCATCTCGCTATTGTTTTGTAAATTTCAAGCGAGACATCTTTCCAAAACTAACCAACATCATCGAGAGATGTGGATGAACCTGAACATCATGCATCAACACCGTGAAGTGCACTTTCGATCCAAAATAATATTGTGCTCGTGTAGAGTACTCCAATACATCGTCTTGCCTCATATCAGGCACTTTTGAAACATCAACAACTTTGATATCCTCAGTCTCTGCAGTGAAAAGCAGTCACGCGATCTTCCTTTCGCCTAACAACTCTGAAGCAAACGCGTTTCAATGAAAAGCTTTATCCAGGACGAGATGTAAGACTGCATACCGAGTGGAGGATATTTGTGAATCAATCCACGAGATTTTAACTTCGGTAACCTCTCTTCCACGGTTTCAAAAACCTTACGCATGGTAACAGTACCGTCGTCGTCGTCACCATCTTCATCTTTCAATATTTCGAGTCCAAATGCGACTGTTTGGAGATTGTTGAATTTTTTGGCAGAAAAACATTCATCCACAGGTTTCCATTCTGTGCTTCGTACCGCCGGGAGAGAGTGACAACGGATTTTCCCTAACAGCAGTTTTTCGAGTCTGTCAGATGGAAGACTGGTGAGAAGAGGGAGGAGGAATGTCTTGAAAGAGTTGAGCTCGAGACCCGCAATTCTGAGTTCTCGAAGATTGTTGAGTGAGGAGAAATCGAAATAATCTCCTGGGTGAAGCAGAAAGGTCAGAATAATGTCATAATGTGATGAAAATAGAACAAACCAGATTCCTCAGGTAAAACGGGAGGCGAAACGGAGCCACCGACACTAACTCCCATCTCCAAGAACTCCAGATTCGAACTAACCGCTTCTAAAAGAGCGCGTAAAGAGCTCGCGTTGTTTTTCATGAATCTGGAGGTCGTTCCTGTCAAAGTGAGAGATTTCAACGAGTTCGTAGAGGGTGTTCCTGAGATCCATGCACAAAGGTCAACGAAGAATAAATCAGATGCCATGTTTGTGTACACCGTCAATGATGTCAACTTGGATCGTTTAAGTTGAGGTGTCTGAAGGACCTGTGCATCGTTTCCTGGTCCATGTTTCAAGCATGAAATCCCTCGAACTTGTAATTCTGTTAAATTAACAAAGGCTTGAACCAAACGAGCAAACCCAGAGAATTTCTCAAATTTGCAACCGGTTAGGACAAGCGTTGTGACGGATTTAAAGTAGGAAAGAAGACGGTAAGTCGATGGATGCGGAGAAGATGGATAATTTTGAAAATGAATAGACTGGAGGTTGTAGAGAAGTTTGGGGAGACGTTGAGCTAAAGCAACAGGCCATCTACGTCCAAATTCTTCATGATCTGGGGAATCAGGTATTCCAACTTGCATATGCCGAACAAACCGTGCTCGTCTAGGAGACCATGAGAGAGATTGGATGAAACGCGACAGCCCTGATTCGGTTTTGAGGGAGACTATGTGATAGAGGTGAAATTGACAGCGATCGACCCAAGCACGACAAACTAATGAACATGCTCTGAGCGTCTCTGTGTATCGAGCGATATATAGTATTTCTGCGCAGAGGTCTATTATCCGCTCGATAACCTCTTGAGGTAGTACAGGGATCAATGAGCTGCGATCCAATATCAAGGACATTCGTATGGTGGAATGGTGTCTTGGCTGTGATCGAAAAAAAATTATCATGGGTTCATAGAAGTTAGTGGAACATGCACATACCAGCCCAGTATATGTCTAAGGGTACTCACCCGCTATTGTGTTCGCGATGAAGCCGCAGGTGATGGCAGATACGACTGGAAGCCCGAAGCGTCAACTGAACAGTCGCCGGTCACCAGCCTGGATCTCAGACGCTATATCAAGAAACATATGATATCGATGGCATGCCCTCGACAAGGCAAGAAGCGAGGGACCAGAAGTCACGATTGAATGTGTGAGGTAGTTTCAACATTATTCCAATAGTATACGTTATTACAGGCACTATGACAGGTGTGTTAACATTAACTGCATCCGCACAACGTAGACTTTGAGCGGAAACAAAATACCATAAATCTAGTTCCAACAATGCAAAGTCGGGCATTAGAAGGAAGAAGGAAGAGGTCGTAACGACCTTCTCTGCAGAATTCTTCTAATTGTCCTTTTGAAGTTCTGCAATGTGTTTCAGTCTTTCTGACACCAGGGCACGGTCGACTCGATTTTTGTCCACTTTTTCAAAGAACTTTCCCATAACGAGGGAGATTGACTTCTTTCCTTCCTTGCCGGATAGATTGAGACCATGTTCCTTTACGATAGCTTTGATAACTTCGTCAATCTCCTCTACCGGAATTTGCGCAGGCAAGAACTCTTCAATGATTTGCTTCTCGGCGAGCTCTTTCTCGGCTAAGTCTTTTCGTTCATGTTGACTGAACTCTTCAGCAGCATCACCCTATGAGAATGTAAATTTGGCAAATACGTCTTAATAGATATGTAAGTTTGAACTGGATAAAATAATACTGACTCGTCGTTTGATAGCTTTGCGCAGAATAGGCACTATGTGAGTCGAGTCGAATACGGTCTCTTTGGCTTTCTCTGCGTTATAAATTTCTGACAACACAGACTAGGAATGAATGCATGAGTGTTGGAACGCCATTCACAAGGCCACATGATACATACTCGAATGACCATGGATTTTTGCGAGTCTTTGCTCTGCGAGTAAAAAATAATATCAGTACTGTAATATGACGATGAGATATTGCATTACCTTCATGGCATTTTTCAACTCAGTTGTGAGCTTTTTGCGAAGATTCAACGTGTCTGCAAAACATTAGGAAAATGTTAAATGTCTTCCAACCACAATTTTCGAACAATAATAAAAACAAAAATAGCTAATAAACACCTTCTACGGGAACCTCAGAGGTATACATCCTCTTCAGCACAAGTTGTGAGACTCGTACATTTGTGTATCTTGATGCAACCCTACTGAACATTGTGAACTTGGCCAAACTTGCGTTATTGGAACTGAGTAAAGGAGGAATTTCGCCATTATGCCAGCGGTATACATGGGCGCTTGGAAGGTCGTGCCGTATTCTCCGCGATGCCCCGACCTAGTGTCAATCCAAGAAAGGCAAGTATATTCACTCGGCATCACGGCAGCGGAAGAAGAGGGTCTCTTTGTACTTCACGATGGAGTTCTTGTGAGAGAGTAGCTAGACAGAACTACCACAATGTCCAAAGAAAATATAATAACATTTGAATCTAACAGACGATTGATATGGAGACAATTGATTTCCGCCATATTATAGCAACCACGAGGAAAAGCACCATGAGTCTCTCGGATTTATAGGATTCGGAGATGATTCTAACAACTGGTTTCATTTCATGACTCATTGAAGAACATTTTCTCGCAGCGTACTACTAAAAGATTACTGTCAAGACAACAACTGATTCACGCATTAACCTCATGGGATAGTAGTGAGAAAGGCTCCGAGCCATCGGCGAGATCCATCCATCGGTAGATGTAACTCAACTCTGTAAGTAACTCATGGTGCCTCATTATGCGAAGTCAGCAGACTGTCCTTGAGCCGATTCTGCATTCGTGCCGAACAGAATATCGATATCAAGTTTGCCAGCGGGTGCTAAGTGTGGAGATCGCGAAACCTTATAGGGCAATGTGCGGCAGCAAGGTGTCATTCGAAAGCAAAAAATACAATACAAAGTGGAAGAACAATTGTACAAAAACAATGTTTCGTGGATAAAGCAAGAAATATATATGGCGAGTGGATATGTATTGAATGAATAGTAAGTAGTTAGAGAAGGATGGTGAACATGCATCTAAGGAATAATTAGTGAAAAAAATGCAAACGGCGAAAGCCAAGCAACTCAACAGCAGTAGAAATTAATGTTGGATTTCGGATAGATACTGGCCTTCACTGAAGCGCAAGAGATCACGAGCAGAAAGACGAGGGAGGTATGACTTGATCACATTCCATTGCTCGTTTTCTGGAGGTGCGTCATGCGCAGCTGAAGGACTGTGGATATCAAACGTAACAGATTCCAACGAGGGAATCTTGGAAAGCGTGCCTTCAAGATGGCTCCAGTTGGACTGCTTCAACCTCTCTTGACCTCCATCGAGAAGGTTAAGTGCGATGGTTACATGTCGAAGACTAGTAGGAGGATGTGCAAGAATGGTGTGAGCGAGATGTAAAGTAGGGCTATTGAATTTCTGCATTCGAGGAGTGATGACAAGCGAATCAAGTGCGGTACACTCCTGCAAATGGAGGTCCCAGAGTCGTTCGTCGTCTACATGGAAAGAATTTAGTAATGGAATGGTGGAGCTAGTGTTGAATTATTCGTACCATCTGACCAATCTGCTGCTGAATCCAAGTGCCCCACATCGAATCTGATATGCCGAATGGCCGAGCCAGCCTCACGGAATAGAAGGCCAGCATCGTTTAAGGAAACTCGGTCGGGACAACAAAATTCAACGACCCGTAGTGATTCGGGAGCGATAGCGCGGAGTAGAGCTCTGAACATCAAGTTCGTCTTCGTCCCGTACTCGTCAATAGTCAGGGAGTGGACGTGAACACGAGAATGAGGAGGTGCAGCCACGACGTCCGGAGGAACGTCCTTTCCTACGAGTAGCAAGCTGATCCTGAGGTCCTGAACCTCAGAGAACAGAGACATGATCTTCAAGAACCCCCGAGCGGTGTATGTGGAGGTTTCGATCCATGTCATAAAGAGTCGTTCCAGCTTGATGGGCTTTGGCATAACAATTTCGGATGTATCGCGACACGAGAACCTAACACAACGGAATTCCAGCTTCCGCAAGTACGGAAGACCGATGAGGATAGGTGCAAGTATGTGTGGGGTGATATCGTGAATATCGTTGGTCGGATGATGACCAGTGATATGGAGAGATTGCACGAAGTTGCAGACCGCAGGGACAATCTTCACGAACGAGAGGAAGGCAAGCAAACCATGGCTCTGCTCATCGGCTGAGTTTCGAATGTGGATTGCCTTGAAGAGATGCCTTCGAGCAGCAAACAAGAATCCTCGGGAGATAAGAGCGTACTGCTGTAGAGAGCGGGGGTCACCGTGGGCAAGAGTATCGACAATGGCGTCGATGATGTCCATAGGAAGCTTGCTAGCAGGATCGTCAACGTCCATGTCCATTTTGGAAGCCTATCACAACGATGCGGAGGATGACAGGCAGGTAAGAGGAGGATTAAGGAATGCGAACATGGGAGAGCTTCCCCAGGTAAAGCTTTGACGGTGAGAAAAGAAGAGCGAATACAAATGGATTCTTAACTTTGAGGGTCTCTCTTGAAATCGCCTCGAGGCGATCTAAAGTCGCTTGATCCTCGCGCAGTGGATACCGGCTAATGTTTTTTCCACGTGATGATGATGTTGAACATAAGCAATTCTCCACACAATTGACCAACTCGAACATAAATTAAGTCTGGAACGTTTCAGTGTTGTTCAAGAGTGGAAAATAGAGTGCTCACTGAGTTTTTGGGTCAGCGCACTGCACGCTTCGACGACAAAGTACAAAAGCATCAACTGCTAGCGAACTAGCACAGTTTTTACGCAGTGTACTTCATGACGTCAGTTGATATCAATTGGTAGTACATAAATTTAATCATTTTCTCCATCTTGATGATCTACCCGACCCTCGCAAAAAGTGTTGTTGCAACCTGGCGACTCGTCATACAATTTGCGGGGACGGAACTAAAAAGAATTTTGCATGATTTGGCCCGAAGACCTCTAGACTATCACTATCTTTTAAATTTCGAGAATAATCATTTTGATCTCGCACTAGAGTGCGCACATTTTTCTCGTAGTCTAGTTAAACTTTTAGTATCGAATGACCTCGAAGGAATTTCGGAAAGATAAACCATGTGTTAGTTGCGGTGCCACAAAGCAGAATTTCAATTTATTCCCCCCGGATATCTGAATATTCAACGTAAAGTAACATCCAGAAGCTTGACAGTTTATCAAAACAACAAGAACGATTTTCATCACCGTTGGAAACGATTGATGCTGAAGTATCGACGTGGTGGCCCTGCCGGGATCCAACGGCCCGACGGTAAAGTTGTAAGTTGCGAGCATCTCGATGATAAAACAGTGATTTTCTCCATCCACAAGGGGTATTCCTTGTCCAGAAACAATGCAAAATACATGAGAGTTATCTATGCAAAGTAAAACATCGGTCGCGTCTCTCACTATTCATTTAATGAGTCGCAGCCTGAATGACAATTCTAGAAACACCCTGCTGACATAATCAATAGAAGAACATTGACTGCCGCGGTAGCGCGCGATGCGCCATTTCTTTCACGCTGTAATAACTTGAAAACCACTGTAACACAGTATAACATTGCAGGCAAGGTTACAATGATAACTTCATTATCGACTGACTGATTTTTTTTTAAACATTGTAGACAGTTCCTCATAACTCGAGAATAAGAAACATGACAAATGGTACAAATTTTCAGCGTCACCCCCAGTATTATCTTCCAGATGGAAATGTTGTATTGGTAGCAGGAGATATCGCCTTTCGCGTGCATGGGTCTGTTCTGTCCATGCATTCCAACGTTTTCCGCGACATGCTTGGAATTCCGAAACCTCCCAATGACGACTATCTCTATGATGGTTGCCCTATCGTGCCACTGTCAGACACTGCAGAAGAGGTTCTCATAATGCTCTCTGCACTCTATGATAGCATATCTCAGTACGTCAAGCAAGTATATTTATTTATTTACACATGTATACTTATGATATTTCAGTTATGAACAAGGAAGACGTCCTTTACCCTTCAAAGATGTTGCAGCAATGCTCCGTCTTGGGATAAAGTATGAAATTGACAAACTACGTAATGAGTCGGTGCACCGATTTGAAGAATGTTTCCCCAAGTCACTTGCAAGTTTTGTAAAACTTGAGCTTGAACCAAGGTTGACTGGACTGTCGACGCAGTCTGAGGATGAAGATCCCGAGCTTCCCGAGATTCCTATCCAGTTCAGCGACATGTGGGAAGTAATCGGCATCATCCCTCTTGCTCGTCAGTGCAATCTCTGGTCTGTTTTACCTCAGGTCTACTATATCTGCGCACAGTGTCCCATCGAGACACTGTTTCAAAGTTTGAATAAATCCAACCTCTCTCCTATAGACCTTGAAACAATATTCTCATTGGAATATCTACTACGAGGTCATAATCTCCACTCATTAGAACCTTTCATTCTCCGAAATCGAGGCCAGATGTGCATTCATCCTGCTGTATGTGGAGGTGCATGGAAAAGTCTCCTCAAGGATGAATATTCATCTTGGCTACAAGCTTCGGATATCTTCAAGGAGGCCACAATATGGTTTAACGCCCCAGCTGTCAATGCCGGTTTGTGTTCAATGTGCATTCAGAACTTTGGAGAACACTATGATAGAAAACGAAAGGAACAATGGTTAGAGCTGGGTGAGATGTGCCACGTATCAGATTGGTCCGGGGAACTGTGATAAGACAATCAGGTGAATAGCTAGAGCTTCAAGTCTATCATATTTCGATGCTAAATTAGATCTGTATTATTTGTATCGAAACAGTATTAGAATGAAATGGAACAGTGACAATTGTATAATTTAAATGCACAGTTTTTGTTATTGAAGCCTTTATTGTCAACTCGATACTTCGAAGGAATCCTGGATAATTCGTGTGTTCAATTGGGTATAGTCGATATCTGGTTAACGTAGTTGAAGTTCATTAAAATAACGACCACATCATACACAATTGATCCAGGTGAATTAGCCATACTGACAGCTAAGCAAAAGGTTTATTCTCAACATTGAAGCTGGATGCTAGCATCTCAACTCTATAATACAACTGAAAGGACAACATCGTTACAATACTACCGTTAACCTACACGACGTTAGACCATAACACAGAATTCCTCGTCTCTTCACCATGGAACTTACATTTGAAAAATATAAACCTATGCATGGAGTACTAAAGCCTCCTCGCGCTCAACTCGTTGGACTCAACCGCCACCATTGCTACTTCCAGCCGTACGAGCTTGTTGCTCATCCAACCATTTCTCAAGTCTATAAGACGGAAAGTCGTTGTCAGAATCACCTGACAAAGCAACTTCAGTCTCTCCAGATTGGACTGGAATAACACATCTAGAGGACTCGCAATTACCATCTGGGTACGATCGCAATTCCATAGGTTGCGCGATAGGTCCGGCTGGCTGTGGCCACCTCGGGTGTCGTAAACCAGGAGGTGCACCTACCGGAGTTACCTGAGATTGGCCAGCAATAGAAGCAGAGTAATCGTCCATCGCATTTATAGCATGTATGTCGGCTTGAGACATGTTGCAGGGGTGTCCCGCGAGGTGTTGGGAGCGACCGAAGGATTTGATGTCGCAATTCCATGAAGAAACGTCCGCAGGATCTTTAAACTCATCAGAGCGTTGATAGATTGCCTCTGAAGGCTTATTGGAGATTTGTTCCATGACTTTCTTCTTACCCTTTGTAAACCGCGGATTGACAACTTGCGTAGTACTACCATTTTCAGATATCTGAAGGGCAGGAGCCCGTGTGTGACGACCCATGACTTGGGCCGAAGCGAATGGAGAATATGGCTGACTAGCTTCCACAGTCGACTTGTTCTCACTAGAAAAGTTAGGAGATGGGATCGGTACTTCATTTGCGGATGGAGACCGAGTGTAATCACCCATGACTTGGTGTGAAGCAAGAATATTTTGCAAACCCGGCCAGCTACTAGTACACATGGTCGACTTTTGTTCGCTGGTGAAGCAAGGCGCAGGAATCGGTACTTCATCTGCGGCTGGAGACTGAATACCTGACGAATCATTGCTCAAAACATTGCCGCGATCCATACTTTGCAGATTCCGAGACACATTCTTTGAACTTCGTTTGATCCGTGGTGGAAGAGAGAAAACCTGTGGCCGTGAGACTGCTACAGCAGCAGTATCTCCAGTCGATTCAAAGGAAGGAGGAGGAACCATCTCCTCAGAGGGTGAAGGGAATGCAGAAACCGTGTTGTACAAGAGGTCGGTGCGACTGACACGGGATGAGGAGCTTTTGCTCATAGGCTTCATGAGGCGGAGGTAATTCTGAGCGAGTCGTCTCATTAAAGCATCTTCCAGATCATGTACCACTTGCGATCCAGCCGATGTAACGTGAGTAGTTGTGTCATCAACCGTTGCCGATGGAAGTTCATGAGTGGCGATTGCAGAAAAGGTGGCGTACATTCCATTATAAGGCTCAGCTTGAGATGATGGTGAACATAAGGGAAGATTCCTCTCGAGTCCTGAACTTGAAGGATTTTCTGATATTTGTGGCAACAGTGTTGAAGTTTGAATCGGGACAGTCGGATCAGAGGCGGAATGGAATAGGGCTGTTGTCGAATCAGTTTGAGAGGCACTGAGAGTATCACCATATGTGGTTGATGCGGGAACGCCGTTGCTCTCATATGATCCAGAAACTACGCAGTTGTAGGGAGAGGCATTGGGGATACTACTTCCGCTAGTTGGGGACCCGTTGCCAGTGGACGACGAGGAAAAGCTCGAAGAGTATGATAAATTTGATACGGAGGATGGTGTGAGAGCTTGATCTGTACTAGTATCCAATTCATCCAATATTCCATGTTGCGTGAGGTACTCTCTGCTTGTGTACGCGTTGGGTTTAACATAAGTGGGTGGAGGGATCACCCATTGGGATCCAAACGGAATCACGCATCGCTGAGCTTGTCGACCATTTTCCAAACTGATACAACTGTTCTGAATAGTATCACGATCGATCACACCGCCGAGAGAATTGTGTTGTGCTCCAAGACTCTGCTGGGAAGCCAGGTGATGGCCGTCATCCATTAAGACCACTTCGTTGGCCGAGGGAGACCATATGGAGTGTCGATGAGTGAGGGGAGGTATAGACCACCCAAAATCAGTAGACCGTCCAGCAGTCGAAGTTTGCGTCTGTGGAGGGTCATAGAATGACAAAGATGAAGCAAGGTATACTAACAGTATCTCTCACCGACGATTGTAACAATGTGCTTGTCAAAATTGATGACCGCCCAACTGATTCTCTTGACGATGAGAAAGGCCTGCTCTTCCTTGGTCCAATCGGCCTCGAAGATGGGAAGTGGCATCCTCGAGATTGAGGCCATGGGCTGCTTGAGTCTCTTGGAACAACAGGCTTAGTCGCCGATGGCGCAGCGCTACAACGCTGTTCAGGATATCTGAATTCTCTCCGGGAAAGGTACATAGCGTTTTCAACGCTAGAAAAAATAGGGCCAATGTGAATCTTTTATGACAACAAGCCAGGCTTGAGCAACGCGACATACAATTGGAATGAAGACATTTGCTCCAATAGCGATAAAACAGGTGATTTTCGGTGTAGAGAGCCGCAGCCGTAGAAAGAAAGGTAATCGATGAGGCTGGACCGAAACCTGTTGCTGATGGGGGGTTATAAGTAAAGAGTCAAAGGACGCAATGGGTCGGAGTTTGTTTGAGCGTCACGAGGAAGGGCCACCGCGAAACGCGTCTTGCACGTGACCGTTCCAGGAGGAAGACAACACCCTTTTTTCAACTTTCATTGGTTCAGAAAGTTTGCGGCTCAGAGACGATATCTCACTCAGTGTACTTAAGTAGGGATTCCGGGCAAGGTATGATTGTGAACAGTGAATCCAGAGATTGTGATTAGCGAAAAGTGCGAAAACAACAATTGTGATCACGTTTATTCACCGCGGGGTATGGGATCTGAACTTATTCTGAGGAGGGCCAAAATTATCATTTAGCAACGGTATTATAATAGGAAGATGGTGAGAACAGATACATGGCAGGGAAAATGTGAGCTATAGAGATTACATATGGGGGAAATCGGTGTCTTGATGGAGAAGCATAACTGAGCAATACATAGCAGAATGGGCAGGCAAAATGAGAAAAGCAAGCGAGAAAGTTACAACGAAAGTAGCATAGACGAAAAGGGGAAACAAGATTGAGAGATAGATAGAGATGAATATCTTGGAAAAAGAACGGGAAACAGTCCAATAAGAACAAACAGCAGACCATCCATGAACCAGCATCTGAATCAAGCAAGAACAACTTTGAAGATGAGCAAGAGTGGGAGAATGAGGGTGAAGATGCTTACGGTGATTTCTGGTGACGATACACCTATGCAGTTGTCCGACAATGAGTCCTCACCGGGAAAAACCAGAAGGGAAGTACTGGACGATGAGGACGACCCGAATGATGATACATTCTAATGGGTTGATATCGACGAGGTCGGGCATGGAGTCGTCTATGGAGGTATCTGGAGGGCCCGATACAGACGGTACGGACGCCTCAGTGCGCCCCGATTCGTTGTGTATCTGGCGACTGGGAGGGTCAACATACATGATATTAGGCAGAGATTCATGTGATGACACAAAGCCGTCAGTGTTGTGGGCGTTGTTATCCTGACAGTTCATGATGACGGAGGTTCGGTTGAACAGAGTACAGAGGATGGTATGTGGGCGAAAGAGAGAGGTTTGAGCCGCGTCTTGAACCGTGACCGCGTTTTAAAAGCGGGTGAGCCACAACGAAGCGCCCAAACTCCCAGACACCGTCCTAATCCGACAATGGGCCTCCTACAGATCATAGCCCTGCTATACTTTGTTCCAACTTTTCACAAGGCTCAACGTGGTCGAATTTGTGGATTGAGAAGCTCGTCGACCCCTTGTCCTATGAGTCACAAAAGGGAGGATTATTCATAGCTTGCTTTCGAACGACAACGATATGCACTCACGAATTTACTTCAGAAATAACCCTTTTGCACCACTCAGTCTTTCGTCCACATAATCCACGAAACAATTGTTGACCTGAGATGTAAAGCTTCGGGCAACAATCAACCACCTCGGCACAGTTTGGTTTGAGATGCAGTCTTTCAGCGGAGGTCGTATTCGGTTTCGGTCCTGCCTCGATGACACCATGTTTATGAGATTCATTCATGGTACAACGTACGCGTCCTGACCAAGACAGAAATGTCCTTTGACAATTCTCTATGATCGTTCTGATGAAACTCTGGGTCAGTATGCACGGCAATGTGGATTGGTGCAGGTGCTATACTCACAAACATTCTCTATGTCCACAGGATCTGCTCGCTCCGTACGGTGTCTTTCAACGAAAGGTGCCTTGTATTGAACACGGTGTGACTGCAGTAGTCGGAGGAGTTGAACCGTTTGCTAGTCGCATGG